>CM065919.1:55967719-56477719 GCA_033439105.1 Magallana nippona | reverse complement strand
TGGCTCGAAGATCAAGCGCTTTACTTTTGATGTATAGAAACAATGTTAAACTGACTGTGGGGTTTTTAATACCGTCAATTATATTAGGCTCTCTCTGCTTTAAAATAATTATGATTGTATTTGACAAAATTATTCAACAACAGATCATAATATTCAAACGATTTTCAGCATTGTATATTATACTAGCATTTCAGAAATGAATTATTTGCCTTCCTTGAAAAAAAAATGAAGTGATCAAAATTTATCCTATATTGACTGTCAAACTTAATGATGAAGTCAATAATCACGTTTAGTGGATTGGGTTTTGAGATGTTTTTTTAAAATTATTTAAAAAACGAAATTATTTGTTAAGAATTGTGTGTGTGTCTGAAAAAGATAAATTACGTTAAAATATTGATTTCCCTGTCTGCTAAAGGTCACGTAGGCACAAAGGATTCCAAATCATTGGAGTCAAAGAAGATGCCTTCCGATGAACTTTGTTTTGTTTACGTATTTTAAGTATATTGTTTTAGTTTTTGCAAATTTCTGACAACAATAATCAAATGACCTAAAATTTCCTCTGTCAACCCAATTGTTACTATTAATATGAGGCCAATTAGGACCCCGTGGTACAAATACTTAATCCTAACATGATTCGGTTTGTCAATCTTCTCAATTTCAGATGAACCGTTAACGGTTGAAAGGTTGTGATCTTTCAAAATACCAAAGTTATGGTTTTCAATGAATCTTCATATCTCTTTTCTTTTTTTTTTTTCTTCTTTTTTTTTTTTGCTTCATTGTATCACCTTTTATTGCTTCACTGCGTCACTTTAAAGAAAAATTATATTACATAATTATAAAAAGTAGCTTAATGTGTTGTTTTAAATAGTAAATAACATATGGAAAGAGCGGTGAACTCTAAGGTGCAATGTACAGCCAAAATATCCTCAGAAAGTAATATTTAACAATTAGCTGACAGAAAGCATCAGAACACACGGGAATGTATCTGGCATTTGTATAGACAAAGAAGGAATTGTGAAAAGTCTGCTTTTTACAAATATATATGTCGTCAACGAAATTAAATGAAAAAGAAATCATAGTTCGGTTTCGTTTAACAGTGAGCTTTATTTATATAACATATATCGTTGATACACTTAAATCACCTACGTAAACCACCATCAGCTGGTTATACCCTTCTCTTTTGCCAAGCTTCAGCCATTTTTGAAAAATGATTTCGAAAACAAAAAGTTGAGGAAAAGGCTTATATATAGGCAATGCTTACCACCAATTAATACTAATTTGAAGGAGACTGGGTCATCAACAAGTAACACTTCCGTTACTGAACAAAATTTTACATATGATTTTTCTGGCCATATTTAATATCCACAAGATTCAATCTTTATCAGATCTACATGCAGGGGACACTTAGTTTGACCTGCTGGTAATCTAAATACAACCTTCGGCCTAGTTGCGATTGATGCTGGTGCTTTTGCAAGGAAGAATATGGAATAAATATCAACAATGATCAAATTGATTTAAATGACAAAAATATCTCTATAGCTACACGTATTCTTAAGGAATTATGCAGCAACTTTTTACCATCTCTGCTATATAGGTTTAAACGTTAAAAATTTGATCTGCAATTTTAAAAAAATTGAAAACCAGTGATTTTATAGTACAAGTTTACTTTGTCTTTTTGTGTCTTACTCATTACTACATGTAGCCGTGAAGTCAACTTTAAGAATGCAGACTGAAAGTTAAACATTCACGCAAACACTGATGGTTTGAGACCTTCTCTTCTGGGGAATTCATTTTCCTGGTAATATATATAGCGGTATGCCATCTTAAGCTATATAACTTTATAAGGTCTGACAATAATCAATCCATGGTAACAATAATTGTGTTTGTACCCCGCACAGCTTATCCCTCAACCAAAGCCTCGACCAACAGACCAAACTTTAACCAAACAACTCAACATGTGTGACTCCTGACACGTTATAATGCTATAATACTACATGTACATTTACTGGACTAGAGTCGCCCACCTCCAACACGGTGTTCTATAATTATACAAGTTACTTCGACCACACAAAGAGCAAACTACTAGAAAAGAGCTATATATAATGCTTAATTTGGCTTTTTGAAATTTCCTTAGCCTCTATCTTCAGAAGTCACACAATGTTTATTGATAGGTAAATGGCCCCTTATAATTTTAAATAAGATTTGGTGCTGATTGGCGTTGATTTTCAGTTAATTGCTTGCTAAATATTTATCCAGAACATCGCACATATCTTAAATACGGCGTACAATGTTATAAAACGGGGACTATATTTGTTCTTATGTGTATAGGCATCATGCATTCTGTTTTATACGTAGTGTGAAGTGTGACTGCATTGCACGCATCATTGCCTATCATGTAACATTGTATATCATGCAACATTGTATATCATGCAACATTGCATATCTTGTAACATTGAATATCGTGTAACATTGCATATTGTGTATCATTGTATATCATGTAGATGTAACATTTGATAGAATATATGTTGATTTTTATATAGCATGTAATATTGTATAACATATAATGGGTATCATTATGAAGCATATATCATTGCATTGCACGCTTCATAGCATATAATGTGTGTCATTGTAAAGCATGTAACATTGCATTGCACGCATCATTGCATAGTATGTAACGTTGCATATCATGTAGAGCTAGATATATAGTTGTACAGCAGATTTAATTGTATAACATTTAATATTGTGCCTGAAAATAGATCATTTCATATTTTGTTTATATTTTGTTTATACATTAGGCTTATCTACTATCTTTTTCAGTATATATATATATCAATTTTTTTGATGTGCGTGTATACATGAACAAGAATTGTGTATTCCAAGTAAAAGTTTCATTATATGTAATTAAAATCAAAACTTTTTTGTTGTCGTTTAAGCATGCACAAGATTCGTGGTTCACATGTTGCAAAAAAATGTATATTTACATTTTCAGCTGTCTTTGTCAGTGATAACATTACGAATATAATCAATAACCACCCAATAATACTCAAAGAATGATTCCTTATTCCTAAAGTATTTATATGAAGAAATGTATTTATATGAAGAAATGTATTTAAATGAAGAAATGTATTTATATATGAAGCCCCATCGCTAAAAATTATCTTCATCTGACTTTTCAATACAAAACGGTACAAAAAGTAATTCCTAGGAAGAGTTACATTGGATGTTCTTTGTTCTTGCACAATTTTGTTTAGGTGAGGAAGTTTTACTTGTACAAAACATTGATATAGTTAATTCATCACCAGGGTGGGGAGAGCTACCGGAAAGCAGATATCTTTAAACTTTATAATTCATCATAGAATTATATAATCAATTAAAGAAGAATAAGCACATACCTCGAAGAGTAGGATTCACACATGTGACATTACATCTGTCATCTGGAAATAGACAGACATGCGAGAGATCTGAACGAAGCAAGGCCTGCAATAGAACTGGGGAGTAGTGTATCGGATAAAACTTTCAGTCCCACGGGCGTAGACTTTCCGGGGAAAATGACTAATTGTGTTATATAAGTAACCATCAGCACAGCTGTGAAGCTGTGGCTTTATTGCCTTGTTGGAACACAGTATATATTCAGCACATATTCCGGGAGGGATGAAGCAAGAGAGTCTCAGAACAGATCAATAGCACATTTGTTCAGGGAAATCTTGCAATTACCCATACATAGGAAGCTCTGGCGATGGATAATAATAGAACAGATATTTATTAGTTTAAAAACTCCGGTCTGTCGTGTTAAATGTCTATCATTAATTCATATCGTTGTTGTTTTATTGATCAGTGTTGTTTGACGTCCGAGCGAGACTATTCCCCGAAATCTCAAAGAATTAACCAATTACTTGAGTATATACAAGTCCCTTACCATTAACAGTAACTCGTGATAGGTTTTGTTTTCTGTAGATGTAACATGTCTGTAAACTAAAGACATCCGTTACTTCCCAGCCTTGGGCAAGGATTTGATTATGGTAATTAATAGCTTACCCGTAACATCTACCGCAGCAGTGATTTTCTGTACAGTTGTATGATTTAACACCGGGTTCCGGTCATTTGTTTCAGCCTGATTAATGAACAATAAGAGGGACACCTTTATGATCCTGGGTGTGTGTACACCTACCTAAACGGCTGTTACTGGTCCCGACCCGTGAGTGGGGGAATGCGCTTGTGCGGTCCCGTAGTTTTTTGTTGCTCACCAATTCACATGCCGCTCAACACAGTCTATCTGCACATATCCTAATGTGTGATTTCCTGACGTAAAAAACCTGATATTAGTTTAACAGAACAATTAAACCAGTGACTATTCAGAATCTATTTCTGAAACACGTATATCATAAACAAAATGTATAAAAATACAATCGCAATGCGTCGTCATGTCTCGGCGCTAATTGTTAAACAATTACCACAGGTAATTTTCATTACTTCATTACAAAGTAAGATTTCATTATAAAAGTCCCTGTCTTTTAAGAATGGTACTATAATATCAAGACATCGGCGTCAGATTGTAATATATGCATAATATCATAACAAGTAGAAGACAAAGCAGTGTGGAATATAGCGTTAATTTAAAATATATAATCGCCAAAGACAGGGCTATCTTTGCAGAAACAGTTATAGTAATAAATCGAGTTTTTGATAACAATATTTAGTCATTAAAGCCTACCTTAAAAGCAGAATAATAGAGTTTCAGCGGGACAAACTAGAATTATTAACAAAGCATCTGTGTTTTGTTTTTCCTGCGGCTTGTTGTACGTAAAGTCGATCAATAATAACATTGAACTTCGGACGTACATTGACGATGCGCGTGCGAGGGACGGTCTCTCCCGGTACCAGGCGACGGGGGAGACACTGGTCAGTGTTACTTGACCGCACTTATTCCATGTGAGGGACCGTCCCAAACTAAAAAAAAGCTGATTATTCATACACCGGATTAACCTAGCTATATGAGAGAGAGAGAGAGAGAGAGAGAGAGAGAGAGAGAGAGAGAGAGAGAGAGAGAGAGAGAGAGTAAACAATGATAGAATCAAAATAATACGATTCCTGAATGAAACATTGCATGGTGAATCTTATACTCTAGTTCGGCGAGATTTAGAAAACCCAGCTCTATACCATGCTTAGATATTTAACAAACGAAAGTCAACTAAAAAATCTAAATAAATTAAGAACAAAATTGATAGATATGCTTTGTCTTGCTAGCCCTCATTTTCAATATTGCAAGCGTTAAAGAGTTAACAAGTTTACTTTTTAACTAACACAAAGTACATGTAAGTGTGCGGATCCAAAAGTTTTCTCCGATTATCTTGATTGAAACTGCCCAGCAAGCAACACGTTGTTAAGCTTGTTTTTATGCATGCACTTGATGTTTTAGGCAGCATTTTATCTATGTATTTGTAGCATAACATATAGACAGATGCATCTATCTAGTTATTGATACATGTAATTAGGGTCTGGGAAGTTGGTACAAATTGCGTTCAAACCTCTTATGAGATATTGCATGTAATAAACTATTATAAAATCACCCACGCAAATATCTTAGTTATTAAGATTGAGAAATCATTTTCAAGAAAGAAAAAGAAAGGTTTTAATGTACTGGATGAATCAAAATATAATAACCATTAAAATATCAATAGCGCTGGTTTCCATGGTGTTTCCATTTTGAGGAAACTCAAATAGTTCATTGATTGTTAAGTACATGTGGCATTTACTTTAAAAATCCAAATACATTAAAATATTGAGTACTTATGACTTATGTCATCTTAGAATCTCTCAGAAACCTTTAAAAACTGTGAACATTTGAAAGTAGACTTGTTCTGATCAGATCTCCCATGTGATCATAGACCTATATTCACCTACCTTGCTTTTCTTTTAGGTTTTGTATCTTTATAAATTTTGTAATTCATTTAACATTGTATATGTTTTTGAAAGGAAAAAAATGAACTTTGAATTCGATCAGTATTCATCAATCTTTTTTTTTTTTTTTGGTAACTGAATTCTCTATAATTGATTTGTTATAAACAAATAACGTCGAGTTTTAACCAATAGAATCTTGATATTGTTTTTTTCATTATTATTGAAAATGGCAGTAGAATTGGACAAAAAACATTAAGTACACCCAAAGACAAGGCACCGACATTAATTATGATTTACACGTGCATTGGGTGTATGGTTAAAAATATTACCTCGATAAATCACCGTTTCAGTCCAAACTTCTAGAAATTATAATACACAAGGGACCCAATCTATACACAAAAAGCAGCGAAAAACACAGATTCGGTGGCTGGAGACAGATTCGATGACGAGACTGATGATTGAACACTGTGAGGTCGCAGTGAAGGTATCCAGGGTCCTCTCTCGTTCAAAGTCCCGAACCAAATAAACGATCGGCGTCACGCCTTACACAGCTGAATAAATCATCACTTTTGCAAATGTTAATTAGGATCTGAACCCTGTAAAGTATTCTGGTCGTTTATGCATAGCATAAACATTCCATGCGTCACCTTCCTTCTGGAATTAAAAATATAAAATAATGATACGAGTCTTTATTCATCAGATACTAGTAGTAGAAGGAGTCCCTCTGTATAAAGAAACAAGCGTGTCACGGGAGCTGGCGGGCCTATATTAATTTGTACTGTCATATTTGTGTGAATTTGTTCATTCTTAATTTATGTGGTGCTGGGGAGATTAATTACAAGCTGTTACATTAAGCAGATTACAGTCCTTGGTTACGGACAGGAGGACGGGGTCCCGCTGTAGTACCTTATCATCTCGCTGTACCAGATTTTATACACAGACCATGTTTACACCTTTTGCAGCGTCAATAAAATGCATCAATCACATTTTCTGTGATGCGGCTTAAGAACGAACCTTCGGAGGATAAAACCACTTTTCATTGATAAGACGTGACGTAATCCTCTTACACGTTACACACTATACGTCTTCAAAATAAAAAGGTTTTAGCTTTTTGTGAAAATATTAAAATCATGTCTACAAAACTGCAAATTGATTTTTAATTTTTAGATCGCTTGTACGCCATTACTTTTTAATAATAACAGAATATACTTACCTGCATTTCCTTGCCTTCTTTCTGAATATACGTGCATGCAACAAGTGCATATATGTAAATTCAGACAATTTGTCTTCTTTTCGTTAACTTCTAAAAAAATGAAATGGATGCACTGACGTTTTGAGACCTATTTATCCTGCATGTTGTGTAATATCTTTCCTGTAAACTTTGAAAAGGCTTAATTTTTGTCTATTTTATTGACCATTCGGATACCAAAGTATTTCTTTGACAGCGCTCTTCTCTATTTACATCTGTCTCAAGAACTACCGAATAACGCTTGATTTGCACATTTCTCAAACTGGTCTCGTTAAAATCCCGTGAATGAGGTAGATTAGACGTTCTCGGGTTTTTTCTAATTTTTCGTTAATATAAAAATCAGAAATGTTACGATTATGCTAATACGGCTGTGAGGTATGGAGTAGCTCGGTCTCAGTATTGGAATTTTTTTCTTTTTTGGTTATTTTTTTTTTTTTTTTTTTGTCGAAAAATGTGAACTCCATATGATATTACATTTACTGGAGTTGAGTCAATAATTGCACAGAGGTGCCTTTAAGCCGAGTCAAATAAACTGTATAAATAAACTAGTATAAAGTGCGTAGTTAGAATCTTAGTGTGCGGTAATTTATTCGATGTATCTATGAAAGATGGACCAATTCTTGATATCAGAATACGTCCTTGAATTAGCACATTAAACGTGAGTTGGTTATATGATTTCTATAGCTTACCAACCCACTACATATAAAAACAAACCACAATATACATATGTTATTGTGTACCCTTAGGTGATTCTATAATCCCACCATAATGTTCACTCTGCCCAGCCACACCAAACGTATTACGAAGGGTTTTCAAAGGTAGATATTTTCCCATACTTTTTTAAAGTCAAATATACAGGTGGTATCATAAATATTTTTTTGTTTAGTATGAACTTACGATATTGATTGCGTCTCATTGCTTAAAGTAATTCTTTAAAAACAATAAACCCAGTAAATTTACAAATTTACAATTTACAAATTTAATGACATAATGTTTGACACAGTAAGAGTGAGGATTGTACAATATTTCGTAATTAATTAAAAGATAAACGGGAGCAGAATACATAGTTTTCGAAAGAAAAGAACACTATGTGTAGGTAGTATTTAAAAAAATAAAAGGGGGAGCATTTCGATTTCAACTGATTCAATGGATTTCATATATGTGTGTGTTACTTCTATCTAGTAATACTTAATATCATGCTCCATTTTAAATTGTAAGCGGCCATTCCACAGAATGATTACACAATATGACCAGTCAAAGGGTCCAGACACATTATACAGTATAACTCTGTTCTGTTAATAAATAGCCAGACCGAACGTTTGTGATATTTTTGTATATAAACATGGTTGTGCCTTACACAGGTCGATACAGTAATGTGAGGATGTAATGCCAGCTTATCCATAAATACCTAAATAGGACGCCAAGATTATTTGCATACTAAATGAATATTCAAATTACAAACAAAACTGTTTCTGAGATTTTAATTGGTGACATTTATAGCTGCAACCGTCCAATTTTCAGGTAAAGGTCACAGTGGAGCCTGGACTCCTCATAGATACGCCGACTGTAGGAGATCTCTATAATTGTGTGGATAGTCTAGATATATGGGAGATCTAGTCATGTCCCAGTTCACTTAGTATTTAATGCTTATTTTTGGATGTCGTCGGTCCTATAACACACCAAGGCTGTGCAGATAAATTGAATGCCGCGCGTTAGCTGTATTGCGCATGTGCCATTGGAAAGATTTTCTTTTAAGTTCAGTTCAGTTTATTTTCACACAAAAACCATATAATAGTAGATGTACATGAACAAAACAAAAATAACATATTTACATATATACAATATGGTTGTAAAGGTCAAAAAAGTAAATTTTCTTCTTTTATTTACTGGGTAACAAAAATAAGTATATATCGACCTGCTTCCAAGGTCGTCCATCCGATTTTTGTCAGACTGTGAGCTACAGACAGAGCTTCCCATACAGCTAACGAATCAAATGTAGGAAACTGACTTCAACGGGTAGACTGAAAATAATAAAACCACTCGTGTTACCAAAATTAAACCATCTTATACCACGTTTACTCAACCTTGAGCCGAATTATAAAAATAAAACCTCGAAAATGACATACTGCTTTCTTTGGGGAGGTAAAATATATAAAATAAGTAAAGCAACTATAATACAAGACTACAGATATTGGGGGGGCGGGGGGCTAAAAATGATTGATTACCCTGAGTTTATCACTGCTTTAAAGTCAAGCTGGATTAAAAGATTAATTCATTCTGAGGCAAAATGATTAAAACAAACTCGAAACAATTTTGCAGATAATCATAACAGAGCTACGGAAGAGAGGGTCAGATTTCATTTTTAATTTGAGCATAGATTCGGATAGGTAACACATCAGGGTTTTTAAGGGTTATTAGAGAGCAGGGTGGGTTATTAGAGAGCAGGGTATATTTTATTGGTGATCTGTTTGATCTTACTGGGAATTGTATTAGTTTAGGTACTTTACATTCCAAACTTTTTTTTTTCATGGAAAAATACTGAAGTTGGCTAGGACATTTATAATGTTTTATTACAAATAAAAAAGAACAGGTAAATTGTTGAAAAGATGGAAGGAATTAGGTAAAAATAGAACTTCCTTTCAAAACCACACAAAATTAAGTTACATTGGCTCCAATTCAAATTTTACAAAGAATAATACCAACCTTATCATTACCTATTTAAGATAAAATTAATCGATTCGCCATCATGTTATTTCTGTAAAGCAGATTTGAAACAATTGATCATATTTCGTATTTTACCTCAGAATTTAAAAGGCCCATACCTCAACATAACGATGAATTATAGTGATGATAACATGCATAGTTTAAAGTCAGTAATGACCATTTTGTTTATGGATTTCGTCCGTATTTGGCATCCGGCGAATCTATAAACTAGTGGCAAAAATGTATTAGCTCGACTTTTGAATTCATCACAATTTTAGTTGTCGTTAAAGGGTGGCATTAAGGTCAAGATCTAGTAAATGAAAGGTGCCTACAGGTTTATGAAATTCAAGATATAAATTCTTTCAATGATGCTTAATAACAGTAACTTTGTTTGATATAGTGTATCGGGGCTTAAATTTGTGGTAAACACAATGAAAAATCATGTTTTAAACTGTCATTTTTGATGAAATATAAAGGGAATAAGTCACACCTTCCGGAGTTTTGTCCAAATTTTTACTATTGAAAAATATGTAGAATGCCTACAGTCTCTCCAAAAACGGCATTAAACAAATTGAATATAGGTATCGGGGTTACTTTTCCCATGATTTAAGATAGAATGTAAAGAAATCGGTTTTCTACATAATTCCTTTAAATCCATAAAGTACGGGGAAAAGATTCATCAAATCAATTATGACGTCATAATGACTCTGGGAGCATTTACTAGATCTTGACCTCAATATTATTTGCTCTGACGAAGCGCAAAAAAAGTCGACTCAAATTACCAAGAAACCTTTATCGCCTAAAGTGGGCATCTAAAAATCCGATTTAGACTTTTTATTCATGAATGCAACACCCCTCTCTCTCTCTCTCTCTCTCTCTCTCTCTCTCTCTCTCTCTCTCTCTCTCTCTCTCTCTCTCTCTCTCTCTCTCTCTCTCTCAATATTTCTACTAGATCAATTAACGTACTTGACCGTACAAATGTCATTTGTCCGAACAAATCCAAATTGTCTGAACAAATACCTAATTACCCCGAACAAATGGATAATTCATCCGAACAAATCTCTATTCGTTCAAACAAATAAGTTATTTGTTTGGACGAATTAGGATTTGTTCGGAAGAATTGTGATTTGTTCGGATGAATTATCTATTTGTTCGAATGGATAAGTTTGAAATAACTTATTTTTTCGAACATAAAGTTAATTCGTCCGAAAAAATTCTTATTCGTCCGAACAAATCCAACTTCGTCCGAACAAATAACTTATCTGTCCCTACAAATAGCTAATTCATCCGAACAAATCTAAATTCGTCCGAACAAATCCAGCTTCGTCTGAACAAATAGTAATTTGTCCGAACAAATACTTAATTCGTCCGAAAAAAAAATAGCTATATATATATTTTTTTCATCTGGCTCTTCCACGCCGCCGTAATTTTCTACAATGTAATGTGATAAACGTCCAAAAAGTTAATTCTGTTAATGTATATATATGAACTACAATTCAATACTTATGTGTAATGTTTATTCTGATATATGAAAGTTCAATAAAATAAATATCTTAAAAAACTGTACATTTTTTTCCTTAATATGCTATAAAACAAGCCAGTTTTTAACGAATACATATTTAAAAAAACATGTACATGTTCATTTAACTACATTTAATGAATTTCTTAGGGAAACTGGCTTTAAAATTGTTTATTTTTTACCAGGCAGTTAAAAAAAATTATAATGTAAGTAAATACGTCCATAACTCTCCACGATAGAGCATCGCGTCTTCGCTATCGCACCATATCGCGTCATGGGTTCGCACCATCGATCGTGTTATCGCTATAGTATCATCGCGTCATCGTGCTATCGCTCTGTCGTCATAGCAGCATCGCTTCATCGTCATCGCATTTTCCAATGCTTTGAAGAACAAAAGGAATTGGAGCAGAAGTTTTGATAAGCCAATGAAATCGTGGGTTAAGATTTTTTAAGCAAGATTTACCTCCTTTAGACGAAGAGATCTGTATAACGATATAGGTACATGTTAATTATGTCACCGTGTGAAATTCAATCATTCGGACTGTTTTTAATTATTGTGTAAATTAACTTTTTCGGATTTTGTGTAAATTGCTACAAACACTTTTCCTCTATTTCGACAACTGTTTTAAAAACGTTTTAAATTCCGCGCAGCCTTAATCCCACCTGAGGCACTGTCAGAGATGGACAGTTAATCTTTTAATTGACTTCTCTTTATGTTTATTGACATTTCGTCTTTCATCTTATTAATCCTTTTATGTACAAGCTGCTAAAATGTCACGAGTTACTCAATAGTTGTTTGATAATGATTTCCTTTTATCTGTACATATTATGTTAATTCTTCATTGCGTTATTCCATTGTTCACTATATATGATTTTAAATTGTAAACTATCGTCAGTTGGAATCAGACCTTCGGTGCTGATGCATACCAAACTCATGTAAAAGTTTATTCCATGCAAATTCTAAATAAAAGTCTGAAAACTAAAACGCGAGTTGGCTTGTTGGAGGTTTAATGAGGCGGGGTCCAACAACAAGAGAATTAGCTCAGGGTTGGCCCTGTATTAATGCCGTACGGGAGAGTGAGTGCCCCGTAATACTTAAACTGATGCATTGTCATACGGATCAGAAACGAGGCAAACCATGTTCAAATTTTAAAGATGAAATGATTTTTCCTTTACTAAATGACAGTTTATGGCCAAAAATATCATTTTTCAAAATCTAAGGCAGATTTGATGGTTAATTTGTTGACCATTCAGCTTCCTTAATACGAAGGTGTTATATATAACATATTAAGAAAAAAATTAAGCAACTAAGAGGGGGTTAGGTTGCTTTGCTTCACTTGTCTCCTTCTTTAAGTAAATATTGAAACTTTTGGTACATAACGTAGTGAGCAATATGTGAGCCATGTAACCTGTCCTATAAATAGACCACTCCATACCAGGTGATCAGAAGGGAATGTATACAGTACAATACGTGAGGGTAACCCCCCGGGGTTGATAGTATTACTAACAGTTAATCGTGCTACAGTACATGCCCTGGAAAACTACCATAAGGAACAAGAGGTTGAGTTCTAAAGAGGAACGCCCGTGTGTTCGTTGTTCCGATGTTTAACCTATAGTTATACGTCTGAGATATCCCATATGTTCCGTGCTAGACCTCAACGAAATGTAACAAAGATTTAAAAAATATCAAATGCCATCAAACATCCACGTGACAGTAAATACTTTGCTGTATTGTTTTTTCAGTAAACAGAATTATTGCATCTCATAATGGAGAAAGAGACGGCCTTACAAATATAACCTAATGGCCATTGTAAATGTTTGCATTTTACATTGCTAATTAAAGTCGGATTACTGTTAATTCAAAATATATAGCAACTTAAACCAACATATTAATAAAACAAACAAAGCAAAAATTATCGTTTGCATATTGCAAACTCGCAATAACAGAGAGAGAGAGAGAGAGAGAGAGAGAGAGAGAGAGAGAGAGCGTGCGTGTGTGTGTGTGTGTGTGGGGGGGGGGGGGGGGGGGGGGGGGTCGTGTGACTTTTTATGCTGATTTTGAATAAAAGTTTGAATTGTAATGTTTTCTCCTCAATCATGGCAAATGTTATGATTTTTTTTCTAGAAATCGTGATCAAGCATTTCTTTGGCCATATCTTTTAAATAATGTAACATATGGAGCTTTCATTTATTAAATTAAAAATTCATTTTTTATTGGTAGACAGCAGTTTAATCATGATTTAAAGATGCAGATATATTGGATTAATGTTTATCTTCTGATTTAAGTACACCTATTTACATTTATGATATTCATAACCTTCTTTTAGACTAGTTCATGAATAAATGAAAAAAAATAACTTGGCAAAAATTCACAAATACGTACATGCATGCTTATTAGTATATTTAATGATGAAACTGAAAACTGTAGGAAAAAAAGAAAAATGAAAAAATATATTTTACATCTTATAAAATTAGGGAAAAATCATACACCAAATCAAATAATTATTATAGAAGAGAAATGGAAAATTGAATACCATTTAAATATAACGAATAGTAGGCCGGTGTAAACACCTATAACAAATTTAGAGTTGTCCCTCTTTCCTAACGATGACCGAGTAATGTGGAAACGTGCATTACATTAAATGAAGAAACCCAAAATTAATGGGCGTCGTTTTCTTTTACATGTCACAAGTAAATAATTGTCTTGTGTTTGGGCGAAAACCGAAACTATTTTGTTCTAATTTGTGATTTATTATACGTTTGAACGACACGTTCTGAAGGTAGCGTGGCCGAGCGGTCTAAGGCGCTGGTTTTAGGCACCAGTCTCAATGAGGCGTGGGTTCGAATCCCACCGCTGCCAAGAAACTTTTTAAAAATTTATTTTAAATAGCTTTTTTAAAGCTCAAAAATTATGTTTTCACTGTTTTTCTATACCCACGTTTCCTTCCTTATTTCTCTCTAAATATCGATACTTTTAATAATAAACAAATAAATAAATATAGAGATATCCTCGAACCCCACCCCCCCTCTCTCTCTCTCTCTCTCTCTCTCTGTCTCTCTGAGTTGTCGTGATATCTGAATAGTTCCGTTAATGACTTTTCATTTTCAAAATGAGAAAACCATGTCTGTTTTGACTTCACTAGTCAGGCGCTGCAGATCAGCAGATTCCTTCACATTAAAGTAGAAAACATTTTGGCTCATGATAAGCATAGAAATATTCACATTTGTTCGCTATTTGCTTGTCACTTATTATTTAAAGAAGAATTTCAAACTATTGAACAGGGTGCAGATATTTGAAATAAAATAAAAGCTTTATGAAAGCTCCTCTTTATAGGAAAATAATGCAAAATTACCACAGTCCAGTTTTTAAAGAGATATGCATTGTCTTTTACAATGGAGTGGCGTTTAATGATTTCATTTTCTTCAAATATGTTTAAATTGAAATACCTCGTAGTTTTGAATTTCTTTCATTCATTCAAAATCTCAATCTCTCTCTCTCTCTCTCTCTCTCTCTCTCTCTCTCTCTCTCTCTCTCTCTCTCTCTCTCTCTCTCTCTCTCTCTCTCTCTCATTAATCTCAGAATAGAAATGTTGTTACAATTCGAAAGTTAAACACTTAAAAAAATTAAAAGCTTAAAGTAAAGTATAGAGAACAGCAATCATTTTTAAAATTGTCTATGCATTTTATGAAAACACGGGCCAGATTAACAACAGCTGATAAATTAACTGAAATTTTGATTAAAATTATTTTTGAATAAATCACACTTAAAATCACCGAGTCCTCAAGCAAGTTCTGTAGAACGCCGTCGATTTTTCTGGCTACCATCTTGTGCACACAGCCACCTCCAACAAGAATGGAGATTGGCACAGGAATTAAGATTCGCCTCTTAAAACATGCAGGCAATCAGAGATACATGTGATTGGGAAAATAAAAGGCCTGTATTCCTAAGTGCCATAACGACGTTTTTAAGTGAGGTTTTAGGTTGTATTAAGGGGAACAGATTTCGGCGCGCTATGGCGCGTGCAGCCAGGGTGAGGAGAATGTTTGTTTTATGGTTGCGGCACTTCTGTGACGAACATAAACTTACACCCTGACTTTATCATCAGCCATAAACTTTAATGTTTATTGCTTGTATGAATTTGTCAGGGAATGCAGGAAGTGCAGTAAATTATGGTGCAACGAGGAGGCACACACTGATTTAGGGGGGGGGGTTTACTGTTTTTAGTTTGAACTCAGTCTCCCAGCAATGATGTGCATCATCAATGTTCAACAAAGTAAAGCCAGAGATTTGAATAGGATATATTGTATCTACAGAAGTATTGTTATCAAATATTGTCTCTCTATAGATAAATGATTTTTAAGAAAATAAATGATTGGAAAAATAAGTCAATAAATACTAAATGAAAATATCACTTAACACCCAGAAAGTTAAAAAATAGATATACATGTCGTTTATTGAAATTAATTTTATCAAATTAAGTTAGGTACAACACTATCATAGTCGTATACTCAGCTTAATTTGATAGGATAAATTAATCCATTTTGTTTTGAAGAGAAATATTTTTCATCATTCATGAATTTACATTTGTCAGTAAAATTATACATGCATTGATTTGTTTATCTTAACCAAATAAAATCTCAACCTACAATTGCATATTTTTATAAGCATGCATATCCTAGATCAAGATTTGAAATGATTTTTTTAAACTTAAAATTAAAAGCAAACAAGAAATTCTAATATTGATAGTTATAAAAGGCTGAAAGAAGAAAGATGGAAACAAAAAATGTAGCAGGATTTTAGGATTTCCAGCTGGGCAGTTTCTTATAGCCCGTCTGTGCCTTTTCAATTCTTTTTTAACAATTTGTCTTCAACTTGCTAACTAAAGGCAGAATGGGTTGGGTTTTTTCATTTGTACATATAGCTCAGTAAATGATTGTGAAAATCACCAGATATAAGCTGCGATTGTGTAACTGTCATTTATGAAGTTCGTTACTTGGGTTGGATGGTTGTGGCCATAATTAGACTTCAAGACCAGACTGACCTCTGCGGACTTATATTTACAGCTTATACTTTGTAAAATTGCATGAACAGAATTATTTTTCTTTGTAGAATTACATGTACAGTTTATCCTTTGTAGAATTAAAAATAATTCTGTTCTACGTAGGCTAACATCGGAGTTTGTTCTTTGTATGAATGCGTATTCAGTTTGTCCTGTGTAAAATAACATGTTCAGCTTGTCCTGTGTAAAATTGCACGGCGGGTGTGACCGGTCAGCAGAGGATGCTCACTTCTCCATGGCACCTGATCCTACATCTATGTTTTTTAGAGGTCCGTGTTTGCTCTGCTCCTGTTTTGTAATTTTCCTTTGGACTTTTGAATTTGAACACTGTTCGTTATCACCACATGTCATGTACAGCTTGTCCTGTGAAGACTAACATACACGGTTCATCCCATGTTGACATACATGTTGAATTTGACCTCAGTAAAATTACACATTCCTTGTCATTTCTCTTTTGCCATACATGTACAACTTACCCTTTTTAGATCTACATTTTCAACTTTTTCTCTGTCGACCTACAGGCACAGGTTTTATTTTCCTATCCTGAAATACATGATAAGATCCTCTTTTCTAGATTTACACGTTGTAAAAAATTTGTTCTGCTTGTCCATTGTAGAGTTACATGTTAAGCATGTCAACCAACACTTACAGTTTACTTCACGAGACTTTTATGTTCAAACTGTTCTCCGTAAACTGTTCTGTTCATAGTTTTATCTGTAGACTTATATACTCAGCAAGTCTTATTTTACTAACAGATATTTTCTGCAGAATAACATGTAAGATTACAGAGAAGCAGTTGAACATGTTGGTCTGCAAAGGACAAGTTGTACATGTTTCACAGTATAGAACAAGTTTATGTCTAATTTATTCAACGTGAAAATATGAACATGTAATTCTACAGTGAAAAAGCTGAACATCTTATTTTCAACAATTAAGTCTAGAAAAGACGATCTTAAGATATAATTCAACGTAGAAAAAAATGTGCATGCAAGTCGACAGAGAAAAAAGATAAACATGTAAGTCTGTACATGTATGGCAACGTACACTTACTTATATAGCTTGATATATGGCGTACACTTACTTATATAGCTTGTTATATGACTTACACTTACTTATATAGCTTCTTGTATGACGTACTCTTACTTATATAGCTTGTTATATGACGTACACTTACTTATATAGCTTGTTATATGGCGTACTGTTACTTATATATCTTGTTATATTGCGAACACTTATTTATTAAGCTTGTTATATGACATATTCTTACTTATATAGCTTGTTATATGACGAACTTTTACTTTAATAGCTTATTATATGACGTACTCTTATTTATATAGCTTGTAATATGGCGTACACTTACTTATAGAGCTTGTTATATGACGTACTCTTATTTATATAGCTTGTTATATGGCGTACTCTTACTTATATAGCTTGTTAAATGACATCTTATTACTTATATAGCTTATGATATGACGTGCACTTACTTATATAGCTTGTTATATGACATACTCTTACTTATATAGCTTGTTATATTGCGTACACTTATTTATTAGGCTTGTTATATGACGTACTCTTACTTATATAGCTTGTTATATGACATACACTTACTTATATAGCTTGTTATGTGACGTACTCTTACTTATATAGCTTGTTATATTGCGTACACTTATTTATTAGGCTTGTTATATGACGTACTCTTACTTATATAGCTTGTTATATGACATACACTTACTTATATAGCTTGTTATGTGACGTACTCTTACTTATATAGCTTGTTATATTGCGTACACTTATTTATTAGGCTTGTTATATGACGTACTCTTACTTATATAGCTTGTTATATGACGTACTCTTACTTATATAGCTTGTTATATGACATACACTTACTTATATAGCTTGTTATGTGACGTACTCTTACTTATATAGCTTGTTATATTGCGTACACTTATTTATTAGGCTTGTTATATGACGTACTCTTACTTATATAGCTTGTTATATGACGTACTCTTACTTATATAGCTTGTTATATGACATACACTTACTTATATAGCTTGTTATGTGACGTACTCTTACTTATATAGCTTGTTATATGACGTACATATACTTATATAGCTTGTTATATGACGTACACGTACTTATATACTTGTTATATGACGTACTCTTACTTATATAGCTTCTTATATGACGTACTCTTACTTATATAGCTTGTTATATGACGTACTCGTACTTATATATCTTGTGATATGACATACACTTCCTTACAGAACTTTTTATATGACGTACACATACTTATATAGCTTGTTATATAACGTACTCTTACTAATATAGCTTGTTATATGATATACACTTCCTTACAGAACTTTTTATAAGACGTACACATACTTATATAGCTTGTTATATGACTTACTCTTACTTATATATCTTGTGACATGACATACACTTCCTTACAGAACTTTTTATATGACGTACTCTTACTTATATAGCTTGTTATACAACGTACTCTTACTTATATAGCTTGTTACATGACATACTCTTTCTTATATAGTTTGTTATATGACGTACACTTATATAGTTTGTTATATGACGTACTCTTACTTATATAGCTTGTTATATAACATACACTTACTTATATAGCTTATTATATGGCGTACTCTTACTTATATTGCTTGTTATATGACATACACTTCCTTGCAGAACATTTTATATGGCGTACACTTACCTATATAGTTTGGTATATGACGTACTCTTACTTATATAGCTTGTTATATTGCGTACTCTTACTTATATAGCTTGTCAAATGACATACAATTACTTATATAGCTTGTTATATGACGTACACGTACTTATATAGCTTGTTATATGACGTACACTTACTTATATAGCTTGTTATATTACGTACTTTTACTTAGATAGTTTGTTATATGACGTACTCTTACTTATATAGTTTGTTATATGACGTACTGTTACTTATATCGCTTGTTATATGGCGTACTCTTACTTATATAGCTTGTTATATGACGTACACTTACTTATATAGTTTGTTATTTGACGTACTCTTACTTATATAGCTTGTTATATGGCGTAGTCTTACTTATATAGCTTGTTATATGCCGTACTCTTACTTATATAGCTTGTTATATGGCGTACTCTTACTTATATAGCTTGTTATATGACTTACTCTTACTTATATAGCTTGTTATATGACTTACTCTTACTTATATAGCTTGTTATATGACGTACTCTTACTTATATAGTTTGTTATATGACTTACTCTTACTTATATAGCTTGTTATATGACTTACTCTTACTTATATAGCTTGTTATATGACTTACTCTTACTTATATAGCTTGTTATATGACGTACTCTTACTTATATAGTTTGTTATATGACGTACTCTTACTTGTATAGTTTGTTATATGACGTACTGTTACTTATATAGCTTGTTATATGGCGTACTCTTACTTATATAGCTTGTTATATGTTGTCTCGTAAAATAAGCTGGTTCTCTATTGCCATACGTGTTCCACAAGTCCTAGGTGGACTTGAATGTATATGTTCAACTGGTTCTCTGTGCGACTTGTTTTTGCTATAAATTTATGCTCAAACCTTTATTATCAATTTTTTTCTGTAAACTTATATGCTCAGCTTGTCCTCATTAGATTTACAGCTTGTAAATTCTGTGTAGACTTATATGCTCAGCTTGTCCTCTTTAGATTTACAGCTTGTAAATTCTGTGTAGACTTATATGCTCAGCTTGTCCTCATTAGATTTACAGCTTGTAAATTCTGTGTAGACTTATATGCTCAGCTTGTCCTCATTAGATTTACAGCTTGTAAATTCTGTGTAGACTTATATGCTCAGCTTGTCCTCTATATATTTACAGCTTGCTTTATGTTCAACTTGTTCTGTGTAAACTTATATACTAGCTTCTTCTCTGTAGACTTGTTCAGTTTGGTCCGCTTGCTTCGGTATATTTACATTTAGACCTAAAACTTGTGCCTTTTACAATTGTATGATCAACTTATCCTCTGAAAACTAATTATCTATGAAAATAAAAGTTGAAAAGTTGTATTATTCGTTTTTTAAAGATGTAATTTAAGATAAACAACAACACCTTAAATTATATGATTTTATTAGATACAGGATCACTTTTGGACATTTCTTATATGGTATACTTATTATTGAACTGATTCAAAAACGTTTAGCTATTCTACTTTTCCAAAATGACGTGCTTTCTATGCAAATAATCTGAAGAGGCTTAACACTAAGGAAACTAAATTTGCACGCCAACATAAAGCTCTGCAGCTTACGCCTGTTTGATTTGCCGGACTTTTGCATATCTATCTATACATACCAGTCTCCCGGAGTAGTTATCTGTCAATTATAAGGGAGTCGGAATCACAAACAGCCCGCAGAGGGAGGATTAGAAGAGACTCGGCCGCAGCCAGCAGACATGGAGTAATCTCAGTAGTATAACCAACTCATAAAATTGTAATAAAATCTACACTTTACTATTTGGATAATGTTTTATGAGTAATAAAAATTTATAGATAACTGAATTTTTTAGCGGTGGTTGCCAGAAGTGGTGCGACACAACGAGGTGAGATCGTTTCTACGGTGACAGAAAAGTCGCGGAAAGCAGATTTATCTGGGAAATGAGAGCACGATAAATTAAGTATCCAGACATCATGGTTAGAGAAAACCCTTCATATCGCTAACAATAGAGTAATCGGGGACAGGGATAGGCATGATTTACTTATATCATACTCCACCTGTTACCATGGAGAAACAAGTATGTCAATTGTCATCGTTTCTCGATATGTAGTTCCCTCAGGGGGGAGGCTTTTTATAGCTTACATCAATTAATGAAGAAATAAGAAAATTAGATATTTTCCGAATAAAACAATTTTCTCAACTTGTGTTTAAAATGCTCTAGCTCAAAAAGAAATCGCATTGAATAATAATAAAATCATTATTATATATTCTGTCGTAAAAAAATCAATTTTGTTTGATATGTTTTCTTGAGAAAGACAAGAGAAATATTGAAATTCAATATTGGTGTGATGTAGTTTGTAATATCTTGAACTTCTATCAACGAATTGTTATACATTCTTCTTATGAATTAGTTCGATTTGTGTTTTTAAAAATTCGTTGGAGGCCTGTCACTTTTTATGGATTTAGAAGTACATATAGGAAAGAGATAACAAGGTAAAAATGCCCCTACTGCAAAGAAAATTATTTCATTTCTTAACTATGTCTTTCCTATTAAAGACGATTACAGAGACTTAAAATCATATATCGTAGTGAAAGTTTTAAGTTTCAAATATCTCTGCCATTGCTTGTGGCCCCTGAATATTAAACTTAAAAATATTTCAAATTTGAAATATATGACCAGTATATGTGTGTAAAATGCAACAAAATAAGAAGTTATACAAATTATTAAAATACTCTTTTGATAATCTTTTCGAAATTTTCTTCATATATTTTGTAAATTCTAATCATTTTTGATAGAATCCTCAGACCCCCCCCCCCCTCCGGCCAATTCAAATACTATAACACTGATGGACTCAAATTAAGAGTACTTATGTCGCCTTTCTTCTTTTTCTTTTAAATACGAATACCATATGTTATCTTGAATTACTTATGTAGGGTTTTTCCAGTTTGCCTCTCGCAAAGGAAATTATTATAGTTTTACAATCATTTTTAATCTTCTTGAACAAAATATACATTTATTTATTGGAACAATTAATGTAAAATTTACATAAAGTGAAATTGAAGTAAGAAGTTCATGTATATACTCATTTCACATTCATTTTAACGAGGTACAATCGTCTGTACAGTTTGAACTGCAATTTAAACAATGTAGTAAATAAGAACACGACAGAAGCCCAGATTAACCCGATAAGTATGAGGTGTGCGTCACTCTGGGGTGATCTATCGGGGCCTTCCTTATAATTGAGTCCGACGGTTTCCTGACATCAATCATATCTGACAATCTAACCGCTTTCTACCTATACTTTGCCTCCCTAATTCTTTTCTTGGGGAGCAAAAATGACACCATGTCTTACACACGTTCGCCAACAGCAAGGTATCCCTGTTTTGTCTCAAGTTGTTCCTCCAAATGAGGCCCATTTTCTTGTCTTTGTCCCATCACTTGTCCGGTCAAATTACAGAGAACAGTCCACAAAGACCTCGGCTTCTTACCCAAGAAACGTTTTTATATACACGTCTCATGAATTTTCAATGTACGATCATCAATCAATTTCAACTCTACATTTAATAACTTGATTAGTATGATAGAAGGATTGGAGATTATTTATATTAAAGACTTATGACCATTTAGACCACTCCTGACTTACATCTTCAGCGAGGGATCAAGGACATTATATCAGGTACAGTTACTTAATATAACGCAGTAATTATCAGATATTGCATAATTACCTTCACTTGCTGCTCATCGTCCATAAAAATTCAAATAAGTCTTTCCGGTGTGTTCATTTCCGCTCTCCTTAATCTCAGTGTTTGGAAATTATACTTCTTCCAACAATAAATCTAATTCCCTAATAAATCTCAAGCTATGTCTAAATTCTCTGTTATGTAAATTCAGTCTACAAAATGCAAATTTTTCTCGTCTAATATGTTTTAAAAATTAAAGGGACATGGTCACGATAATGCTTATAACGCTTCAGAAAGGCATTTCTAAAAGTGAACCAAAATTTGCGTTTCAGTCGTCGAGTTATAAGCGAGAAACAGAGCTCACAATTCTTTGTTATGTAAACAAAGCAAATGCCATGTTTTTGTTTACATTTTAAAAATTCCAGGTTTTATACTTACAATGAATGGGACAAACATTAGATACTGCATATTTATGTTCAAAACGAATAAGTTGATACAAAAATAAGGTTGAAAATGAAGTTTTACCGGTATATTGAATCAATGTAAACAAAAGCAAGGCACAAGCCTTGTTTAAATAACAAAGATTTGTGAGCTTAGTATCTTGCATATAATTCTACTGTTACCCTCAAATGGTGGATTATTAGAAATGCATTACTAAAGCAATGAAAACAATAAAAATAGGGGGAAAAAAGATTTTACCAAAATCGTGACCATGCCCCTTTAACATCTTCTGATATTATCATTGCTATTCTTTTTGATGGAAATAAATAATTCCAACATTCGCATGGATTGATTGAAGCTTTTAGATACCGTTTTTCAATTTTTATTTTATTCAGAAAATGTGTTGTTTAACAACTTCCAGTTTCATTCATTTTCAGGTTGTATTCTTTTTATGTGCAAATATATTTTTAAACTACTATTCTATCTAAATTTTTAAACATGGGTATAAAACAGTTCAAATAATATTCAATAAAAGTATAATAACAAGCATCTGTTTAAAGATTATATCTATGGAGACATCTTGGTTTTAACTCAATCAGAGCTTTTGTAAAATCAATTATCATGTGCAAAGATCATCGTTTTTGTTTTACAAATGCACCACAAGTCCTTTTCTTGGCAGCAGTTTACTGATGGTGTATTAAAGCGATTGCTTACAAACCAAATTATACAAAATCATGCATATTTGGTTTGATTGTTGATCTCGTATTTATTACTAGAAAATGGAGACTTCACAGCTCCCTTGTCATGAATGGTACTCACTAGTATGAGGGCTGGATGTCCGTGACCATTTTGTATTAATTATTATATTAATCAAAAAGCTCTGCGATATGATATGAGAAAATATTAAAAATCTAAAGCTTATAGATTTGGAATATTTCTTTACTTAACAGTAGTTTATGCCAAAAATATCATATTTAAAACTTTAAGGCACTATCCACCCTCCATAATAAGTGTTCAAGCCTTAAAAAAAAATCATTTTTGGGATTTCAACAGTTCATTTTCAGAAACAAATACAGACAAACAAATTATCGACATACAATTTAACCCGCAGTATAGTAAAATATAATATTATTTTTATTTATGGTATAACAATCTTGCATTGATTGATACCTTATTCTTAGGTCTAAGATACCTTGTTTGCCTAAAAAAATGTTATCAACTTTTCTAAATATACTTACAAAACATCATAGAAAATAGAAAAGAGTTTTCATCAATTTTTAAATTGTAAAATGTAAAAATATACTTGATATATCCATCAAATGATATATTGGTAAATTAAACAACCTCAAAACACAAAAAACATTATTTTTAACTTTTACTTTTAATGATGTCACCAATAATATTCTAGTATATTGATACCAATATATGTTGTATTTAATATATTTTAGAAAAGTGTATGACAAAATCCTAGATATACGAAATGGTACTTGAAAAGAATATATCATTTCTATACTGATATCTTCGTAAAGATGTACACATAAAAACATAACGGATATCTCAATGTTGTTTACGCAGAAATATTTTTTAGACTGTAGCTTTCTCAATAATTGTATATGCATTGATAATAATAAAGGGACATGAATAATCTTTGCATTTCATGGTGCCCTATCTGAAGATGTTGCTATGATACCACCAAGCTTTAGATCTTGTGACGTACTTTAAAGTGTTATATACAAATCATTAACAACATTTGAATGCCTACATGTATTATCCTTCTTTTGAAAAAAAAAACTATATGCAGACAGTTCAAGAGGCCACAAAATCTTTGAATTTTTATCAGTTTTACCAATAAGACATTTCCATTTCCAATTTGCTCCGTCACACTGAGGAATCTTACCGAATTTTAACATGTAATAATAAAAGTACAATGTTGTTGTTTTTTTTAAATTCATGAGAGCTGTTTTCGTACTTTAAAATAAGATAAAATTTTAGTCTTTCATTGGTAAATTAAAAGGGACGATTATATTTTAAACTGATTGGGAAGGTTCAGCGAGTCAATGGTTGGTAAGAGTATTGAGGATGATTACAGACTGATTAAATATCTAGATATTCTGATGAATCTAAAATAAAATTTCTATCCCATCATTTTAGTGATTTATTGTGGATTAAAAATATTTCGTCCCTTTAGGATATTTTCGGCATTCATGTTGACGAATAATCAATATAATATATATGTTAGGAACACATTAAAGTTTTTCTTGCTAACCAGTCCAATATACAGAACACTTTTCAACAAACAAAATCCAACTGTTTCTAGGTATAGTTGTTTCAAACGCGAAAATATTCTTAACGGTTATTTTTATATTTATTACACTTGAAATAATATAGACATTATTATCTGGTCGAATTATTGCCATTCCGGATTGTTAATCACAAATTATATAAAAAAGAAAAACAACAACAAAAACAAAAGCCCAGAGTCTGAAATGTAATTTAAAAATAAAGATTATATACCTTAAGCTTTCATGTATAGGAAAACTAAATTTGAATTAATAATTCGAACATTGAAAATAATATTAATGCAAATTGCTTTTTGTATAACAATGTTAGTTAAAAAATGATTTGTTGGAAAATTCAGACAGTCAAACTGTGAAATAGGTTAAAATCATGTAATAATTGGCGACCAGAGCACCCTAATAGCATTATTCCTATTATCACAATTATAACATCTGCGAATATATTACATGCGTACGTAATGTTTTTAACAGATTAGTTAGTTTTATATTAATATCTACGCGTCATCAACATAAAAGGTAGGATAGTTCTGTAGAAAGACAGAAGGGCGGACAAACAATTAAATAGGGTAGTTCTGTAGAGAGACAGACAGACAGACAGACAAACTGTCAAATACTCTACAATTAATGATGACGTTAACGCTACGCGTGATCAACAGAGAAAAGATAGTCTAGTTGTATAAATAGACAGATTAACCGTGAAATATCCCACAATTTCTGATCACTTTAAAACTAATTAAAATCTTTATATAAACATTTCCATTTACATTAAAACCTCTGTATTAAAGATCGTGACCAACAATGATTGAGACCAATATAATAGAATTACTGAGAAAAAAGGCCTTTTCAAACAATTTATTTTATATCTCGATTGAATCGAGCAAAACAAGCGTGGAGAAGTGCAGTGCATAGAACCGGGACTTTAGATGATACTATATGAAGAGAGCATGTCCCTGCCCTGTCGTTATACTATCCTCTGCTAACGTCAAAAATAGACTCTGCACAAATGAGAAGTAAGCGGGAAACATCACCCGCAGGGTCACGTGATTCACTTCTGGAAATTATATTTAGATTGGTTATCTTTGGCAGTGAAACAAATCAGATTTAAAATCGTTGGGGAAATTATCGGATTGTTGGTCTGTTTCATCGTTCTCGATTATTTGTGAGGGATTAAAGAGGAATCTGTTTGTAGAACATCTAACCATGGAGACTTCATCACGGTGAGAAACTGCATGAATATTAACAGAAAATTCAATTTAACATAAGATTTATCATAATTTATAAATGAGTCTCTTTACGATTTTTATTTCAAAACATTTAGCAATTGCATTATAAAAAAAAAAAATTCAATAAACGAAGCTATTTGCTGTTTGATTCTTCGGTTATAATTGCGTCTGTAGTAAGACTGATGTTACTTTGGCAAGTGTGTCTTGTTTCTTCTTTAAGTTTTAAATTCTAATAAATTTGAAAAGCTATATTTTGCCCAAATACCTAAAGTGTTCCTTCAAATAAATTCTTAAAATTGCACGTTTTTATTTTCTAACTATATTTTCTGTCCAGAAACAGCTTTTGAAAATAAGTTTGTGAATTACAGGTATTTCAGCATACAGGCAAATTTCATAATAACTTCATGACAGTTTTGAGCCTCGATGATTTTAATGATAAGATTTATAATTCCAATTGATAATAAGATGATGACGACAATAATATGTAAGACAGTTGCAACTGATTCCAAAATAAGATACTTGATTTAGACTTTTAAAATTATACTCTTAGTTAACGACGGCAAAGATAACAAAATTGACATTTTGAAGCCATGAATGTTAAATCAAAAAATAAAAATCTACATTTATTTTTTTTAACTAATGCGGCGCATAACGAATATCAGTCATAACTTACAACTTTCTGATTTAAGGTCAAGATAACCAAAAACTTGTTAACGTTAATTTTGAAGAAAAACAAATCAATAGGTCTTTTCACAAATACCAAATCACAGCCTTTCGTTCTGTCTATATAAAACTTGGCGAAAAAACCTCACAAATGATAGAAGTATCAATTGTCACTTAATAAAGTAAATCATTGATATCGCTCTTCCTGTTTAAATGAAGTGTTTATGGTGACTTCAACAACTTACAATGCACATAAATGAAATTATCATCTTTCCAGATCCAGTGTATTTTGCTGATTGTGTAAGCTAGTATTATTTACTTTTATACTTAATTCCTTTAGACTACAGGAATAGAAACAAGTCTGAAACCAGTATTCACGACATTTTTCCTCGAAGTACAAATAGTTATACCGCAGAACTTCATAACAGATGTCAAATGAAAAGCGAATATATATATATATATATATATATATATATATATATATATATATATATATATTTATATGTTGGGTATTTCATTCAACCCGAAAAAAAGCTGGGTACAGCGTTTCCTGCGTATATACACTGTAGGATCGCCCTCGTTTTGGGTATCATGGTCTCTACAGCTAGCCTTGACGTATTTACACCAATTTATCAGCTGCAGAAACAACCGTGTCACAACCAGTGACATGTCAGTGACCGTTCTCATCTCATCATCTTATCCCTTGCTACTGAACGGTCCGTTTTGACTTATCTTCGATAATTAACTCATTACTATTATTTCACATAGCATCAATAATCAGATATTGTTCCTAGTTTGAAAACCCTGGTGAATTACAGATTTGCATAATGAAGTGGAGAATACGGATTTTTTACTGAGCGAATGCCTTTGAAAATTTGGAAAAACGCCTTATTGATTAACATTGACTATAATGTTAATGCTTCGACACCTACCTACTTAATGAACCATCTGACTGAGAACAAATCTGAGACTGGACGGAAGTAAAAAAGTGTAAAAAATACTGCATGCAAGTGTTTTCCATGGCTTTATCTAAAGCTTACAATTCAGAATTGTTTGCAAAATACAAGCATCCACAATCCTACAAACCAGCAGGCATCCAGGTACAGTGACCTCATAGAAAACAATTCCAAACATTACTGAAGGTCTAACTTAAACTTTATCGATATAACCTGTTTGAATCTTAAAAATTGATAAATTAACTCAATTTTCATTCTTGAAACACTTGTTTTTCAACTTACTTTTAGAACTAACATTTTTTTAAATAAACGGTGCCGATTAAATTTCAGCATGTTGCAAGCTATTTCATTCAAATAAGTCAAAGATGAGTGAGTCATTATTGGAAAAAAAATATTTACCGACATTTGTGCTATTGCAGAAATGTTCATTTAAAAACTTCTTTAGTTTGCAATTCCAAAGCACATTTATATCTAGAATTTTGTATATTCTATTTCTCAATGTCAGAAAGCCTATCACTAAAGACGTTTTGACGCCAATTAATACGGATGTTATCATTTATATTCCTTTCCTCAAACAAAAACCTTTTGATTCTCTTAATTAATATCTCTCTCTCTCTCTCTCTCTCTCTCTCTCTCTCTCTCTCTCTCTCTCTCTCTCTCTCTCTGAGCAATTCTCTAGCACTTTGTACAATTGAATCTTTTGGGAGAAACCTACTGATCTGTTCTAACGATATCCGTTCTATACTGCCTTGTCTTTTGCAGTGTTAAAAAAACAATAAACCAAAAATAAGCAGGTGTCTCAATGCATTCTTCGTCAGGTCGTTATTCAGACAGCTCCGCTGTAAATACACACCACGAAGATCAGGAAAACTTCTATTTTCTCAAAATGTTCTCCTCTCAAGAGACATTACGTCAAGTGTTCATTCACTGTACAAACCATCCGTAAGTTGTAAGATGACTTGTGCACATATTGACGAACAGATCATTCTTTAATCTACGTTTTGGTTGGTTTGAAATTCAAGAGGAGTTGTCTCTTTCGTTTATTGCAAAAACACACATTACCATTGTGTCAAAACTGCAAATAATTTGTTTTGCTATGTTAGAACATACGAAACATCGTTTTTTAATGGTAGACCCTATTTAATATTCAATATATCCAATCATATTACAAAAGATATGAATAAGGTCAAAATTGTTTATCCTGTTTTCTTCATTTATTTAAAATATTTATTTGATAAAATTCATTGCAATTGACAATCTCATTTTTTCCCTTTTCATTGTAACTTGTCACATCAGGTTTTATAGAAATCCGTGTCAATGGTTAAACCTGCTACTGGCTAGGTCTATTTTTTCATTTTAAAAAACAAGAAGCGATAAATACCTAACACCTAGGATAGTATCGCTTTCATGATCTCATGAATACGAATTACTAATCAAAAGACCATAAACCGAGCAACTCTTCACTTCGGAAAAGTCTGAACACGGCGCAGGGTTTTAGCCTTCCGCTTCAAAAAAAAGAGATTCCTGATGGCTGAGAAATTTTGTGTTGACAGTTATTTTGAACACAAATACAATAAGTGTTAAACATGACGCAGTGTTATTACGAATGAAATGTCGAAGCAGATATCAACCTTATTTTTTTAATTAAAGTAAAAAAAATGTAGCATTATCCGGTGTTTTTCGGATTAAAAGGTAATTTCCTGTGTGTTATCATTACAATAGCTAAGACGTAATTATGAAACACGTGATACCAAATAAATGAAGTTGTATTCATTATTTTTTTGGGTTAATCTTAAGACCTTGAAAACTTTTGATTCCTTATTTGCAATGCAAGTGTTACATATTTTATATTTTGCTTATACAATCAAAATTCTTCTTTATTTAATTACAAATTATGTTTTTTTTTAATATGGTTCAATTCTCCGTTCGTTTCTATTCATTGTAACCAATTTCCCTGATATTTTGATATCCTTATTCAACGTTTAACTTATGGTCTTCGTCTTGTTTTGAACCGGCGTCCTCACGTTTCACTTTATAACGCTACGCCTGACAATGTTTCAAAACTAGTAATTATGATTGGCTTAAGGTGGTACGAAACAAAGTAATTAATCATTTCATATATTTCCCCCAAAACACAAAATAATGGCTTAATATTATGTTAAAGTTAATTTTCATTCATAACCTTAATAAAATAATATAAATCATACCCATACATTACTCAAGGCAGAAAAAATTGAGGTATTTTGATAATTTCGAAACCTATACTTGCATGATGTTCATTTGATTTTTGTGCAATTTAGCCTTGCATCACTTAAAATTGTGTAACTTGTGTTCCGTTCATAGTATAGACCTGAAATTTGGACTTTATGCCTATAAAATTCCAAGGTCAAATATGATGTCGTAATTTAGGATTTTTATCAATTTTCACATCCCTCAAATATACTTAAACTTTATTTAATCTAAAACCCACGGTCAAATTTTCATCATTTTAATATATTTTAATTGCAGGGTGATAACAATCATACTGTTAAAATTTTATTCTCTGAACAATACAATTTCTTTTTAGATAGCGTTAAGTGTTGCAAATTTTTATATAAAAAGATGATTTACAAGAGCTATTTGACATTAAATTACATCAGAAATTACCTTAAGTTACCAGTTTGAATTTATTTCAGTGTCTGTAAGTAACAAGGCGGTTTCCTGTATTAATACTAGTACAAACATTTGTAAATAAATATGTTCAAAAGTGACTTTTTAATGTGAGCTTGAGAATCAAAATGTCAGAGTGATTTGAAACTCTTGGGGACGACGGGGCTTGGTATCAGATGATACTTGGTCAGTTAATTCACAACACATCTCGGCTTGGACTCGCCTGAATTGACTGACCATGTATTATCCAGTACTGCTCACTATGACTTTGTAGCTAGTGATACCACAATCACTACTGGACATGCCTTTGTAGCTAGTGATACCACAATCACTACTGGACATGACTTTGTAGCTAGTGATACCACAATCACTACTGGACATGACTTTGTACTTAATAATACCACAATCACTACTGGACATGACTTTGTAGCTAGTGATACCACAATCACTACTGGACATGACTTTGTAGCTAGTGATACCACAATCACTACTGGACATGCCTTTGTAGCTAGTGATACCACAATCACTACTGGACAAGACTTTGTAGCTAGTGATACCACAATCACTACTGGACATGACTTTGTAGCTAGTGATACCACAATCACTACTGGACATGGCTTTGTACTTAATAATACCACAATCACTACTGGACATGACTTTGTAGCTAGTGATACCACAATCACTACTGGACATGACTTTGTAGCTAGTGATACCACAATCACTACTGGACATGACTTTGTAGCTAGTGATACCACAATCACTACTGGACATGACTTTGTACTTAATATTACCACAATCACTACTGGACATGACTTTGTAGCTAGTGATACCACAATCACTACTTGACATGACTTTGTAGCTAGTGATACCACAATCACTACTGGACATGCCTTTGTAGCTAGTGATACCACAATCACTACTGGACAAGACTTTGTAGCTAGTGATACCACAATCACTACTGGACATGACTTTGTAGCTAGTGATACCACAATCACTACTGGACATGACTTTGTACTTAATAATACCACAATCACTACTGGACATGACTTTGTAGCTAGTGATACCACATTCACTACTGGACATGACTTTGTAGCTAGTGATACCACAATCACTACTGGACATGCCTTTGTAGCTAGTGATACCACAATCACTACTGGACAAGACTTTGTAGCTAGTGATACCACAATCACTACTGGACATGACTTTGTACTTAATAATACCACAATCACTACTGGACATGACTTTGTAGCTAGTGATACCACAATCACTACTGGACATGACTTTGTAGCTAGTGATACCACAATCACTACTGGACATGCCTTTGTAGCTAGTGATACCACAATCACTACTGGACAAGACTTTGTAGCTAGTAATACCACAATCACTACTGGATATGACTTTGTAGCTAGTGAAACCACAATTACTACTGTACATGACTTTGTAGCTAACAATACCAAAATTACTAATCGACATCATTTTATAGCTAATAATACCACAAATACTACTGTACATGACCTTGTTGCTAATAATACCACTATTGCTACTTTACATGACTTTGTAGCTAATAATACCACAATTACTACTCGACATCACTTTATAGCTAATAATACCAATTACTACTGTACATGACTTTGTAGCTAATAATACACAATTACTACTGGACATGACTTTGTAGCTAATAATACACAAATACTACTGGACATGACTTTGTAGCTAATTATACCACAATCACTACTGTATATGACTTCGTCGTAGTAATAATACTACAATTACCCGCCGAGAACCATAGCGCCCGATTAGAATATATACATTACTTTTCTGAACTTCTAAACAGATGTCCTTGTGTCATCATCTAAATTAAAGTTCTTTTTATTTTACAGAACTAGTTCTCCTATTACACTATGCTTTTGCACTCGTCCTAAACTTTTCGTTTTTTTACGATTTTACTTTCTTGTCAATACTTTTCTGCCAGGTTCACTACTCGTACCTACTTGCAGCCCTGACCATTCTTAGTACCCGGTCCACTTCTAAAGTATTGTCCTTTTTGAATTCTTATCTTTATTTTCAAATTACCCACCGTTCCCATACCATTCGTTTTAGGAGTCTTACTATCTTTTTTTTCAGTCTGCATGAATCCCTATGTCCCTCAATGCTAGATCCACTGAATGTCACAGACACCGACTATGAATCATCATTTTGTATTTTCTCCTGCAGGAAATAGGAAATATTATCTGTTATTTTTCTCTCTTGATTTGAATAAGATACTCGTTAGATTTCCGACTTTTCTATTCGCTCGAGCTTTCTTAATGTTGCGAATAAAATTGATTTGACTCCACGAAAACCTACTGAAATGGGGTCGATTTTATTGCATTGTTCTATAAAGAGCATATCTAATCAATATTTTATCACCGGATTTATTTTCAATTTTGTTTTTCTTCGCAAGCTATCCTTCGTCCGCTCTGAAATTTATTTGCTTGGAATATATTGATATATGTCTTTGTAACGTTTATATACTTTTGTACTCTCTAGGAACCAAATCTGAAACCGACGTAAAAAATGAAAAAAAAAAAAAAAAATGAAATACATGTATAACTATGGAAAGTTAAAATGATGAATGAAATTTCAGTTGCTTTGATAAATGATGAAATGTGAAAATAACGAGCAGTGTTAAAAAAAATCAAAAGTCCAAAGGAAAAATACAAAATAGGAGCAGAGCAAACACGGACCTCTAAAATTAGAGGTAGGGTCAGATGCCATGGAGGAGTGAGCATCCTCTGCTGACCGGTCACACCCGCCGTGTGCTCTTTGTTGTAATCGGGAAAACGACAGAAAAAAGAATAAAATCTTTTTAAGTAATGAAATACATATGATGTATAGCACAGGTTTTGTTTCTCGTTTTGATTTTCTTCTTCTTGAGACGTATCGGGTAAGCAAGTCAATTTAGTTAAACAAATACATTGATTATAATTACACAAATGAAAGGATTATAATTATACAAGTAAAAGGATTATGATTAACCTTCAATCCATGTCCATGTTTTGTTCTCGTTTGTCCGTTATTAGTACTTGTATTAGTACATGTATACACAGATAACTACTCAATCGATACTGCACTGTATCGAGTAAATTATTTTATGTAAATGACCCGGACAAACTTCTCTAATTCTCCAAATCAAGTAGAGAACCAGTTTGCCGGCACGTGTGTTGTTATACTTTGTACATGTAAAAATAAACAAGTCTTGTCAATCAATAATAAGCGTGTTATCAGAAAGAGACACAAATATTTACACAAACATGTATAAATTATTTTTGTTTATCCTATTAATCAAAAAAAGTATTAAAAAAAAACACCCAAAAAACAGCATAAAGATTTTTTTAAAAATGCAATAGAGAAGTAATATGATATTGTATATAGTGAAGCGGGCTATAGAAAGATACAATGTATTAACGATACCTCTCTGTCTGTCTTTTCACGGCACAAAAATCTAATCAATCGATATTTCTCTAGATTTTTTTTCTATGTGCTGGCATGAATTCTGACTTGAACGTAATAAAGTCGATGTTTGGAAAATCATTTTGAGATGTGACTTTTTGTTCTATGTTGAGTGAAAAGTTGTGGTGAATTACTTTTTGAGTGGCATATGGACAAAGGTTAGTGCATTCAGTTATCATAGCCATGATAAACGTTTCATTTGACGTTCAACGTGATTATTATATGTTGATTAATTATATCGCTTAGTAGAATGATGTATGTTAAATTAGTCTGTTTGAATTGATGAAGTTAAACCGATTTAGATTTGATGAAACAAAATATTTTTGTCGTGTTATAAAAAATGATATAGTCTTGTTCTTATCACATTTGATTTGAGAAAAATGACATTCTTTAAAGACAGTTGTATAATGTTTTTAAATTATCAATGTTTATAATGGTATTAAATTTCTATTTTAATCTTTGTTCATGCGTTATACAGATTCAATTGACGCTAATTTTAAAAAATCCGTTTACATATTTTTTTTTTACAAAACTAACAACTTATAGCAAAATCAATTACAGGAACCATTATCTTATACGAAAAATACATTAGTTCCACCCAAATCGTAAACTACAACAACTTTAATTGTAACTCCTACAGAATTCTGATGGGGCCGAATATAATTCGATTATGTAAGATTTTAAGCAGGGTTTTATGTTCAATAAGTCGTTTATAAGGGACTTTACTATTTTTTTTTAATATTGTAGGTTTTTTCAATTGAAAACTAACATCACCTAAAACGTTTATATGCGTTAGATATTGTGCTTAAAACTCATTTATTAGGTAAAGCGTCTAAACGGTGTTGTAAATATTATTGCAAGAACGATGAAGTATGATTAGCTCGCGCATTCGAGACGGCCATAGACACTTAAATAAGAATTTGTCCACATGCCATCAGAACAAACCAAAGAATTCTAAACCATTTTATGTCTTTTAATCCAATATATACCATAAGATGCCATTGTTTATGGGATGGGTATAGACATAGATAAATTTGAATTGTCCCTGGATCAAGTAAGATGGTCAACTTTTTTTTTAAAAATTTCATTCTTTGGTGAATTTTACCATAACTTTTGATTTTCATATATTTGAAACAGATGAAAAAAAACCCCATTTTCTACGACCGACCCACAAAAGTGTTTTTTTTTTAAACATTGGCACATATCCAACCATTGCATAGAGGGTTCAATAGTAAAAATTAAGACCTTTTTATATGAGCATCAAGAAGATAAGTATAAGTATATGAATGTGCATATCAAATAATATAGAAGCAAAAACTCCACGCAAGAAATAACACTAAAATATATATGGTAGATTTGCGTAACAAGACTCGACCGCGCAATTCAATTCAGCGTGTGACAGAAAGAGTAGATTGTCTTTTGTGAAGTTCTGTACATTGTCTTTTGTGAAGTTCTGTACATTGTCTTTTGTGAAGTTCTTTATATAACACATCAATAGACACGCAGGTGTTACAAACATTTATCTAATCACGGTATGTCAATCAATGTTTTTTTCCCTGTTCTCAGCAGTTAATCCTATTTTTATATTTAAGGTTTTAAGGCTTGGTTTTTCTTTTTCTGTATATTAAAACATACATTAGACATCAGTTACAACAAATACAATTTCTATCTTATATAATATTACAATAAGTATATTATCGTATAAAGTATAAGTTTAAACGACTGTACATATTCATATGGTATAAAGATATATAGACTATTAAGAAAAATTGTAATAAAAACTTCACAAAGTTTTAAAAGAAATCTTAAAATTAAGGTTTTGAAGCATTGAATGTTTTAGATTACATCATTTTACATAATTAAATGAATGGCAGATCGATTGATTTAAATATTACTACCTGGAAAAAAATTGTACACTTTGGGATAAAATGTATTAAATCGTGAATACAAAGTCTGTATGAAATATAGTTGATAAATACATATCAACCTGTAGGGCCTACAAGTTGGGTTCATTTTTGTATCATAACCTTGCCAAACTTTAATTTCTCAGCTATAATGACTCCAACCTTCACGATACCCACGCTTCTTCGTTTCCCCATTATTCTGTCGTCAGTACCGTACATTGGCGAATTTACATTATAATCTGTCGGTCCCACTTAAGACATTTCTAAAAACGCATTGAGATGGATTCAAAAGAATTATAAAGACACAAATAAACTTGCTCCTAAGAAATGAACATTTTATTGCCAGTAATAAAACCATTGATCGTTTCCCCATTAGGAATGCTCGAGCATTTAATATTGATGAAGATTTTGTCTGTCTGTTCTAGCACTGTGTGAGCTCCGTACGGAAGGGTGGCTCGAATTTCATTACCTGTTTATTACTTTCTGAGACAACGGATTCTCGTTAAGGGTGATTGCTCAATCCTAACTTTCTTGCCAACAGAGAAAGTCAGTCTTGGATTGAAAAGTGATTTAAAAAAGGAAGGAACTGAACGCTATTTCTATTTGAGGAATATGACAATGGCTAGAAATTAACTTCATTGCTTCATCCAGTAAAGCCAAAATCGATTATTTATTTATATTTAAGTAATAAGGAATCATTCTTTTAGTATTATGAGGTGATAAAATAAAGCCCGAAAGGCTTTATGATAGATTTGATCACGCCCCGACCGAAATTATCACCTCATAATATTCAAAGAATGATTCCTTATTATTTATATTTATATAATTTTCAGCAGTTTTACGATTGATTATTATAATATTAATTATGCAAACCCGCTTGCGTCTCCAATAATACGTCTTTTGAATTTATTGGGCTATATAGTATAAAATCGATTTGTAGTGTTATCACAGACAAATACACTGGACAATGTAAATATTTTATAATAAATTCCTATTACCCCTTTACTGTGTTAATGAATATTGACAGTTTTATTTGATACGATGCATTTGCGTGTACATTGTGATTCAAGACAGTAGGGCGAAAGACTCATAAGACTGTAAATCTAAACAAACTTTTATGATTTAAATATGTTATTTATTCCAACGCACATAACTTCTTACTGACACGAAATGAAACAATATTCTAAAACTAAACGCATTTGTATAATATATTGTCTATATATAAGTGCTGTATTTAAGAAGAGGAGGAAACTTTTAAAAATATAATGAGCTGAACAGAACACATATACACTATCAATGATGGAGACAAGAGCTTTTGCTCATTTAGATCTGCAAGAACTGTTCTTTCATCACGTAGGCACAATCAGATTGATGGTCCCTGTACTGTTGGTGTATTTGTATAGTTAAGACGCTGTATAATTGCTGAGCTTACAACATAAGCACCATGGTTTTGCTATATAAATGTCAGCAACAAACTGAATCATTTTGATCTTTTTCAGACTCCTACATCTTTTTATTAGCATTTTTTGTATCAATTAAATTGAAATGTACAGTGTGATCTTTTTTTCAGATTCTAACATCGTTGTTTCTGTATCAATTAAATTAAGATTTACATTGTAATCTTTATTCTTTGATTCTCCTATAGGGTGCACTATTTGTGATATTGAGCGGATGAATATTTGCAGATGCACTCAGTTAGTTACAGTATTAAAAGTAACAAATACATCATCCACATCAACCAAAAATATCAGAATATATATCACAATTGCGAAGAGTTACTCATTCTCACCAGAGGTTTTGCAGGCTTTTTTATTATTTACGTAACCCTCACAAAGACGATGTCATGTCGAAGTGTTTTCAATTATAACATTTTACGGCCCCGTTGCACTTTTCGAGTACCAACTTCTACGGTTCCTTTATTCACGACCTTCGCTTTTCCCGGAATATTTTCTGACAATAAAGCCAGCCATTTTATTGAGAGCTTAATTAAATCCCAATAAAACTAGACCTAGAACTCTACAGAGAATCTTCAAAACCACGTGTACCAAACTTCCGGTTGGAGATATACGAGGTTTATCAGCATGAAATGTCATTTTGAATCAAAGTTATCAATTTTTAAGGTCAGTGACCTCTTTACTTTATGTGGAATTTCTCCAAAAATAAGTTTTCCCTCCAAGTGCATTAAATATTCCATACAAGAAGCGTTTTTGGCTTTAAAGGGAAAATATTAATTCTAACGTTCAAGCACGCATTTCTGCACTTGAATGAGTTTAATTAACTGTTGTATGATGTAAAGTTACATGTGTGTACATAAAAACGAGTCTTATTTTGTATATTCTGATCATAAACAATATCAATAAGTAAATATGATTCAACATTTCTTATATCTTTATTACACTTACACGGTGTATGTTTCCAAATCTTAATCAAATCCATGTCTGACGGCAGATTAATAGCAGATGATTTTCAGAGGAGACTTTAAGATAATGTTTTGGCCAAGAGTATGGCTACACTCGAAGAATTCAAAGTGGATAACCTTGCTATTGGTAGGATAATAATCAAATTCTAATTAGAGATGATATCCCGAATCGACCCAAGTTCGCGAGATTTTATTTGATTACCATTCACACAGGATCCAAGACCAGTCAAGTGTACTGCTTGCTTCCGACATTGGTAGAATTAAGCGCCAACAACCGAACGCTAGAAATTGTCATATCGTCTGTAAGGGGATCATTATCAGGGCTATTTTTGGTATTAGTGCTTCTTGAAATTCCTGGTAAGTTCTTCACTTTGCAATATTTGGAAACAACATTTTCCACACGGAAGGTTCTCAATCCTTTTTTTTCCTACCCTTTTGTAATGCTTTTTTCTATAAATAAATCAAAATGTATTTCGATAGGTCTCAAATCTTACACTGGCGTACAACCTGAAACAAAGAAATCCCAGATTGCCAGACTGAGCTACAATTAAATATGTTTAAATGTATCCAATCCTTTCCACGCTGTTCTTTTGATTAGCAAAAATAGAGTTAGAAAACATTAATTTAAAGCGGGTATTTATATTTTTTTTTTTACAGGCATTACATACTAAACAGACATTGTAAATAAATTCATCGGCATGATTCTTTTATATTCAATTTTTGTAATCTGATGGCTGTAGTATTTAGGGATTTACAATGATTTGTACTAATTATGGATAATCCAGAGTTGTCATAAAGTACATATATGATTTTAAAAATCACACATTGATACATAAATACTAATAGCGTCTTTGATAAATATCATTCGTTTTATTTACTTGGGTTGAATTTTTTATTCGTTGGGGGTTTCTTTGAAAAAAAATATAATACCGATTTGTATTAGAGTAAGTTGTTGTAATTCCTGTATATGGCAGAAGTTGTACACTCTGTAATATTGGTAAATTAGCGGACGAATTTCATTTTTACTCTTGAGTGCAAATCTCTCTCAACTTTACGTAAACAATTCCTACCTACCAGGTATTGTCACAAACCAAATACATTAAAATTTAGGGAACTGTTGACGACATCGAACTTAAAAACATTGAAAAAATTATGCATTTTTATTTTGAACCATGCAGGAGCAAGTCTGCTGTCCAGCCTAAATTATTTTAGTATTTATTATTATTATCCACGTATAAAATACCAATTAAACTCTGTATTCTACATGATCAACCACTTTTTCTACCACTTTTAGTATTATTACTATTTTTTTCTTACTTATGTTTATTGACACATGTATTACTATGTTATATTATGGTGTTATATGTGGTCAGCCTCTTGACATTACAATTTTGCGCAAATAACAGTTTTGTACCTCATGTACCATTGTAATTTAATGATTTAAGAGAATAAACGAATTGTTGTCAGTGACAAAAGATTACAGCCATCGAAGCCATTGAGTTGGTATTTGCAGAGTGCTTTGTTTAAAATAATCATGAACTACATAATTGCACTAAAGCATCCAGATCGCTGTTTAGGACCATAGTTAAATTAAATTCTACAGGGTCATAGATAATAAAAGGGCGCTGAGTCTAAATCAGGAACCATTGAACCCCATAACACTTTCTACTTAGCAAAATCACCAGACAGAATTGATAATGATCGACATTTAACTATATTTTCTCTTCAGGTAGATAAAATGATTAATGATCAACATTTAACTATATTTTCTCTTCAGGTAGATAAAATGATATTTCATTTTTAGGTATATCTTTGTTAAAATCACCACTTCCTAAAACAATGACATACAAAAAGGTCGTTCGACCATTTGAATGACTTTTAAATATGCAATTTAAATCTAGATCTATTTTGTACTACCGTTTTATTTGTGTATATCATATTGTTATCACATATCATGCATTCGGGTTAATCTGTCTGTATCACTTTTGTGTATCAGTTTTGCACATCTTTACTATTGCCGCATCGGTTTCTATCATTCTTGATCATGACTAATGGGGTTATCATAAACCAATCAAGATTTTATTTTATGGTAGCATCCGAAATCTGCTTTCTCTTATTGTTGTTTTCGTACTTTGCCCTAGGAAACGTAATCCACTAAACAATTTTATCAAAACATTCTTTTTTGCTGTATTAACGTTTTGTCTAGAAAACTACCTTTTGCTGTATTAGCGACATTCATAAAAATACCGGCACAATTCTAGTTTCTTGACACTACCGTAATAAATTTCTAACGTTCAGTCATTGCTTTTCCTTACCTATGTTTAGAAAATTGTCCATTGCTATCATATCTCACTCTACAAAATAATTTTATGTAAAGTGAAATATATATGTGTGTGTAGTTTCCTTTATTTGGATTTACCAAAACCCCCTATTCTTTTAACAGTGGCCCCTAAGCAGATTCTAGCATATGAAAACACGTCTGTATAGAACTCGTATACACATATACAATTTAACCCATCAATCACACAAGTTGCGTGATATTGGAACATGATGCTTTTTTAAAAAGAGAAAATTAAAATTAATTTTCGTTTCTTCTTCATTCTGTTTCCTTTTTGTTTGGCATTTTCTTGGGATGAACTTATAATTTGTGCGTCAGAGACTCGTTAAGTTTTTTCTTCATTGCAGAAAAACGCCAATAAACAGCATAAAGACCACCTTTTAAAGAAGCACGTGACCGTTCAAAACCCTTAACATCATGTTCTATCAAGAAGTAATCTAATAGTTCCTCACTGTAAACAGATTGCCGGTACCTCTGTTTCAGAGTACTCTGTACCCGTCCCCAATCAATGCTGGTCAGAACTCTGACGTATCTCTCTCCGACAATACCACCATACTTTAAAGCAATTTTTAACGCTGACCTTGGAACAAGGAGGAGTGTCTTTGCACTTTTTTCATTCATAATGACACGAGACCAAGCTCACTTACCAATTATTGTATTAGGGTTAATCTGGTTTACAAAGCACAATTGTGTTAAAGTACTCATTACGGCAGGCAACAATCGTTGGAAAAGAGACCTAATCAGTAAAGACATATAATTCCTCTCAAAACATCATAGATTAGAAAATAGTGAGTATTGAATAAAAAAAAAAAAAATTCTCCCAACAGTTTGCTTCGAACAGGAAATGGGACATTGTTTTCATTATCAAATAGACGTACATAGAAGAAACTTACTGCACTACACAGAATAAAAATTCAAGAAAGACATAATCTTGCTACATCCGCTTGGAGGCAGATTTTGCAATGATTGCAGCAATAAGTCCAGTACCTCTATATAACTCATTAGCAGCGTTTGTTTCCCTCCTGGTCGTATCTTAATGTCCTTCTTATTCCACAAATAACTTCCGGAAAATGAAGCAGAGATCTATCATTCTTTATAACTACCCCATGATGTCGGCCACGTGCTACGGTTCTATTTCACTCCCAGGTAGAATTTTGACAGGGAATCCATCTTCCTGGTAACGAGGCACGGGTTGACTACATTTTGTGTCATTGTCAATGGTCCGTTGCCTGCAAGTGTGCACATTTGTAACACCTAATCACGCCATTGCCGAAACCTTCAATTAGCGTGGATTGCACCTGCCCTTAGCCATAAAATGTCAAAGAGAGTGTCTTTGATGTTACCGACAAAAATGTATCGTATTGATAGGTAATATTGGGGGGTCTCTAATTGACATTTTTACGGCGCGTAATTAACAAAAAACTAAAACGATATAGGACATTTAATGCTCATTTAAATGAAACAAGGGTGTTTAGCTGTACTCGTGATGGAAATCCATCGAATCATTAAGCACTTTTCCTCTGGCAAAGAAAAGACTTTGACGCAGCGCATGGTGCATAGAACATGCAATGGTATGCTGGACTTATGCCTAAATGTCAGAGAATAAAATCTGCATTTTTCCTGTTCCCACAGATATACATTTAATTTTCCTTTTGCTGACTTTTAAAGTGGAATCAAAAACTTCATTAAATATCAATGTTGATGAAAAAACATCATTAACAATCCAATTAAAGTTTTAATTCTTTAAAATTGTATAGTATCTCATCATTAAATGCTTTAAAATTTTTAATTAAAATCAATATGAAAAATACTACACCAATTTTGAGCTCAAAGTTTGCAGACGACACTACTGTGGTATTAAAAGAATAATATTTTACTAAATTTTTATATTCATTTTGAAAACGAAGTACGTAAAAAATATGGAGGAAGTGGCTGCACTGTACGATTCTCCAGAGTTTACCCGTGCTTTGCTTTGGTGCAGACTAAAGGTCTTCGTGGTCATCGTTGTACCCGATTGAGATGGAAGGACAAAGCAATCAAATTTATCATCAGTCATGAAATAACTTGTTTAGTTATTTGATTAAGGTAATCAACCGACGTAAACGATCTGAGGCTCCCAAGTATTAAAATCATCGAGAACGAGTGAGAAAGACTATTTTAGTAACTTTCGCATCAAAAAGGTATATACGTAAATTAAAAACGTGAATGTTTCTGGTGTGTTTAAAGGACAATAAAATTAAGATTGTAATAGCTTCGGAAGCCACAAAGAGGGCTCTTGCATGAAACAGAATCACTGTGAACATATGAGGCTTTTCATGTAGTTTTATTCATTTCTTTTCTATTTTAGATCTCTATACCATCACCTTTGGATTCACGCGTTGAGTGAGACAACAATCACTTCTGGAGACGCCTTCCATAATGAACTTCGTACTGCTAGGCCAGCTAGAACAGCTTAGAAGTGAAGGGATGACAGGAAACGAGACCTATCTTGACTATCAACCTTACGACGAGACGGTCCCATCCCTGATTCGTCTCGTTGAAATACTGTATATCTACTATATCCCCGTCATCATTTGCCTCGGGATATCTCTAAACACCGTCGTCTGTATCGTCCTCCTCAGAACGAAGCTGAGGAAGAAGTTCTACACGCACGTGTTCGCCGCCACTACAATCAGTGATAACGGCTTCTTGATGACCGTTCTCTTGATCTGGATGAAGGACCAGGCTGTGGATATATACAAGGCTCCTGGAATGTGTCAAATGATCATTTTTATGAGCCACTTCTTCCCCTTCTTGTCTTTTTGGCATAGTGTATCGGCAAGTATCATCCTACTGATCCGGCCTCGGTCTTCCTGTCTTACCAACACGTGCAACGGACCGGGAAAGTCACGGACCCTGATAGTGTCTCTGTCCGTCTTCACCCTTACGATCTACATCTACAAGACATGGACCAATGGCGTGCTGGTCATCCAAGGAGCCCGGTACTGTACTATTTTACCGGAAACCGAAAAGGCCATGAAAATATTGAACATTCTGGATGTCATAGTTTTACTTGTTTTACCTTTTATCATTTTCGCCATCTTTGATTTGCTGATTATCGTCAAACAGATAATGAAACTTTACCTTGCCAACTCCTTCAATGGATCCAGTACATATCGAGATTCTCTAAAAGTCGTGTTAGTCCACTCTATTTGTTTCCATGTATTTGTAGGCCCAGGATGTATCTCAAAACTCATTTTATTATTCCGATATATGTCCGGAAATGAGCAATACGACCTAAAAGAACTGATTCTGGAGAGTATATTCCAGTACATGTTCTATACCTATTTCGGTATAAAACCGCTGTTTCATATAATGGTGTCAAAATCCTTACGAGTGCACTTAAAAGAACTGCTACTTAAAGCCAAACAAACGATGTCGATGTCCCGGATGTTGATGAACGCCGGCTCACATGACCAGACGTTGTTATAAGAATCAGAATAATGTACCTTTAAGGTGATAAACATTCTATATTGCATGCAGAGAATGAATGTAGATTCACCATATCAAAATTGCTATAAAAGAAATTTTAATGGCGTTCGAAACATCCAATTCTTTCCAACATCTTTTTATTTCTCTTTACGTTTTGGTGACACAAGGACGTTATATGCTTTTCTTAACGAAGCTATCTGATCACATTGTGAACATAAATGACAATTAAAACACTTCCAATATGAGTCATTAGGTCCACGAAAACAAGTGTTGCTTCATGTGTAAATGTACTGCTGTTGGATTCTTTACAGTTTGTTTCATTGTTGTACCACAGATTAAATAAAGTTCTCCACGGTTCATTTCACTGTTTTGCGTGTATTCATTCAACCTCTTTAAGGGCTAGTCGTCCTCATATTCATAATATACAGCATAAACGATGTATAGGTAAGGGTCAAGGCGATATGGTACTCTACTGATAAAAAATGTATTCAGCGTTAAGACCGATCCTTAATATATTATAAATGCTGCATATTTTTTCCTAATTACATAAATAAAACAACTATGACGTCTGGATAATAGTATGCCTTACAGGTACATTGGTATTAACGCACGCCGTATTCTTTGTTTCCGGAACAAACTAATATCTTATTTTGAAGAAGGAGTTATATTGTATGACATTATGTATTATTGACTTATGGCGTCCGCAGACTTGAAATCTGGTAATTGTTTTCTTTATTGGTTAGTTTATAGTTAACCTTTTTTCTGTGTCGCGAAAATAAAGATAAATGACCACTTGATTGGCACAGGAATGAATGTTCCAGCTGCTTTTGGAGAAGAACGGACGGGTTCTCATTTACGTCAGTTAGCTGATAAAAAGGGATATACTGAATTAATGATTTTTCCGACCAAAATAAAGTACTTAATCCTCATCCTCTCAGAATATTTCGAAAATTTCCTTTTAGGTATCATTGATGGTATCAAGTGATTTTTATGCAGATTTTTACATAATTCTTTTAGGGTTTTCTCTTTTAGAGGAAATATGTGTATTCAATAAAAACATATCTGACAGATCCTGTTGCTTATTCATATGTTAGATGGTAGATATATTCGGGACCGAGAGATCTACAATCAAACAAAACTATAAAAGGAATCAAAATCAAGCCTAACAAATACAAATTCTTTGGAAGTATTTATTTGCTAAATTTCATGTAACTTAACATGTGTGTCCGAGTTAATCGTAGGCAATACAACATTTAAGTATGGATGAGGGTAAATTGTAAGATTTCTGAAACACACCGACATTTTGACAAAATGATACTGAAGAAATTTAAAAAATAAACATAGAGACTCGAGCAAGTCTACTTTGCCGATTTTTATGCAAGTACAGATTACAAGAATACCAGACTACAAAAATGTAGCTAGAGTTGGGAACAAATTCTTTTTTTCTGTGGAGCTTAAAGAACAAGCACATTGACGGACCGCAATAGGAAGACCAAAAGCAACATTGAAAAATGATAATAACAAACTGTCAACCATTTCAAAAATCCATAAACAAATAAAAATTCGAAGCAGAGCAACACGGACCTCTAAAAAGATAAAGGTGGGATCAGGTGCCTAAGAGGAATAAGCATGTTTTAGTACCGGTTAAAGTCAAAGATCTGTAGGTCGGAAATGTTGACACCGGAAGGCGTTGTAAAATTACAAATAAAAGTAATTGAAAAAGAAACCTGTGATGGTCTGATACGCAAAAAGTGCCTCAAAGATAGCTGGTCTTCTCTTGAATAAACGAGTGTCTATTGTGAGTGTTGTTTATTCTTTGCATGATAATCTTTGTGTCACATGAATGAAAAGTGAACATTTTATCAAAATATTTATAGAGGTCTAGTTGACAGTCATTTTAACCATTTGAAGGTGATTAGTTCGTATCATTTGAGTGTTTTATAAACAGTGCAATACATGTGTTCACCAGTATTCAAAGAACCCTGAAAAACATTATAAACATACAATTAAAAACGTATTACCTTCACATCAAATAGAGGCTTTACTTGCTGAATATTTGGAAGACGAGGGGAAACAATACGCTGATGATACAGTTATCGTGCACATTATCTAAGTAGTTGCTAGAAGGCGCTTTGTGTCAAAATTTAGACACCTAAAGTTGTTTAAGAACTGTTCAAAACACATTAATTTCAACTTCACTGAAGCTCCATGAATGCTGCACAGCCAGACCAGGTTTCAGGTTTTGCATCAACCCAAGAGGAGAGGTCGTACATTAAAATGAGACCGCCATCTAATGGATGCAAGTTTTAGACGCTATGCCAAGATGCAATGTCATTCTAACATAAAAACAAATGAAGTGAACTATTATTTCATTTATCTTATGTGTTCGCTTTTGTGTTTTTGTGTTTCTTTATAACGCTTTGTCTAACCAATGTTCAGTAGATAATGTCTCCATTTTTCTCTTTCGTTCAGAAAAAAATGCTTTCAAATGTTTGTTTTTTTTCATTAAAAGTCAAATAAATGATTAGAATTGCTGACATTTAAAATCTACTAATAAATATTGTTTAAATTAGTTTTGTAAACAGTCTTTGATTGATAAATCAACATATTTATCTTATGTAATATTTCCCATTGAAAAATTTACTTGAATATAAAAATGTCAAATATGTTTTAATTTTCTTTAAACCACAAAATTCATTTTGTTTTCTAATGCATGATATTGAAACCTAGTGGAATTGAATAATCAAAAACAAACTCCGGTGTGGGGGGTAGATCTATTACTATTATGTACACGGCATCAAAAACCCATGGTGCAAAGGTCAGACTTCTAGAATGATAGTTTTGATGTGGTGTGGTATGGAATTTCTAAATGTGGAAAACTGATATTTCAATGTATAAATAATTTATTAATGGGAGTAATTAAATATTTAGTTAATTTAACTTTATAGCTATATTATGCACACACTCGCTCTTCTAGAATTTTATACAGATTACATATTTACACATAATGAATTGATACTTGATTTAAAACTTATTTAACTGTTTTAATTATTTCACAGCAACCATCCAAACTCACACAATTCACTCTCTCTCGCTCTCATACTATTATGAACATTCCAACATTCATTCGAAGTAGATAAAGTAGAGAAAATGAATAAATAGTGAATCCTGAAATAACACACTAATAAAACTAACCTGCTGACTTGAATATGTAGACTTCACAAATATAAATAGAACTTCACACTGGAAAATAACTACCAGTATAGACAATATCAGCATAGGTCTGTCCACTCCGACAGCCAGTTCCAAAATCATCCAAAACAAGATAGAGCCTTTCTGACAAAAGAAATTTCCCTCCGAAATAAATCATATGACCAGACTCTATAAACTACTATAAATAGAACAGTGACCACAGGTAAATACCAAAGAGGAATAACTGATGATATAAATAAAACAAACACACAATATAAATTAAATGTATTCAACTAAATAATAATTTCATTCTGAAATCATAATTGAATTAATGAAAACTAATAAATAAATTACAGCTAAGTAATTCGTTATCAATATTTGAATTCGTGAAATAAAATAATAAAAACGGTAAAAATTTCACTCTATTACAATGGTTTGAATATTATCAATAAACGTATCTTGTCATTTTATGAGACTTTCAGATACATAAATATATGACAAGTTCTAACAATACCACTTCTCTTTCAATAAAAAATTCAGGAAAATGTATCAACACATGGCAATTTGTCACTTACTTGTTGCAATTTCCAAACGGTATGTCCCAGTAAAGCACACAAGTTGGATCGTAGTCTGTAGGTATTTTACAAAGAAACAGCATCAGAGTAATGTCAAAACGTGTGATTAAGGAGTTGACAGAACACTGGTACCATTGTATTGTACTGGGGCACTGGAAGATCGTGTCATTCTGCTTCACTCTTAATAGTTCTCCATACCATTATATTGTACTGGGGTAATGGAGGGTATGTGCCCATTGCATTGTTTTTGGGGTTTTGCCTTCGCTGTTAAAATGAAAAAAGTTTATGTCCAATATCAGTATACTATCAAAACTTTTATCTAACACATAAGTTACAACATATAGAACAGCTTTGATAGAAGTGTTGTTGTCTTTCTCGTAATGAAATCAATTCTAAACAGTATTTTCTTTTGAAAAATATAGGTGAGGTTTTTTTCATTATAAACTTGAAAATTGAAACTAAATTACATTTCAAAAATTGTAAACGTGCTGTTTGATATTCAAATATATCCTGTGAAAAAAAAAACAAGGACCTTTTAAAGTAACATGATTTTAAAACAATCCAGTAGAGGACTCAGAAGAGAGATGATTTAATGATTACTTAGTATATGAAAAAAAAAAGAATTAAAAAACAATAAATGGGTCTAATATTCTGATTTCTAAATGATACATTTTCACGACACTTCATCGAAATAACTAGCTGGAAGACGTCTGGTGGTCGTTGCCACTTTTAGACTTCAATCTCCTAAAGACGAAGAGCACTGCATGAAGATATAGGAAAGTATTAAAATTTAAAAAATATATTGTTATTGGTTTTATCACTAAATTGTTAATTTGTTGACCATTTAGCCTCCTTAAACACTTTTATCCTTAACACCACATATTTGGTATTTTTGCAAGTAAACATACTATTACCACTAAAAATATCATATGCATTATCCAAAGGAAGCTTAAAATACCGTAAATAAATACAATTCTGAAGCTGAATAAAAAAGTACACCATAAAATACCGTAATTAAATACAATTCTGATGCTGAATAAAAAAGTATACCGTAAAATACCGTAATTAAATACAATTCTGAAACTGAATAAAAAAGTACACCATAAAATACCGTAATTAAATACAATTCTGATGCTGAATAAAAAAGTATACCGTAAAATACCGTAATTAAATACAATTCTGAAGCTGAATAAAAAAGTATACCGTAAAATACCGTAATTAAATACAATTCTGATGCTGAATAAAAAAGAGTTGTGACAAAGAATGTCAGTAAGTATGTAATACATCTAATGATACAGCAAACACATTTTTTAATTTATTTGCTTAACTCTATAAAACATCTTAAAATAGTTTTGCTTTGTTTCAAATAGATCAATTAAAACATGTTTTAACGAAGACAATTACCAGTAGTAGCGCTATCAACTTTAATTGTATGCTCAAAAGCAAATGAAAGTTTTCTTATGGCAATTATCTGTCACATCAAATGAAAAAGAGCAAATAAATCAGAAACTGTTTTTGTTAGAGCAACAATGTACAATATCTTAGAAAGTGCATAATGAAGCTTTGTGTCAAAATTTAAACACGTTAACCTGTTAACGAACTGTTCAAGGGACATTAATTTCAACTTCAATTATTTTTACTAAAGTTAAAAATATGTCACGTGGTACAAGTTTATACTCACTGAAGAGTTTTCGTGCACAATGCAGACATTTTCGGTGTCAAATGTTGGGTAATCAAAATATTCTATGTCTACAGTTTGCTATAAATCCAAGGTAAAATTAAAACGACTACTTGAAATTGCTACAAAATAAATTTTAAAAGTTTAAATGTTTAAATATGTAATTGTGTAAAAGTTATAAAACTTGGTAAACATATCACTGTGAAAATATTTAGTTAGCATGATTACGGTAAAATAATTAAGAGGTTATCATACACGTCAATACCTCACGTGCATAAAGTGATCTAAATATTTGGTAGACTTGCGATATTTAACATTGTATAGGGTTAATTTGATAATAACTTTACCTAAGAGAAAATTACTTATTTATTAGCAGGGGTCGCAGTCTTTACTGTTAAAGATTTAATGGCATATACATGTACGTCATGACACTGATACTGTTATTCAATGCGCTGTGGGATTTGAAATTTATATAATACACACAAAGCATTACACATGAAAAACATTTCTGTCTGAAGTTCATAAACGTAATTATTGTCACAAAAGTTACAACTGACATTAATCTAAAGTTAAGACATGTATAATAAAATTTAAATAATATTTAAATAATAAAATCACTGGTAAAAGTAGATTAAAAGAAACAAATCCCTAACAACACTTCTTTAAATGTAATGCCAAAAATTAACGATTATATGTTATGCACAAGCATACGTTGATGTGTAAATCATATATTAATGTTACATTTTTTATATCAAAATTAATTTCATTATGAATGACGAACTGAATTTTTTTTTTTTATACATGTAAATAAAAATTAAACTTGATTATACCTTCTAATTTTTTATCTAAGACAATCTATTTGCACAATTTGATTAAAAGTCAGCTTTTGATTTTGAAATATATTGGGATTTTTAATTTTTTTTTATCTTAATAAGTGTAGTCAAAGCATACAATTTTAAATATAAAATAGCGACTTTATTTTGAATACGTATAATAACTTTCATTCACATTCAATTCTCAAAATGATCAATGCCATTTTAAAATCATTGAATTTAACACCAACATAAATTGGATATAAGAGATAAAACATAGGTAATCACAGATTACAAAGCTCACCGAGACGAGGCATCACCTTTATGAGGCATCGCCTTAATGGGACAACCTTTATCATATTATATGAAAATCATAGTTAATGATCGTGGATACTCATGAATAATGTTTTGACACAATATCGTATATCATATGTTAAAACATTGTATGATAATCATATGTTTATTCCATACGGTATTATAAGATACATTGTTTTGCCTCGGACTAGAATGTCTTGATGTCATTGGATGAAACGCGTCACGTGATTGCCTTACAAATTTCTTTAAACGGCGAGCGTCAAAATTTATACGGCAACATGGCGGATGTAACGTTATTTAAGCTGATTTTTTTCACAAACGTTTGACCATACCTCTAATTTTTAAGCCCCCAAATATTTAGAGTGATCCCCCTTTGCCCGTGACGTAATAATTCGATCCTACAATGGCATCCAGGTTTTCGCAGATGACTGGCGAGGAACGAAAAAAACAAGAGAATTAAGCTATGTATTTAATTGTTATATTATCTTTTGTTTGTTTACATAACAAACTTTAGGTCCTCGGCAAAACAAAACACTTATTAGGTTTGTTATTGACTGTTTACAGAAATTTGTGGGGTCAGTAAAGTCCATAGAAGGCTCGGCTTCGCCTCGCCTTCTATGGACTTTACAAATTTCTGTAAACAGTCAATAACAAACCTAATAAGTAATAATGTTTATCAATACAATAATATAAAATATGATACTGCATCCTATGACACTTACAATATATATATATATATATATATATATATATATATATATATATATATATATATATATATATATATCATAAACTATAATATAATAATGTAATAAATAATGATGCAATATGATATTGTAACATATGATATGACATTGTATCATGTTAAATATTATTGTATTTGGTCACATAATACAATATCATAACATATAAAATATGATACAATATAGTATTATATGATACAATATCATATCACATAATATATCAAAATATTGTAATATAATATTATATAGTATTGTATATTATGATATTGCATTGTATGATATTGTATATTTGATACATAATATGATATTGTATCATATGATACAATATAATTTGATAAAACATTATATCATATCATATGATACAATATCATGTGATATAGTAATATTTTATATAATACAATATGATATAGTAACAGATTATATAATACAATATCATATTATACAATATCATATCATATGATACAATATTATATATTACAATATCATAAAATACAATTTTATGTGATTCAATAATATCTAAACCAATATCATATCATACAATATCGTATCATATGATACGATATTATATATTATACAACATCGTATCATATGATACAATATAATATATTGCAATATCATATGAAACAATACCATGTGATAAAATAATATATATACAATATCATATTATACAATACTTATCATAATATACAATACTATACATAACAATATCATGAAACAATTTCATATCATAATGTACAAAAATATTGAAACAATATCATATCGTATTATATAACTTTTAACAAGATATTTTGATATAATATTGTACATGCATCATATAAAACAATAGTGTATCATATCATACAATACTATATCAAAGGAATCATGTTATATCATTTAACAACAAACACATCTATCAAGCAGGTTTGAGCGAGGTAGGAGACTTGATAATGGAGATCAGGCTCTGTATCTGAAGCTACCTCTGCGATTCATTTATATCATAGTTAAATCAACTATGCAAGCTATTATTTATAAAACATGTGACCTGTTCCAAAAAACTAAACCTCATCTAGCATCCGAAATCTATGGCTCAGATTCAACATTCAAGCCTGCCACGTGCATCAGTATCATAGCACGCATCATCCATGCATAACTATACGATATAATCATCAGAGGGTACCTGCTCCAAAAACTTTAACCAGGTCTTAAAACCTTAACCTCCTCCATCTGAAACCTATTGCTCAGATTCAGCATTTAAGCCTGCCAGGTGCATCAGTATCACAAGACGCACCATCCATGCAAGTTTGGTGAAGTTAGGACCAGTAATAACTAAGATATATTTTTTAGCATCCTTGATAATGGAGATCAGGCTCTATATCTGAAGCTATCTCTGCGATTCATTTATACTATAGTTAAATACACTATGCAAGTTTGAAATAGTACAATTATCTATTAAACATATGACTTGTTCCAAAAAAACCTAACCTCATCCAGCATCCGAAACTTATGGCTCAGATTCTGCACTCATGCCTGTCAGGTGCACATAACACACATCATCCATGCAAATTTGGTGAAGTTAAGACCAGTAATAACTACGATATAATCATCAGAGGGCACCTGCTCCAAAAACTTTAACCAGCTCTAAAAACCTTAACCTCCTCCAGCATCCGAAACTTATGGCACATATTCAGCATTCAAGCCTGTCAGATGCATCAATATCATAAAACGCACCATCCATGCAAGTTTGGTGAAGTTAGGACCAGTTGCTATCAAGGGGCACCTGCTCTAAAAACTTAACCTGCTCCAAAAACCTTAACCTCCTCCAGCATCTGAAATTCATGGCCCAGATTCAGCATCCAAGTCTTTCAAGTCCATAAGTAGAACCAGATGCATCATCCATGCAAGTTTGGTGAAGATAGGACAAGTAATAACTTAGATACAGGACCTGCAACAAAAACTTTAACCAGGTCCGGACGCAGACGCCGAGGATATAGCATAAGCTCCCCCCGACTTCGTTTCGGTGAGCTAAAAAGTGGTTGGAATCAGAGGGTTGGTGGATACTTTGAACTAAAAACAATATTCCATTCCAATCCAATATTATACAATTACATCCATGTGTCACAACTCGTGCCAGAGGTCTCAATAACCGCACTTGAAGATCAATCCATGTATTAATATTTTTTTCTAATAAGCCAAGGAGCAACAACTCTGCTAAGATTAAAGCCAATTAAATCTGAAAAGTCGTAGGGTTATATTTGAAAAAAGTAAGCAGCGTTAGTGTTTTCTGTTTTTAACTCTCATTTTCATTTCATTTTTAACAGCTTTACTAAACTTCCAATTGGTTCGCACGCCTAACGTCAATTTCAATAACCATGTCTACATAATTTTAAGCAACTGTTAAACAAATAGACCAATTTGATTTTACCAAAATATACATTGTCTGAAAAAAAACTAGGACAACTTGTTGAGAAGGTTAAAAGAAAAATGTTACAAATGTGAATCAATTAATGTGACATAAGAAATTAAAATTAATCAGAAATATTCGGTGGAGAAAACACTGAAGTCGATGAATGGAATTTTAAGTTATTGCTGAAAAAGACCCAAATGCTGCATCTGTTGACATTAGACTAGTTAAAATCATATACTCCTTTTAAAATGATGTTTTAACATTTAAAAGTCGGATTTCATATAAATATGGCTTACCTTTGGCAAACATTGGTTTATTTAGTGTTCAGAGAAAAAATAAAAAAATAAAAAATTGAAATGTGATAAGTAAACGCCGACTGCAACAACAAACAAAGAACATTGATCAGCTCAATTAAGACTTCAACTCGGGTGAGATAAGTTAACTCTACTCAACTAAGGGTTTCTATATTTCTTCATTTCCATTTCTTGTTTCCCTCCAGTTGACTTCCATTTATTTTGAGTTTGGTTATGTTTCAATTTGTTTAGTCACAAATAACTGACATTTTTTTTTAGGCATATTGCTTAGTTTTTTTGTTTGTTTGTTTTTTTTAAACTGGTCTTTTTCTTTAACAAGAACGTCTTCAAAATTAATGTATCAACTTTTAGTTTTTATATATTACCTTTTAAATGACATCCAATCATTTCATTGAAGAATAGAAACTTCATATCTTAAACAGATGTCAACATAACTGCAGATAACTACAATATTATCTTTTTTGTTTTTATGAAATTAAAATCAATTACACATCAAATCACTGCACAAAAGAGTATGTTACAAGAAAAAAAATATGTTCTGCATTACTTTAATTTATGAAAATAAAAAAGGAAAACATGTGCTAGTTATAAACCCATCTTTAACATTAATCAAACAATAATAATTTCTTTATAGTTAACATTTCACAATGTATATTCATCTAAAAATGAGGATTGCATTGTTACACACCCGATTTCTAAGGTATAGACAGACTCCACAAAAATTAGGCTTTACACTGACATGAGTCCACTTTTAATAGCATCGTTGATTTTAATAATGAATTCGCACAAAAACCGACGTTATTATGATTAATACTAATTAAATATGTGCATGATGCTTACTAAAAACACAAACTCGGTATAATTTTTTAAAAAATCCGAGAAAAAACAAAGACATAATTATTTATGATATGCTTTATTGACTCCATAGATACAGTGACATATAGAATCCCAAAACCGCTCTCTACATGCACACAATTGGGTCGGGGTTGGGATAATCAGTTCATAACGTTGTCTTTCTTTAATAACTAAAATCTTTTTATTAACAGTAAATCACATTTTTGGGAGGACATCAATTGGCTTTAATTATATAATGTTGATGTTCTCGCACGTGATGATACTGTTGAAAACTGTTCTGTCTTTAACCTTAAAATCTATTTAAATCTCTTGATGCACGTCTCTTCAGACAGTATGTATAGTATCCCTTTACTTGTCCCTATTAGACTGTATGCGTACGGAGATGACGGTGGCAAAAAATGTACCCAATAATTACTTATGTATGGTGCATTTATAAACTTCTCTAAACATATCATCAGTAACACAAGTGGGATCTGCATTAGGGTGCATCACAGATTTTTAATTAAAATTAGAACGTAAAGCAGTCAAAAAATAATATAACTTTATAAATTGATTAAACATACTTGTGCAGAGCAAAACGAAAAATAAGCAAAGGAGAGAAAACACAATTTCAACTTTGATTCACACAAGTTTCTACCAGACACGATATTCTCATTTTGCCATCATGCACCACAACCCACTGTAGTACAACTACTCACAGTGATATAACCAATACGATTGGAGAATTTTGCATCATTCTTCAATCAAAATACGTCAGCACTTCTAGGCTAAAAACACCACCTTGTCTGGCATGTAGCAAAAAGTCAAAATATAAACCCTTATAAAATCAAGTGTTCTGGTTTAACAAATGTTCATTAGTTATGTCACTGCTACATTGATAATAAAAGTCTAGTAATGTATAACAAACACGTTATGAAAAGCAAGATCTTAGATATACTACAAACATTATGGTTTTCCTTTATTCCAACAATAAAATAAAACAAGAAAACTAATTCAGCATGTAAATAAGACAGTATATTAGTAGTTGTCTATGCTTGAAGATGCTAAGGATCTTACTCTTGTTGAAGAATAAAACATCTTGCTCTCAAATAGATAAGTTAATATGATTTTAATTGAAGATCATAATAATGTGAATAATATTCATTATATAGACCGAGATCTTTCATTAAATTATCTCTTCAAACTTGTTCAGGTGAATAAGTCGAAATTTTCAGCCATTATGGTAAATGTGCTTACAAGTAGATCCGTAATAAATGATAATATTTTTCATTTATATTTTAATTATTTCTGTTATCTTTATTATAGACAATCAATGTCTATATAAGGCAAGCCGGTGAATACATCAATAGATTCGCCAGATAATGTATCAAAAAGATAAAGCCTTTGCTTTGTTTTAAGGTGATTTCAACCATTGTGGCATCGTTATATAGTGTTGATGGGAATGGTGTCGTCTGGGAAGGCTATCACTATGATATCTCTTTTCTCCGTTTAAGTCTATAAAAAGAAACAATTATGGAGCTATCTTCTGATGAGTCATTGTTTCATTCACTTTTGAGCATCAATCCCAACTGTGAATAAAAGACATCAAACTAATCAGAAGATAGATTCATAACTTTTCATACATGTACATGTATCATGCATATTGGTTGTACAAAACAATCAAATCCATTAGCATTGACAATAATTTTTTTAAATAATTTTATAGATCAACATAAATCTAAACACTTTTTCTATTTACATGTAAGTATACTAAGTAAAAATGTTACTTCCACCATTAGTATCACTTATTCAAACATGAATTCAATCATTCATTGATTCAATCAATCAATGTATTTACATCAATATGTAAACATATAACCAATGGCCAAAATATTAGAAATGATAAGATACATTCATCAATTTTTCATTCTCAAGAACTACCGAGACAATGATCAGAATACAAACTATATTTAGCTGCAAAACTGATGCTCTTCAAAAAATTGGCTCGACACACAAAAGAACATCAAAAAGGCATCTACTTAAAACCGTAGTTTGTTCCACAAAATGTATAAATTATGTTCAATTTATTGCTGTTTGTGAGAAAAATTTGTCTTTTTGAGCTTGATGATAGTGAATCAAATTGTAAGGACTTAATTCAACAGCTACAGAATTCATACTAATATAAAATGGGTTGGAACAATTTACGCTTCTTTATAAATATTTATGTGGTTAATAAAGTGTAAAGTGGCCAACTAAGTTTGTGTAAGTTTAAATTCTGTTGCCATTGAATTTAACACATCACAACATCAATTTATTCCAATACAATACCATGCACTATTTTTTCTTAACTCCCTTGATTTCCCATACATCATAACCTAAACACTGCTGTGGCGTCATTACTTTGATTTTAAGGTATACAAATTTTTTGCCTGCACTCTGTTATTTGTGAGTTTTTTAGTATCAATATTATGATGTTTAACATTTAGCTGTTTTAGAATTGATGTCCTTCAAAACAAGATTTTCCTATATATATTCCTATGTAAAAATACGACCCCCTATTGTGGCCCCACACTACCCCTAATTTAAACAAATTTTAATCTACTTAACCTGAAAATGCTTCAACACAAGTTTCAGCTTTACTGGCTGATCGGTTTCTGAGAAGATTTCTACAGATTTTTCTTTATATATTCCTATGTAAAAATTCGACCCCCTATTGTGGCCCCACACTACCCCCGGGGATCAAGATCTTTAACAAACTTGAATATACCCTACCTGAAGATGCTTCCACACAAGTTACAGCTATTCTGGCTTCACAGTTTTGTAAGGAATTGGGAAGGAGAGGGTTCAAAGTTCAGAGCCTGTTTTACTACACAAATTTTATAGCTTTTAAATGTGTCAAACCAGACTTTTGAAAGCTACAGTTCAACAGCTAGATGATAAAACACTTCATCAAGTGGCTCACATTAATATGGAAAAAAAAACAATTTTCCTCACCTCCTCAATGAATAATCCCAATATTATAAGGGATCACTCATTTGACATGGGTAATCTTTAGTTATGGCTGAGTTTACTCTTTCTCAGCTCTTAATCAGTTGATTTCACGTCTTCTTAGAATTGGTTTTTGGGTTATTTTTATCAAGGGAGTTGGATTTGAGGGTGTTTTTCTCAACGAGGTTGGTTCGGACTGTGCCCTTGATGCCTTTCCTACAGATGGGGCACTTGGTGAGGGCCGGGGCACACTGAGGGCAGGAGACAAGGTGACCGCAGGGCAGGAACACAATGGACACCTTCTCGTCCAGGCAGATTTTACAGATGGTCAGGTCCTTCAGTTCTTTGTTTTCTTGTTTCAGCATGCTAGGATCAGCTGTACAAACAGACATTACAATGTACGCTTAATAACTACAGATTCTTATAAAATTACCTGCAAGTGTTGGGTTATTTATGATCAATTATGATCAGCTGCTAGTACATATACCGGTACAATTGTACAACCAAGTATAGTACTGTAATTTGATGTTCAGATTCAACTGCGCAAACATACACAACAAGAGGCCCATGGGCCACATCGCTCACCTGAGACAAAAGGCATGATAAAATCAGCTTAATGGAGTCATGATATAAAATATCTGGACAATGTGATACATGTATAATACATGTAGATCCTGTATAAATAAAAATCCATTTTCCCCCTGTACATTCTTTTCTAACATGATGATTTTATAGTCATATCACATGTTGAGCATTGCAGTTCTAAAAAAGATCCTAAACAATTGTTTATATATGGGATATAAACTTACATCAAACTCTGAACCTCTTGTGAGGCCCAATAATCGTCCAGGGGCCAGAGTCTAAACAATTTTAAAGAATCAGCAATATGTCAAAATGCTTGCATTTTACTAAAACCATATTTGATAACATTTCAGTTGTTGTGAATAATTAAAATGTTTCCTTTGTACAATTGGATCCCCACTGTGGCCCCACCCTACTTCTCAAGATTTTGATTTTAATGAATTTGATTCGTCACTATCTGAAATTGCTTTCACTAAAGTTACAGATTTTCTAGGCAAATGGTTTTTTAGAAGAAGATTCTTAAAGATTTTTCACTATATATTCCTATGTAAAAATTTGCCCCCCCCCAATTGTGGCCCCACCCTACCCCCAGGGCTTATGATTTTCACAACTTTGAATTTGAATTTAAATTTGAGGATGCTTCCACACAAGTTTCAGCTTTCCTGGCTGATTGGTCTCTGAGAAGAAGATTTTTAAAATTTACTCTATATATTCCTATGTAAAAATTTGACTCCCCAATTGTGGCCCCACCCTACCATCGGGGGTCATGATTTTCACCACTTTGAATCTGCACTACCTGAGGATGCTTTCATATAAATTTCAGCTTTCCTGGCTGATTGCTTTCTGAGAAGAACATTTTTAAAATTTTCTTTTGTTCCCCCTTACCCCCATGAGTCATGATTTTCACAACTTTGAATCTGCACTACCTGAGGATGCTTCCACATAAATTTCAGTTTTTCTGGCTGATTGGTTTCTGAGAAGAAGATTTATAAAGATTAACTCTATATATGCATATGTAAAATTTTGACCCAACAATGTGGCCCCACCCTACCCCCGGGGGTCATGATTTTCACAACTTTCAATCTACACTTTCTGAAAATGCTTCCACATAAGTTTCAGCTTTCCTGGCTGATTGGTTTCTGAGAAGAAGATTTTTTAAAGATTGTAAATGCATATATAAAAATTTGACCCCCCCCCCCCCCATTGTGGCCCCACCCTACCCCCGGGGATCATGGTTTGAACAAACTTGAATCTACCCTATATGAAAATGCTCCCACACAAGTGTCAGCTTTCCTGGCCGATTGGATTCTGAGAAGATTTTTAAAGACTTTTCTCTATATATTCCTCTGTAAATATTCGACACCCCCCCCCCCCCCCCCATTGTGGCCCCACCCTACCTCACATCTGATTTTCACAACTTTCAATCTACACTTTCTGAGAATGCTTCCACATAAGTTTCAGCTTTCCTGGCTGATTGGTTTCTAAGAAGAAGAATTTTAAAGAATTTACTCTATATATTCCTATGTAAAAATTGGACCCCCCATTGTGGCCCCACCCTAACCCCGGGGGTCATGATTTTCACAACCTTCAATCTACACTACCTGAGGATGCTTCCAAATAAATTTCAGCTTTCCTGGCCGATTGGTTTCTGAGAAGAGGATTTTTAAAGAATTACTCTATATATTCCTATGTAAAAATTTGACCCCCCACATTGTGGCCCTACCCTACCAGTGGGGGTCATGAATTTCAAAACTTTGAATCTACACTTTGAGGGTGCTTCCACATAAGTTTCAGCTTTCCTGGCCAAGTGGTTCTTGAGAAGAAGATTTTTGAAAATTTCTCAATTTTTTTCAATAATTCCTAATTATCTCCCCTTGTAAAAGGGCGTGGTCCTTAATTTTCACAAATTTGAATCCCCTTTGCCTAAGGGTGCTTTGTGCCAAGTTTGGTTGAAATTGGCTCAGTGGTTTTGGAGAAGATGTTGAAAATGTGAAAAGACAGACGGACGGGCGGACGACAGACAAAATGTGATCAGAAAAGCTCACTTGAGCTTTCAGCTCAGGTGAGCTTAAAAACTCTTAATAACTACAGTTTCAATAAAGATTACCTGTAAGTTTTTATGATGATTAATTCTTACAAAATAACATTGTTTCCTAATTATAGCAAGGTCAATAATAGAGGTATCTAAAACTTTTTCTGCATTTTGAATGATTATATCACATGGAAACAGATGTTTATTAATTCTCCTACAAAACCAAGTTGTATACATCTATTTTAAGTTATTCTTTGGAGAATACACATAAAGGTAATTTTTACAGTTATATGTATCTCATTTTAGGTTATTCTGAGGAGAATTGGAGTTAAGATAATTTCCAGAGCTGTACATGTATGTATTTACCATTGGAAGCTGTACATGTATGTATTTACCACTGGAAGCTGTACATGTATGTATTTACCACTGGAAGCTGTACATGTATGTATTTACCATTGGAAGCTGTACATGTATGTATTTACCACTGGAAGCTGTACATGTATGTATTTACCACTGGAAGCTGTACATGTATGTATTTACCATTTGAAGCTGTACATGTATGTATTTACCATTGGAAGCTGTACATGTATGTATTTACCATTGGGAGCTGTACATGTATGTATTTACCATTGGAAGCTGTATATGTATGTATTTACCATTGGAAGCTGAAGACGCTGATTTACGGCTGTCTTCCTGAATCTTTAAATACTTTCGGATGTTTTCCAAACTGAATGCTCCCCAACCTACAGAAAAATAAGGGAAAAATTTTTAACATCATCAATTTAAGAAAAAATATCTCTGCTGTGAAGATAACTCATAATATTTGGGTGATATACATGGGATTTATATGAAGATTAGCTTACACAAATTATGGTACATGTTTGGGTAATATACATGCATATAAATGGGATTATCAATGGAAGTTAGATCACACAGGTCATGTTAAAGTTTGTACAAGATCAGCATCACACAGTATCTTCATTGTCATCTCTTCATTGAGGTATCCCCTTTTGTTGAGATGAACATGAAATGTTGTCTACTATATACTGGACAGGGTGCACAGAGTTCATTTTTATTCGTAACCATGGTTATACTTACATTATCCTTTTTTTTACATCTTTAACTACATGTATATGTTTTGGTTTTTTTTTTTTTACCAATATTAAATCTGCCAAATTCATATAAACTTGGAATGCTTTCATCTTGGATAGAAATGAACTGTTTTCAGAGAGACAGAGAGAGAGAGAGAGAGTGAGAATTTTAAAATATTGGGGTTCAACCTTGAGAGAAACTTGAGAACTTTTTAAACTAATGAATGCAGTAAACGCATTCAAACTCAAACAACTAAATAAATCTAGGTATGTGTTTTATTGTTGATTAATTGTAAACTTTTCCCTGATGAAATAATGCTTATCTGTTATGGTAATTAAAGAAAAGCAACAATCTCTTTTCAGTGGAATTGTTTGGGAGATTTTAATGACCAAAGAAATTCAGGTCACTCCAAACTGAAGAAACTGCACACACATATAATGATGAAGATGATGATGACAGCTGCGAAGAGTCTGCTAAAACCTTGCACTGGGGATGACAGTTATAACACTGTGGAATCATGGAATTTCTTAAGAAATATTACATCTTTTAAGCACCTTCTACATCTAAAGTGTTTTGTATGTTGTGTACTGATCACATGCTTAATCAATAGTAACTGGACTAAACTGGTCCAGGAGTTATGAACATAATAATGCCCCTTTTTGTCTGTAGATTTCTGAATAGCTATTTTCGAATCTCCAATGTTTCATTGTACCCATGCAATAAGAAATATTTTGAATGAAAGCTACACAACTCTTCAATTTTGATTCTAACTGAAAAGGTTAAACTGCCAAAAACTGGTGGAAGGCTTCAACAAGCAAAGGCTTCAACAACTCCCAACTGCATAAAGGGAAAGAAACCATGCTAAGGCCTTCTTTTCCCTGATATCTCATATATGAACAAAAATTAACATGAGAAACTAATTAATTAAACTATTTTATATATTTATCATTTCCAGTCAAAATAAATTTAATCAAAATATTGAGAAGTATAATCAATTCAAGATATATAAAAAATCAATGCTGCAGAAGCAGAAAAGCTAGAAAACCAGATAAGCATTATTTGAAGAGGAAAAAATGTGACCTCCATCTCGAAAATTCTGAGTTTCTCCGTTTGAACCCCAGTCTTACGTGATTAGGTGGTTTGCTTAATGTTGTAACCAATCACTGGAGGCCTGTGGTTTATTGGAAAGTAACAAGTGACAGGTGTAAATAAATAGCAAAGCTAGTCAATACTGATATAGGCAGGTAGGATTGGCTTTCCCAATAGTATTTTTCAGCAGATAGGTTCAAGTCCATTGCAAAGCTACACAATAAGACCACAACATCCCTATTAAGCCATAACATAACTGGAAATCGAGGGCAATCTATTATATAGCATTTATGAAATAGTGCTATTGACAATGTTTTTATTCTACATAAATTGATACAAAAATAAACCAAAGACTCAGTACGTGGTTACCCGAATAATGGAACTTTACATGACCATTTTAGATTAATTGCATAAAATTCGAAACTTTTACTTTCATTTTCAGAGTTTTTCAATACATATGCATTTTGCTGGAAAACGAATCTGGCTTCACCCACAAAATTTTAACAGAAGAGAGACAATTTGATGAGCTTTCATTCAAGGGGTCCCTCATTGCTGAACGAAAATTAGGGCAGGAGCCATGTGACGCCACCGGAATTTACGGTGCCGTTCAGTTTAGTTCTATTTTACATAGTGCTGATGACATCCAGTTTTCAGTGAGCAGTTTTCTGGGAGACATTTTTTCCTGTGTGTCTGGGACGCACTTCCACCGACGATTCTCAACAGCGTCTGGGACGCTCCATCATATTTTCGTGGTGCAAAGGTGCAACGGTGTATGTTTTTTTTTTCTTATGTGTAAATTTATATATTTGTAATATTATTTTCTGATTATTAATTTAAAAACTTAATTTAGGATTTTGGCGAAGTGTGGATGAAAGTGAATACTGCTAAATTGCTAAATTATATTAAGTAGTAAGAATGTTTATTGTTATAAATTTCAGTTGTTACAGTCATATCTGCTATATTGACTGAATAAAGATGTAAAACTGCTGGGCGTTTTCCTTCGATATAGAAAAATGAGCCTGTGGCAGAACAAGCCATGAACCTTAATGTTAACATTACCGCCTATGGAAATTGCATTAGTGAACTATACCCATTTGACCAATGCAAATTCTATGTGAAAAATTGCTATTCATAGTTTTTCCAATGCAATAATTTTTTCAATATAGATATCATACAAAAAAGAGATATAATCCTCAAGATTACAATTCAATTAAAATTTAATTGTCTTTGTAATTATTTATTTGTACCTCTAAGTTCATTTTTTAGCAATATATGTATAGGTTTAAAATAATTAATCAATTACTCAATGCTTAACAGGGATAATAATTGGTGCTAATTTTAAGATTACAATAAAATATCAATAGGTGAATTGATAGTCAAATAATGTCACAAGTGGACTGAAAAACCAAACATTTCCTATAAAGAATCAAGTGATTTATTGAATGTGCATGTACATTTTATAATAAAAACACCAAAGTACATGATCACCAAGGTTACAAAATTCTGCAAAAGTAAACAATTTTAGATAGAGCAAAATAAGAGTAAGTACTGAATAACATACAGGCTTTAGGAGACTAGAAGACTATCATTGTACAATTGCTACTGCTTAGTTCTAACAGTGATGCACAACAATAGATTAGAGACATTAGTGACTAAGTATTTCTATAGTAATGATCTTTACCTTCTGTCTTCACTAGTTCCTCAATGGCTGCCGTGACAAACTTAGGTTTGATGTGTTCATCGTGGATCAGACTTTGAGCCGCTGCCGTCCGTAGAGGAGCTTTGATTGGCTTGGCCTCTACAGCATTACCTACAAAATCACACAGAGTTTACACACCACTCATGTGGGGGTGAAATGACATTCTGGAATAACTCAATATAAAATATACATTAGCTATATTGCCATGCAGTTTTGCCTCACAAGATGAGGAACCAAGGGGTAATTGTGTCAATGATGGAGTCCCAACCCTTTACCATGATTTTGAGGTGATGTAACTTACTTTCGTGAACAAAACCCAATTTTATATGCCATTACTATTGTAAATTTTTTGCAAAAACTGCTTATCCATGAGATTACTCTCTTATTCATTTTTTTAACCAATGAAAACGCTGGGAAAACTATCAAAAACTGACAAAGCAATACAGTGGTAACAACGTTATTGTTGACAAGCCAATCGTGTTAAATAGTTCGTGTACCGTGGGTGATCGTTCGTGTAACGTGCGGGATCGTGCGTGTATCAGGAAAATTGGTTTGCGTTTTTTACCGTGCGTGATCGTCCATGATCGTGCGGTTTTTTCGTTTTGTAACTTTTTTTACGGAATGCCAGGATTTATTCTAAAACAATCACGAGTAATTTTTAAAACAACACAACAATGTGAATTTAAAACTTTTTTTTATAGATGAATATTGACAATTGTTTACATTCATGTATCATGTCAGCGCTATTTTTTAAAGAAAAATATTCTTTCTTTCTTCGTTAAATAGTAAGTATTTCAGCAACTGATTTAATCCTTTGATCGGTCGAGTTAGCTTCACATGATTTTGTAATCAGTCTATATCAAGCATCTATCGTATTTTAACACAATTCTAATCATATTAGCAAGAGAGACACGTTGAATGAAAGCGGTCATGCTTACCCATTCCCTTTTCAAAACTGAACAATTAATCACTGAGTTTTCTCTCAAATGAAATTACGAGATGCATTCCTCTCTGTTACATTGTATAAACATTCATTAGAATTGAAATTTATTTAGACGCTCTAAAATTTAGAATAAATAGAATTCAATCAATTATGTACCTTAAATTAGGATGTGTAAAGTCGAAATACTTTGGAACAAGATAACAAATTTATTTGTATATCGCACAATTAAATTGTACCCAATGGAATCGGATTAAATAACCATCAACTCGTATGTAAATAATTTCGCGTGGTCTATGCATTATCTTCATTTATTTTACACTTAAATTTCTTTAACTTATGATATAAATTAATATTCGTTGTGGAAACAAAACAATTTAATTGGTGTTTGGATCCTAGCATATCGTTTACTCGTAAAAATATAACAGTGCATTGGCTACTGTTCATGTCGTTTTTCAATAAAACACAAGCTTATTGTAATACAAATTAAAGCAATATGTTTTCTTAATTCTAATCTTAAAGATTAATTTTGATTTTGCGTGTTAAATGGTGTAGAATCGTTTGTTTGCGTGTTTCATCGTTATCGTTTGTGTATCGTGAAAATTCAGTAAGTTAGTGATCGTCCGTGTATCGTGCGTAATCGTTCGTGTATCGTGCGTGATCGTTCGTGTATCAGAATCGTGCGTGTCGTTTGTCAACAATAACGTTGCTACCACTGTAACCCAAAAGGTCAATTTGGAAACTTGAAAATCTGCCATGACGTAAAAACATCCCTTTATTTTTCTTGTGTACAAAAAAAAAATCCATGGTTGCCCCCTGCAAAAAATTCACTTTCTTCAGCTATTTTGCAACCCTGTTTAATATTTTCCACCTTGTGGGAACAATCAATTTGAACATACTCTGAATGCTTATCATTCTAAACCTTACTTCTCTCCTCTCTAAATGCATCTCCTCTCCCCCTTAAGGAAAACGGGAAAGGTTGCTTGGTTCTTTAACTGATATTCATTTGTCAATTATCAAGGACAGACAGAAGACAGACACACAGACTGATGGGCAAAACTGTAACATTTTTACACTTTCATAGAATCATGTCACATGCTATAGAAAAACTCTTTCATTTACATTCAATAAATGAACAAATCTCCTATGCAGATGTGCTATTCAATATATATTTTTAAAGATATCAGTCAAAATGCCAAATGAATGTGTATATCATCTATAAATCTTGCTGTCAGACAAGTTTGATTTCAAATACACTGTACCTTTTACACACAGATGAGAATCCCTTTCATGATGAGTGGTCTCCCATCAACTCAGATCATCTCAAATATTTTTAATCTGTACATACAATAGCCAAAAGAACCTTGCTATGGCTAGTGTAGGTCTTTGATTATGACATGTACGTCTTGATTCTCTTGCATTGCACATGCATTGCTCTTGATTCGTAATGGTGACTTTTTTAACTTTATAATGATTAAAATGCTATAAGAAGCTTATATCAAAGACAACATTTGTACTAAATATGAGGAATAGGAAAAGTCCAGTTTCATTAAGTTTAGTTTTTTTCCCCAAGTTGTTTTTACAACAGCCTTCTATCCTAAAGTTTCTTATCATTTTTAAGGGGACTGGATTGTAAACAAATTAACCAGATCTATATCTTTATATTTATAATTCAACTATTTTTTGCATGTAAAGTGTGTGGAAAACTACTGCACTGTACTGTACTGCACTGTGGAAAACTACTGCACTGTAACACACACAGGGTACTTAAAGGTTAAAATGACGTCACAAATGTGGAACACTGTAAAATGCAACCACACAAGCGAAAATCAAAGTTCACCCTTGTGGCTGTTACAGAGGCTCCTCCATCTATATGAACTTACCCTTAGGATTAAATAGGATTTTAAGGTATAAATCACATTTGCAGACAAGGCAAGAAGTTAAAAAATGTAAATATAAGCATTAAATCATTACTTTTTAAAAGATATAGTGCAGTGATGTGTGCATACAAATTTTCATAAAGCTAACGCGCATTACTCAATTTGTAAACACAAACCGCTGCAGATATGAGACTATATCTTTCAAACAAGATAAAAGCTGTCAATATGACAGCAAACCGGGTTTTCTTTTGTGTGAACAGTATCCATATATATTTTGTCAACCCTGAATTGATAAGCACAACCCATCCAGAGAAATAGGGTACCCTATATGCAGTATTCTGCGTGAAAATGACTAAGTTCAACAGCTGGTATTTTTGTCATTAATAATCAAAAATCAAAATCCAAGTAATATGCACAGCTCTGATATATGTACATTTGATCTGCAAAACAACGACTTCTTATCTTGATAACTGTAGGAGGAGTTATACGTACAATAGGGGTATCCTATAAGCAATATTCTGCGTGAAAATGACTAAGTTCAATAGCTGGTATTTTTTGTCATTAATAATCAAAAATCAAAATCCAAGTAATATGCACAGCTCTGATATATGTACATTTGATCTGCAAAATAACAACTTTCTATCTTAAAAACTGTAGGAGAAGTTATCCATACAATAGGGGTACCCTTTTGGCAGCCGCCGCACACCCGCCCGCCTGCCCGCATTTTCACCATTTCAATAACTGGATTTTTCCTTTGGAAAACCCAGTTAAAAATAATGAATCAATGCTTAAATATGAGCTCTTTTTCTAAAGGAGATAAATATATTTTGAAAATGGCCTCGATTATCATGCCCTATTAATCTAAATTTGAACCAGAATGGGGTTACTTAAAAATAAAATTGTTTTAAAAAGTCTTCACTTATAATCCCACAGACAGTACTCTCACAATTAATTGCCCTAGGATGCCATTGTTACTACTGTAGCAATATATGCAAGTAGGCAAGAGGAATCAACCAAACATAATCAGACCAGATTGTACAAACTGATATTGAAAGAGAAGACGTATTGGGAGCATGCATGCTCAAATAAATTTTATTTCTTCGGGCCAGGCATGCTCCATTTGGAAGGGACAAAACACAAAGGTTCACTGCAACAAATATTTGTTATGCATTAATAAGTAATGCAAACAATAAACTCATACAGGCACCAAATTTATCACATAAATTTGACATCTTTAAAAAATAATAATTTAATTGATCTTCCAGTAATCTGTTTTTGACTATTGACTTTCATGAATGAGCTTTCCAACACATGACATGTTTTAATAAGAATGAATGATTTTGTTCTCTGAATGATTTTGTTTGTGTACCTGCACTGCTTCTTCCATCCTCAGGCGTCCCCTTGCTGATCTCTGCCTCAGACATTTTTGCCACGTTATTTTCAACTTCATAGCTTGAATTCCCAGCAGGTGCTTTTGACACAGAGTTATTTGCTCCTGATTTCTCATTTATAGCCGATTTGCTCTGGGTGCTGGCCTACATAGCAAAGGAAATTCTAATAAATTCTGTAATCTTCATGTATTGAAAACATTATACACTGTAATGGTACATAACTGCACAGATCCTTGAGCTTCATTAGAAATAAAAAGACAGCATAATACATGTACCATGACACTCCACAACCACATTTATTTCACCAGTAAGCTTAAGCAGCTACTCCTTATCTTATATCTTATAAGGTAAACATAAGCTATTTATATATGCAGTGCTTTATTATGAATCATGTATAGTTTAAACTTTTCACCAAATATTAAAGAAATTATTCATTAAAAAAACGGCTTTTGCTAGTAATTCAAATCACTTGTTTAGTATATACAATAATTTTATAAAGAATTACCAGTATACTGAAAATTAAGCTCAAGGCAGTAATCATAATGGGGTGTCTTGTTGATTATTCAAATTAAGGAAGAGATAAAAGTTGTTGTTATTAAATTGTGAGAAAAGAACAAAATAACACAAAATAGTTTCAAAGCTCGCATGGAAACAAGTACTTCAGTGGTCAAGTCATCAGCACTGCCACTGCACTTCAAAAGTATAAGTCCAAATCATTCCATCTATACAAAACTGCTGTACCACTCTACCTGGGCATCCACTTAAAAAAGAACTTATGGCTTACAAGTTCAACCAAATTAATGGTTGTTCTGTAAGGAAAAGTAACTTACAGATGATAGAAATAGTTCGAGAAATGGTTCCTTATAACTTTTGTGTTAATTGATGGGCATTTAAAAATTTGGTTTTAACTCATGTTCTTTTGTGAAATGGTACCCAGGTTCTTGGGGTAAAAGGAAGAAGATTTAAAACAGTTTATGCTGCATGCTGCTGCCCATGCCAAACTGTATACAGATCCCAAACAGTGCAGGAAATGAAGTACTGCAGTTTTGAACATTAGAATCACTTTGTTTGTATGCTACAAGTAATCTAATAACAAATACATGAACTCTAAACAAACAACGTGATTCTAAACAAATAAATTTTGTTGTGGACTGCTATTATCAAATCTCACAATGAGTTTATAGTATCATTGCAAACAATACTAGAATCTAATTAACAAATGAGTGATTCCTTGCCATGCTGAGCATTTCCACTTCCTTAAAACCATAGTTACTTGAATAACAATGTCAAAAGCATGCAGTAAGGTTGAAAAAGCTACAAGGGCAAGCTACATAACAAGGTGACAGGGCCAGATCCTGTGAGATATTTGATACACTGAAGCCAATCTCTTTGATATGGCATCTGTTGAAGCAGGGGTAAATATAGGACTGGGACCTTGACTAACTGTAAAATCATTATTTATGGGTTAAATATTGAGTTTGAGAAAAAAAGTTGGTTCATTGAGTAACACTTATATGATAAATCTGATTAAAATACAGATCTCTACAATAGTTCAAAGCACAGACAGACCTGAAAACAACATATTGGGGGTCACAGAATGTGACCTCAGAATGAACTTTGATTTAACCAATCAGATGTCTAGTTACACTTTTCTGTAAGTGATACTGTGACACCATTTTAAACAAAGTTACCACTGACTTAATAACAATTATTATGATTAATTGATAAATTTATCTTGCATGCAAATAATAAAAATCATTTTGAAGTCTAGGAACATGACCCCCAATGGGTCGTTGCCAGATCTCTATGCGGTTTGTGGTATTGTAGAGATCTCTATTTTATTCAGATTGAGATTAGATAAAAATAATTTCATCAATAACTATAAATTAATAGGTAAAATATGAAATTTATGATTCCTGAAATAATTGACATCTATAGAAAATATTCATGATTTCAAAGTTTCAGTATATTAAGTGCAAGAAATTCTTAGAGAGTTGGAATTTTTCAGGTGCCAAATGAAGAGAGATAGGTAGCAGTGTATATGTATTCAATCCACAGAACCCTCCACTTACGCTCTCATTATCGGCCTCATTATCTCCGTCACTGTCCGCCATTTCTGCGGCTCTGGCTGCTTCCTGCACGAGGTCAATAAAGGCCTGCCCCTTCATTTTAAGGATGTAGGGGCATTCCGCTGACCAGCGTGCATGTTCAATCCAAGGGTTATCCTCTGGGTCCCAGTTTCTTAAACCTGATGAGTTAAGTATAGTTAGGACATGTTTAAAAATAAACATGTCTAACAGCTTTGCCAGTGGCAGTGTATTCTAGAAGCATAACCATGCACAGGTTCATATACCCAGACCATACCCAAACTTTTCACTGCATAAGGTCTTGTTAGTCACACAGACTAAGCTGCATGATTAATCCAAGAATTGTCCAGCGAGTCCCAATTTTCTTAACCTGATGAGTTTTAATACAATTAGGACACGCTCACTTCAGCTTTGTCAGTAGCAGTGTGTCATACCCAGACTATACCCAATCTGTTCACAGCATCAGATCATGTTTGCCAAGAGATGAAGACTTCATATTGTACAGCTTAGTGTGCAAGTACTTTTTTTTCCAAAATTTCCAATTTTGGTATCAGTACATAAAAAGATTACAAACTTTTTCAGGAATATGTAAATACATACATCTCAAAACAATGTGTCAACAACACACTGCAGTGAGATTTATTATAAAATGGCAGCAAGGACTTGACCAGCTGGATACAGCCTCTCTCTGGCTTTAGCATTTGACTTCTGACTTTATTCCAAAACCTGATTCGACCAAATCAGGCTAAGGACATATTATCAATTAACCAAGTTTTTGATCCAACTCTCACTCAAACAATTGGAATATATATAATAGAATAGTAAGACCGAGATCAAAATTGACTTTGTAAAAGTTATGGTCCTTAAACCAACTTACACGCACATTCATTCAATAAATCAAATGGAAGCTATACCCAATACACTGTATATAGTTCAGAATCCTTTGATGTAGTGATAATATACCTCCAAACACAATTGTTTGTATTTTTCTAGTAAATCTACAATTTTTTCATTGGTGATCTTAATTCTGAATCTTACCTATTCCACAATGAAAACATCTGCAGCAGTCCCCAAACCCTGAAACAGGTAACAGAAACCATTTCAGCTCCATTCATCCTTGATAAAATTCATGAAACCTAAAAAGTTCCTTTTTTTCCAAATCCTATTTCAACAAGGCAGGCACTTACCAGCATAATAAAATCCAGCGTCGGTCATGTCGGCAGGATGTTGCTTCATGTGGCGGGGGAAGGTTTGGTACGAGCCTAGTCGTGCCGAGCGTGCGGTGTATTCCGGGTGTTTGATGGCCATAACTAGCGGCGGACTCTCCGACCGAAGCTGGCTGTAACCAGCACTGGAGAGGTGCGCTGTATTGTTGGCAGGTTCTCTCGTCGAGGCACTGTCTGACGTGCTGAGACCATCAGCTTCTACCATTCCAATGGTTCGATTGGACGCAAGCTCTGTGGGAACAAAAAAAAAATCTTGTGGTAAATCATTGATATAGATTTCTAACCCAAAATTACCATACTGTTGATTGTCTTCAAAGGTTAATACATGTATATAAAGACAATAATGAAATAATTTTCAAATTCCAATTTGATTATAAGGATTATGTTTACTTAGAATGAACAAAAATCCACTGATGATAATGAATTCGAAAAACTAGCTATTATATGTTATAAACCTTTGGCTGTAGAGTTATTTTTCACTTTCAAAAAAGTAGGTCAATGACTTACTTTTTGAGGTAATGGCCATTGAATATTTTTTTAAAAATTAAGAAAAATCCCTTAAAATATATTACATTTTTGCATTGTGCGCCATACAATTATCTTAATGAATAAGTGAAATAAAACCAATTAAAATATGCAAAATTATATTGATTAACATATAAATGCTTGACTTTTAATGTTAAAGAACTGACAAAAATATTTTAGCGGAAAACAAAATCTGCAAAAATTAGTCCGAATTTCCTCTGTTTTGCTTTTACTCATTTTTGTTCGAGCCTAATTCCATAATTTAATAAAAATATCGAAAGTTATGTCAATAATAATTCATTTTATATATACTTCTTGTGTTTAGAACAAATTTTACTCATGATATTGAACTTAATATAATAATCCGACCATAACAACTCAAACCCTGAGTAAACAACATCCTTAAGGGTCTTTCTGACAGCTAAAGGAGCTGCATGGTCATATTTGTAGAAAATTAAAAATGTTATATATTAGTTTTCTATTGAAATAATACGAGGCCTTTGATAATTATAAGTAACTGCCTTCATGGCCATAATGTTTTTGTTGCCAACAAGTATCAAATTACATATTCCTTTTAAAAAAGAAAATTGGTCAAAATTGATTTAAATATATTTACCAACCAAAACTACCAGTAACAGATCTTTAATTCTATCAAGCTAATCAACTGTTGACCTACATAAGATGACCTACCTTCTGTGGGTTGATTCGGATTCCTGGGCACAGGGACATTACCGTCCCCACCCTCAGACAGGAATTTGCACCCAGGAGACAAGCGCTGGTGAATTTCAATGGGGATGTCGCCGTATGACCAATTCCTGTTACGGACTCCACACGAGAAACAGATCAGTTCGTCTCCATTTCCTTCGTAGTAGAAACCCGCTTGGGCGAGGCGCAGTAGACTTGGGCCTTGCTTGCTCGGGTAATCATGCATGGAACAGAGGCGAAGGAACTCCATGGCCATTGTATCGTGTTTGGATGGTTTATTGTCCGGAGCAGAGAATCTGTTCAGGAATGGCTCCAGAACCTGTTGCCTCATAGCAGGACAAACTACAATGTCAGAACCAGTTCGTACTTCTACAAATCTAAATATTTCGGGAATAACATTGATCAGAACTTGACTTTCTGACTGATCTTTACCATCCTCAATAGCTTCATCACGTTTACCATCCTTGATGGATTTAACATTTTCCACATCCATTTGTTTCTTCTCTTCTGTCTGATTTTCACCATTTACTTTTTCTTCTTCACGATTTATTATATCTGTTTTATTCATAAAAAAGATTTCAACATGGTTTCGTATTTGCTGCTCTCTTATTCTTCCCTTATTGTCGATAAGAAGGGCTGAAGTCTCTCTTGCAGAGCATTTCTCAACACCATTTGGAGCACTGAGACAAAGTAGGGGCTGATCATTACTTAGCATACCTATCATCGATATATTAACTACATCATTACTTTTCTTTAACATACAAGTGCTCAACCTGTTTAAAGTTCTGTGAAATAAAATCATTGCTAAATCATTTGACAAAAAGCAAACAACATCTTTGGTAATTTCCAGGAAACTGGAGTGATGTATGGAAGATCCTAACTGTCCAGGTTTCATCTCAGCTTTCAATATCACGTCTTTCTGGTCATTGAAGTCAGATGATGGCAATTCACAACTCTTCAAAATAGAAGTCAAAACAGTTTTCTGCTCTTTGTAGTCAGAAGAATCTAATTCACAAGCTTTCAAAAGCGAAATCAAAACAGTTTTCTTTTCATGAAGATTCACTTTTGAGTTAGTTGTAACTGAGGAATTAGATGAAAACAGTGAACGGGCCTCAAAATGAATTTTTAATAAACACAGACAAAAGGAAGTTAAAACCTTGAGAATTTTTCTGCACAAACAATACAATAAACAATCGCTATCACAGCGATGTAGCATGAGATATGTAGGGCACATCTTTTCTGATCTTAGGTCATTGAGCAAAAGCTGCATACCTTCTTGTAAACGATTGATTGAGTCTTGCTCAATATGGTTGCAGGTTTTAATTATACTCTGACTTTTGACTTTTTTAAAAAGAATGGTCAATTCTTGAATGCAGCTTTTGTGCATATTCTTGTATTTCTTGACACTATCCAGACAAAGAAGAAAATCATGATTCTCAAATGCTTTCCTCAAGTCTTTGATCATCACCCATTTCATTACTGCTTTGCTCACTGAAGACATTGTTGCCTTTGACAGCAATGTTTCTAAGCTTTTACATCTGTAAATTGTTGCCTTTGACAGCAATGTTTCTAAGCTTTTACATCTGTGAATAGAAAACAAAACATGAAAATAGTTTCAATGATAAACTTCATTACTGCAAGTCATGCATACAATGTATACCGGTGTGTGCAACATTATACAAATGTTGACCGAGGTTGAAGGCAGCAATGATTATGTTAGGCTCAACGGACATAATATTGTGCACGACAGAATTAAAGCAGGGGATAATATTTTGAAATTCATCCAAAGGGGGATGACATAATCAAATTGACCATGTTAACTTCAGACAAGTTATTGCCATAGTCACATGTTGCTTATAGCATTATAGCAGTAATTTGCATATCATTTACCAAGAATCATAATTATGTAGATACTAAAACGCACAAATTCAATTGATTTCTCTAGCTAAAAACATACCTGAACACTGCATGTGAAATGGGAAATAATGAAGAAGGCCTAAGATCTTTAAAGTTAACACCTGTATTAACCCATATGACCTCTAGTGTTAGATTTGATCTAATCTGTAGAGATACAGCATGATCATCATATCCATATTTATCCATTTTACTGTCCAATAGATTTGAGTGCAGCTCTATAAATACAATAAGAAATAAATTCAATAAGGATAAAAAAGAGCATCAGAAAAATGTCAGGTGAATTGGTCATAGACATTGGTCAATGGTCATAAACCTTAGTAGATGAAAATATTAAGAAAAATTCAATTCCTAAATCATATATTCATAAGTTAATCATGATGATTGGCTATTACAAGCAGATGTCATTCATTTCAGGCTCCGATTTCTCGAGAGAAAAAATCTTAAGTCAAATCTCAGACTTGCACAAACAGAATGACACACAGACGAACGAATGGACAAAGCTAAATTTATATTCCCCATTTAGAGTAACAGCGGGGGAAAATATACAACATGGAAACAAAACGAATTCAAAAGAATCTGCATGAACTCAAGTCGAATAGAAATAATTAAAATAATAAAATTTAAAGAAAGTGGAAAACAAAATAATAAAAAAATGTACAAATGTTTAGAAGGGCAAAATATACATTGTATTTTAGAAGTAACATGAGAGTTTGTTTATCTTAAAGTAGAAAATACAGATTTCAAAGGGGGGTTAAAACTACATGTACTTTGAGACTCAGTTTTGGTATTAAAAATATACTTAATTCAGTATTAACTGGTTAAAATTGAATCATTTTAGCTACTTTTCTGCATTCGTTTAGGACTAATTCTTACGTGAAAAATTGCTGCATGGAAATTATTCCGAAAAGATTTCTCAAACTAATCACATGTGATGCATTCGAACTAATGAACCTTCGGACTAGTGGGCCTTAAGACTAATGAACCTTCAGACTAGTGGGCCTTCGGACTAATGAACCTTCGGACTACTGGACCGTGACCGTTTATACATATCAAAATTGTGTAAATCAGTCTAAGTAATTCTGTACATTAAATACAATCATCTAATGTAGTATTGACTTACTTTCAATTTCAATGACATTAAGTTTTGATGTCCACCATTCAACGTCCAATGCGTTCTTCAAGTTCAAACATCTTTAATGATATATATCCAATATTAATCCTTTGGGATATACATATGTCTGCAAGTATGAAGAATTTCCATGCTATCAAAATTACACAACAGTTAAAAATAATAAACCTGATGATAATATGTATCTATTTATTATGCTTACATCAAAACTGTACTTTCACTTTCATTTTAAGAATGGGTCAGTGGTTGCATCATCACTTTTAATTTGTGCTATACTTCAAGTTTTGACAAGCAGATATAAGAATTCCTAAAAGCTATGATATTGACTTTTTTTCTTTTTTAAATGAATTATAAAAGCAAAAAATCTTAATCATCTTGCAAGTTGGTTGTACAAAAAAGAAAGACACATTACATGTACATTTTTATTTTTAAACTATGCATATACTGTTAGCAAAAGTATAATGTTTGATTTGAAATGAAAACTTTTTGAATATCAAGAATTTTATCAGAATAACCCAGTTTGCCTAGATATGTATTCAGTATTATTTTGACATAATAAAACATGGGGGGTCAGTGATGTCAAATTTTAGATATAGGGCTTCAAAGGTTAAATTCTCGCCAAATTTGGCTTTAAAAAATCCAGACATTTTCTATATATTTGCATGATTTTATGCTTAACGTCTATCACACTCTCACAGTTTAATTTTGTTCATGTCATACAGAACCTATAGAATATGTTACTAACCTATCAAATGTTAAAAATATGTGTAACGATTAAAGTATAATAAAAAGAAAAGTATATTGAAAATTCATAAAATTGCTTGTTTCTGTCATTTCCGTCTCAAAAACCTTCTGAACAAAAAAACAGTTCCTCGAAAAACTTATTTGTTTAATGAATTCAAATGGATTTTCTTTATGAATGTTGGTAATTAGAAATAATAATCTTTCTCTGATGATTAAATAAATAAAATCACATTCATTTTGAATATAAAGATCATGTGCACAGTGAAATAAAAAAAAATATATAATCATGTGAAAGTTGCTTGCAAGCCAAAAACTATTTGGACATGTTTCCAAACTGCACTTCATTTGAAAGTGTTGAAAGTGACACAATACGCAGTACATCTTCACCCCGTGAACCTCCTGACAATTCAAAGTTTTCACATCATGCCCAAGATTTAACAGTTTAAAGGGACACCTCATCTTTTAATGTTGCATCACTTTTTAGGAATGTTAGGCGTTGGCTTCTTTTTTTTTTCCTTTGCAGACTTCCTGCATTGCAAAAGAGGTCACTAAGTTTCTAGGTTACTGTCTACAAACCAATCAGATCCCACGCAATGGTCTATATAAATGACATGCATTGCCATATATTAATTCAATTATTGTGATGTTAAGGACAAACATGTAATGTACTTTTAAGAGCACATTATAAAGGTAGGATTATTTCACCTTCATCAAGTTTGTATCTTATTCAACTATTGTGTAGTTAACTGTAGCTGCAATGATGTTATATATATGCCCTCCCCAAATTTTGTGTTGTGGGGAGGGGGTGTGTCTGTATAAAACATCAGATCAAAACATTGCAGAGGGCTGCATGTACATTGTTGCAGCTAACTTTATAGTAAATGAGTTATAGTAAATTTTATATGTTTTACTTCAATTCCAACCACAATTGATAACCTTACAGTTCTGAAACAACACATTTCCCTCATCATGATCTTCCACGTCTTTTATTAATGATGCTTGTTGCATCTTGTATGATAAGTGGCTCCATATTATTGGCAAATAGGCCTATATTCTTTTTCAAAAAAGAAAAATGATTAGTGTGACATATATACGCACAATTAATCTGTGTCACCCAGCACAAAACCAAACAAGGTTAGTGGGCGAACACACTATTTCCCTATTTGCTAAAAATAAGCAAAATTCTATTTTTAACTTCGAAATTTCCCAGAATATATTAATAGTATCGAAACTAATTCTAAAAATACTGAATCATAAAAATAATTCCACGTCAGTTAAAAATAAAAGAAAGAAGGAAAGTACACGTCCTGTTTCGCTTTTCTTCTATATAATGTATCGATCTACGTGTTTAAACCTGCTTTGAATATTTAGTAGGCGAACATATCGTCATTTTGTCAGTACATTAACGATACACAGGAGGCATGCTCATGTGAACCAAGCATTTGTGTGTATAAATAAAAAGTAAAACGGATATAATAATTATAAGTAAAATATATTACCTTGTTATACTCAATACAGAATCTACGTAACATCCAAATACTCCTGTCTACAAAAACGGAAAAACCCAAACGCAAAACGGACGCGGGCTGATACGGGGAAACTGTGGGCGGACTTCAGACTTTAATCACGTGACCTTGAACAAATAACTCTACGCTGACTCGTATCCAAGTAATATAGGTAGTACTTATGTAGACACTCAAACTCAATAAATGGGTGCAATTAATGTCGCCATGAAAAAGGACCAATGGAATGCGTATATTTCCAGCGAGAAATCTATATAAAATGCTAAAACTGACATGTTCGTTACTGTCGCCATTTTGATATTACATTTTGAAGAGGATGTTTTGCATATTAACTGGAGAATGTGTGGAATAAGTTCCTACATATTATTTTTCAGTAAGAAAATTTAATGATTTAAAAGACATTAAGATAAGTTGTTCACAAGTCCAAGAATCACTTAAATTAATTTGAACATTGTGTCCAGTTTCGGTGTAATCTCCGTTACTTTAGATATATAACTACCACAAGAGTTGGACATTCTATTAAAAAATACAAAAATCTTATTAAGAACATTGTGAGGTCTTTTTGTCCACATAAATGTTAAAACATTTAATATTTGTCTTTGTCTAATCATATCACTACGAAAAACAAAAAAGTTCGAGCGTAGATTTAAGACTGTAATGTTCGCTACTGCCGAAACTGAGAAAGTAAACGCAACAACTATTGGACAAGCGATAGTATTTGTTGCCATCAAAAACTGTCTTTGATAAACACTACAGTTTTATTTTGAAGCCGCCTAGGCACATAAATATTGGTTACTAAATGTTCGTTACCGAAATGTTCGTTACCATATTTTACGAAACTCTCTGTGATTTCAATCCTAGCTCAAATTGTTTGATGCAAATAAAACACGTGAGAAATTTTTGGTACATCAACATCCGCTATTAGTGCCAAGGACAATTAAACAACATGATTCCTGCTAAAACCATCTAAACGTCTGACCTCGTGAGTCATACACCTTCGTAAGGATTAATTAGTTTATATTATGTGTATCGAACAATTTTAAATGGGTACATAAAATAAAATTCATGTAGATCAGTTCTAATATTATAAACGATCCACATTTTTATTTATATCGTTGTAGTATATCCTAAAAAAGAATGAAATATCCGTTACCTATTGTAACGAACATTTCATGAGACACGCATTGTAATTTTTAACAAGTATTGAAATTATAAATAACTTTAAATTGAAATCATACACACATTTTTTTTATTTTAGTATCATATTTTATTAATTTCTTGCTACTTAAGTGGAAGTTATCTCATAAATCGTATCGTAGATCAAGGTAGGAAAGGCACATATATAATTACATAATATAAGTCAGCATTACCAAACATATAAATAAAGGCTGTAAAAAAAACTGTATAAACACATATTTATATATTTTTGAAATTATGTTATGCTTATCAATAGGAAATACGTGAGCATACTGGAGTATCTTCAAATTATATCCTTGTAAACTAGAGTAACGTACATTTCAAAATTGTAACAAAAATTACAACATTGGTCTCTGTTATATTACAAACAATATGTTGGATTTTTTTATAGACGTCTTTGTAATTAATCCGAAGTGTACTACATTTACCAAGAAATTAAACTTATTTTAAAATTTATGTATCTAAACTTATTTCTGTGCAATATTTCATACACAAATGAACATAAAATCGATACATATCCATCAGTAACAATATTAATGAAAATAGGATTAGTATCAGTCACTGTATTTCTAGGATGAACATAAATACTATGCAAGATGACCTTTTAGATATGTTTATAATTTTGAAATAACAATTGTTTAATTCTGTAATGTTCGTTACAATAGAAGTACTATTTTTAAATCTCTGTTTGAAAGACTTATCAATGCATTTTATATTGTTTAAATGGTTAGATGATTTGGTGTAAGTTAAATGAATAAAATTTGAGCAAACCTGTAGTTTTAGTCTCTGTCTATCAAATATGAAATAGATTGTATGATTAGATTATATGACATGACATTTGATTTTGTAAAAAAACATATTCGGGTCGTTTCTTTTAGCTGACAGTAGATAGAAATTAATAGGAAGTATCAGCAAAAGCCTAATACTGGATGTACTTCATATAAAAATATAATTTATTAGGGTCCTTTCCTTTTATGTCTCTTTGAAGCATTTACAAGCCACAGGAGGATTAGTAACGGATATTTCCTAGCACTTTAGTCACAGAAAAATGGTCTATGTTTGAAATGAGCTCACAAAAAAAAAAACCGCTTTCTTTGGTGTTAAAGAAAATTGAGAAAAATAAACCTTACATATCAATCTTTTGAAAAAACAATATTCCATCAATGAGGACACTGTTTCATTTTTCTTCCAATACCCATTTTTATTTGCACTCATTTATTGAGTTTGAGTGATATATATGTTTGTTCTTATATTCCTACTATGCAAACCAGTTTTATATGTTAAAATTAATTCTTCAGATACCAAAAACTTCTGCATGGTCAAAATATTTGTAATTCCTGTCCTGTAGCTTTCAAACAGTAATTATAACAGTTTGGGACGGTCACGGTCCAGTAGTCCGACGGTCCAGTAGTTCGAAGGTTCATTAGTCCGAAGGTTCATTCGACCGAAGGCCCACTAGACCGAAGGTTCATTAGTCCAAAGACCCACTAGTCCGAAGGTAGTTTGAATGTATCACATGAAATTAGTTTAAGAAATCTTTTCGGAATTAATTCCATCCAGCAAATTTTTATGTAAGAATTCGTCAAAAGCATTAAATGCAAAAAGTACCTAAAATTATTCGCAATTAACCAGTTAATATTAAATGAATTTGGATTTTAATACCAACAATTTACATGTGTGCTTTGGATTTAATTTACTGCAAACAAAGTACGTGTATACAAGTTCCATTTCTCCAAGAGTCTCAAAGTACATGTTAACCCTCCTTTAAAATATGTATTTTCTAATTTAAGATAAATAAACTCCCACGCTACTTCTAGAATACAATGTATATTTCCCCCTTCAAAATATTTGTACATATTGCAATCACTTTCTTTAAATTTTATTTATTTTTCTACTTGAGTTTATGAAGATACCTTAGGATTCGTTTTGTTTCAATGTTATTTATTGCATTATCAGAAAAAAGTTATTATGCATACAGGGTTACAAAAATAATATAATTACATATCTCTATAAAGAGATAACAATTCATATTATAGTACTCTTTTTTCATTGTATTTTTTGTTCGAAACCTCCAAGAACTTGTTAAGGTGAAAAATGATTAATCAAAACTAACCCGTTTAGTTATTTCGACCTTCATAACATTTACTACATCGAGTTTCGGACTAATGGACCTTCGGACTAGTGGGTTTCGGACTAATTAACTTTCGAACTTCTGGGCCTTCGGACTATTGAATCTTCGGACTACTGGGCAGACCCCTTTGGGACTTAAGACTGATGCGACCCATGAAAAGGGGGGGGGGGGCAATTTTGCACAACAAAATTGAGATCATCCATGGCTTTTCTATTTAGATATACTTGTTTATAAAATGTCTGAAATTCTCAAGAGTCGGGACCATGTGCCCCAGGGGCTGTAACCAATTTGATCAATTTTAAAAACCCACTCAAAATTAGATCAGACATATGACTAATATATCTTATTGACATTTCCTCGACAGAAAATCAAAACTACACCCTGATACCATGATAAATGTATTTTAAAAGGTTAAAATATTACCAATTTTTCAACTATATAGATGTGACATGTTTCATACAGTGAAATGTAGGCAACACAAGCAATTAGACTACTCAAGTACTGAACAATGAGGAAAATTTAACTTGTCAAGATCGACATCTTACGAGTACGAAAATATGAATTCAAATAAGATCATTTTTTTTTCCAGAATCATATTCCATAACAGTTAAAAGTTTTACAAATTTTTTTTATGAACAGTCAGGACAAAAGAATTAAAAATATTAATTCTATCTGTGCCAATGTTAGGCAGTGATTAATCATTAGAACAATACCATGAATATGTTACAATAAATGTATGTTCCCCCCCCCCCCCCCAAAATAATATGTTTCCCCATTACATTATTTCGTACTACTGATCGCTTAGAAGGTGTCAACCATATGGCATGTTGTTTATTACGTACTAGATCAGGCACAAGCTTAATCATGCAATTTATAAATTCTGTATGACGTGTGTCTTTATTTAGACGTCAATATACTGGAAATTTTATCACCTATTAATAGATCGTACAAAGCCAGCTGACGCAGGCATAAAAATCCTCAAATATCAGCAATTTTACAAGCACTATTTCTATTGATTAACAAAAGTCTCATAGCTTGTTTCCGTGTTATCGAATTCCTTTGGAATGCACCCTACTAGGCATATTCGTCTGTCTTTGCAATTAATTAATGCATACGTCAATTTTAAATCTTTTTTCTCCAATTATCTTGTCTATATTTACCTATCCAAACACAGGACAACAAAAGCATTCTTGGAATTCCTCAGTAACTTATTTCAATTGAAGTATCATATCATATTGAATTTTATAAATAGAGTTCATGTAGAAAATTATACCCGAATATATCAAAATTTCCCTAATATTTTACCTTGTTACCACATGAAGGGTTTTCAGTTTTTAAAAATTATTATCTTTATTGCTCAGATAGAGCAATGGGTAAAAGTTTTACCAAGATATCACGTTAAATATATATGTATTTTCGACAATATTTTATCTACAGTTGACTTTTTTTTTTTTCACAAAAATCTAAGGGTATCTTGCTTCTTTAATAGTCCATTTAACGATAAGGTGTGACTTTAATCGTTTACTGTGCGTAGTCAAGTAATTTTGATATATACATAGATTATATATTCTTAAGACTTAGAATAATATGGGAAAGGGGATTTTTTACGAAAAAAATTATATGGAAATTTCGGTAGCGTGGGTTTTTCAGAAAATCAATTTTAAAAAAAAATAAGTGAATAAAATGATATTGTGCCAAATTTGTGACAAATAGCATGTGTGGTAAATCAGAAAAAGTCAATTAAAGAAAAATTACACTTATATATAAAATAAAAGAAAATACAATATGCTGATATAATGTATTGAATTTTAAATTTATATTTGAATTAAGGTAATCGGATATGCAGCTACATGTATTTGCATTTCAATATACAACAATTATTTACGAATGCATACTAGTATTAGTTAATTAACGACGTTTGGTAGATTTGATAGGACAAATGTTTTAAGTTTAAACTTTCAATAAACTTTCAATGTCAATACTTATCACTCCTGCGTAATGAAATTTTAAGTTAAGTTCCAATGTACAAATTAAAAAAAATAAACTGTCGGTCACTTTAATTTCGTCATAAAATTAGAAATGCAACAACTAGCTTTTTATCTCAACAACCATATTTAAAATTTTCATAGCCCACTTGATGAAAATGGTTAAGATTTCTGTCCAAATAATGTTTAACATCAATTCATATTTGTTCTTCTATATGTCGTCTAGATATTAGAGGTTTGTTCTTCTAATACTCGGCTGATTTCGTCGAGATCCTTAAATTAATTAACATAGAAGATTGATAATTGACAATGATAATGAATACCGAAATAATAAATAAAATCTTCTATGTTAACATTATATGTATATATATATATATATAGCTTTATATATATATATATATATATATATATATATATATATATATTTATAAAGCACAGGGAAATTCATTATACTCTACCTCCGCCCCGGCCGGGGCTTGAACTCACGACCTCTGGAACCCACTCTCCTAGCAATGAGCGGCCACCGCGCTCACCGCTCGGCCATCTAGGCAAGACAGTAGCAGGGGCGGAGGTGGAGCTCCAATATAGTGAATTTCCCTGTGCTTTTTGTATATCTATATCCTTCACTATGGACAGGTATACGTCAATTTGAGAGTTATTGCAATGTTTGTGCTATATATATATATATATATATATATATATACATATACACAAGTAAGTAAGTAAGTAATTTATTTATTTATAGTGACGTGTATATATTTTCAAGAGAAATATCAACAGCAATAAGCAGAGATTTAACACCCGGTCCGTCGATCGGGCCTATATATATGCCACTTTAAACACATTATAAATAGAAAAAAAAGATAATAACACAGCGTTAAGAGGTAAACAAAGATATGATTGAAAATATACATGTATAAGTATAAAGCTTCCGTTAAAACCATTGAGTATGCACCCCTTTTTTGATTTAACAGTTTATATAATACAGTTATGTTTATTTTCTAAACAATAAAGATTGTCTACGTGTAAAAGAATAATATAAATATTTGGCAACCTGCCGAGAGTAATTTGAAACTAGATGCTGTCATTAGACAGTAATACCCGCACCAAGTGTTTGCCTCTAAATAACATTCTCTTGTACCGGTTTTAGTCAAAAAGAAGGCCACATGCAATTTCCGGTACTTTTTAAAAATTATGATTTTCATAAATGATGAGATCACATCCCATAATAAATATATTACTTTTATGTATAATTTGGGTTTGAACTGTTTGCATATGAATCTTAAATTATTAAAAAATCTAAACATTTCATGTCATTGAAAGTATGGTCTATATAATTATTGCAAACAAAATTAAATTATGTCAAGATATATTTAAGACAAATTGGCCCTTGCCCCTTGGTTCATTCCTCCTAACCCCCCCCCCCAAGAGTTGCTTTTAAACCACCACCACCCCCTCCTCTCAAATAGGGAATGATAATACATTTTAATAATTGTTGAGATCCCCACCCCTAAACCATATTCATTCTTGCTCTTTGTGTCATTGCACATCAATTGGTACATGTATATAGGTTATACCCCCTTTGAGATGCCCAGTGATTTTCCAGAGTTAGAACTAATCAAGTAACCTATCTTATTCATATGTAGTGTAATTCCTAGCCCTAGCCCAATGATGACCCCAGTGCTTTGTTTTTTACAGCAAGGTTTTTGTTGACTGACTTTATAATTTCCCCAATTATATATAACATTTTGTTTATCTTTAAGATTAAAATGCAATTCCCAAAATCTCTTTATGTACATCTGACATCATACAGAAAAAACCAATCAAGAAATGATTTTGCTACTGTAAAAATGTGAGAAGAGACTCTGAATCTCCCCACCCACCTGCCCCCCGAAAACATGAATAGTCGAATATTTTTAAAATATCCTCAAAATCATCGAAATCCCCGCTCCTAATCCATATATATTTTTGTTTCTTGAACCATAGCCATGTCAAGGCAAATCTTTTTGTGGTATTAGTAGGTCATGGCATCTGGGGGTCACCCTAACCCCACCCCACCCTCCCAAAATCAGAAATGATCAAATAACTTGAAAAAAATGCTTGTGATCCCCACCCCTAAAGCATATATATTCTTCCTCCTTATGCATCTTATGGTACGTTATTTCAATCACAAGAGATAAGAGCAGGTCCAGGAATTAGGTTTTTTATGGGACGGAACATCATTTTGCAGATAGCATTGACCCTCAGAATCAAATTTATATTTCTAAAACCTTATTGCATATCTATAGCTCAGACCCTATGATATCCCTATAAATGTGGCTATTCCTTAAATCATGAGAGGAGTTCTGGGAAGTAGGTTTTTTCAGGAGTGATAAACGTCAATTTTCAGCTACTATTTGACTCCCTGGATGAAATTTAAATTTTTTAAACCTTAATGCATGACTATATGACAGCCCCTATCATACCCCTAGATATGATGTGGCTATTCATTAAATCATGAGAGGAGTTCTGGGAAGTAGGTTTTTTTAAGGAGTGATAAACGTCAATTTTCAGCTACTGTTTGACTCCCTGGATGAAATTTAAATTTTTAAAACCTTATTGCACATCTATAGGACAGTCCCTATCATATCTCAAGAGATGACATAGCTACTGCATAAATTGTAAGAGGAGTTCTGGGAACCATATTTTTTGGCAAAAAAACGTCATTTTTTGATGCCCACAGACCCCCATGATAAAAACAAAAATTCTGAAACATGATTACACGTCAACATGACACCCCAAAGCATATCCTGTAAGATCATTAGGCTACTGCAAAAAGAAATTGACGTTTTTTGAAACCAGACTTTTTGTAAAAAAAAAAAACGTCATTTTTCAGCCATTTAATGACCCCCAGGACAAAATTGAAATTTCCGAAACCTTATTGCGCATCTATAGGACACCCCAAAACATATTCCAAGAGATGATTTGTCTACTGTTGAAAATGTAAAAGGAGTTCGAGGAACAAGGTTTTTTGTCAAAAAACGTCATTTTTTACCAATTATTTGACCCCCAGGACTACCAGAGAATTTTTGAAACCTGTTTACAAAACAACATGACACCCCAAATCATACTCCAAGAGTTCAGTTTGCTGGTCTATAAGATGTAAGAGCAGTTTGAGAAAGTAAAACGTGACGGACGGACGGACGGACGGACGGACAGACGGACGGACAGACGGAACAGGGTAACAACAATATACCCGAACTTTCTTTAGAAAGTGCGGGTATATTAAGTACAATTAGTGCGTCTGCATCTGACAATTCTAATAATTGATTTAATCCAGTATTTTCGAAAAGGATTCTTCAATAATCGTTATGTAAAGGACATTGTAATAAAAAGTGAATCTCGTTTTCTATACTATTTTTACAGCAGAAAGTACAAATTCGCTTCTCAACGGGTTCACCATGGTATATACCCATCTCAATTCTTAATGGTAAATTCCCACATCTAAACTGAGCCAAAATTGATCGCAAGTGTTTAGGCATATCTAAAACTACATAGTTTTCTCTACCAAAACTGTTTTAAAAAGTGCGTAAGTACGTAGTGTTGGAATATTGATGATATCACTGTTCTAGATATTTGAATAGAAGAAGTGTCTTTTTGATTGAACTATATTTATATCAACGGTCATTCTAGAGTCAAAATAGTAATCTAAATCTAAATAGCGGGACATTTCTTTTAAATCACTGCACCAATTATTCCTACATCTGTTGTAATCAATTTCAAATATATTTCTTGTGATCCGTTCATTGTCAAAGGACAAAATCTAATTGCATTAATCCAACGTCTATATTGACTAGGTATCCATCCAGTGTCTCCATAAACTGAAAAAGTTGGTGCACAACGATGAACTCCAAGAAAATAACGAATAACCCTATTTTGAACATTATCTATAGATTGCAATTTTTTGAAACCCCCAGACACTGGATGCATAGTCCAAAACTGGAATGACACAAGAGTAGAATAGTTTCTCGTATGAGTAAAACCTAAAGTCTTTATTATTATATATTGAAGAAATAATTTTCCCAAGAGCACGCCCCATCCCCCCCCCCCCCCCCCCCCCCGCTTTAGCTAGCCTTTCTCCATTTTCCATAAAATTTCCTGAGTAAGTGAATGTTACTCCCAGATACTTATAATTATCAACTGTTTCTAGCTTATTTTACCTAATGGTAAATTCAAAATTCGTTACCCTTGACCTACTTTTTCGAAGACGCATACATTTTGACTTGTTTGTATTAATTTTATAAGTACTCTCCAACGTCTGCACCACTCATGTAATTTATTTAGCATACACTGTAAATCTGCTGTAGATTTTGCTATCAGAGCAATATCATCTGCGTATAATAACATGGATAATTTACGACTTACAAGCTCTATTCCTACATCTAGATTATTGATTTCCTGAACAAGGTCATTAATAAAAATTGAAAATTGGGTTGGAGATAAATTATCACATTGTTTTACACCAGTTTTACAATCAAACCAATTTATGAGGTTGCCATTAATTCGTACACATGATTCTGAGGTCTGATAGATATTTTTTATCGAATTATACACTTTACCATCAATGTAGTTGATAAACAATTTATATTGCATCATATCCCTATCGACAAAGTCGAAACATTTTTTAGATCAATAAATGCATCATAAAATTTGAATTGTTATAAATTAAGCTATTCATAGTAAATAAGTGATCCTCACATGACCAATCTTTTCTGAATTTTTTAGTTTTTTATTTTAATTGAATTTGTATTTCGTTTTATGGATTTTTGAAATGGTTGACGATTTGTTATTGTCATTTTTTCATTGACAAATACCAATTCTTTATTTTTGACAAAAACTATGTATTTTCATTACAAAAAATTATGAGATCTGTTCTCCATATGCAAAATGAGCAAGCTCTGCTCATTCAGACTTTGTATATATGTATATATGTTATATATTTATAATGTACCTCTTGTGCCATGTACATGGTTTTGAGAGAATAAATGAATTGAATTGATTTGAAACCGTTCTGTTCGTCTGCTAATAAGTCGTTCGACTCTAAATAACACATGATTCTTTTGTTTATAAGAGAACTGTAAAGTTTACTGATGCAAGACAAGAGACTCACTCCGCGGTAATTCATATATATATAAAGCACTAAAAATGGCTAACGACACGAACAATTGATACTGTCAAATTTTCGGGACAGCCAGTCTCTTCTTCAGGACAAAAGAAATAAATTACAGGGGTAAAAACAAAGAAAACAAAATCTAGCACTACGACTAACACTACTAATGAAACTATATACAGAACAACAACTACATTTTAAACAGTTTAGATCACAATATTCTAAATAAGAAGGAAACTACAATCAGTATTACCTTGTATGTCTTGTATATATCTTTTTCGTACTCTTGAACACGTTTATCAATTCAGTTTCCACGTCTTCAATATGTCATCTTCAACTGAGACAAAATATCCTGTTTATACATACATACAAATATATATATATCGTTGTACTATTTTCAATGTCATTGTTAAATAAGGGACTTTCCACGAACATGAAAAAGAAACCCACTCCTTTTGTGAACACCAAAGATTATGTTCAAATTTTATTTACATGGTTTATTTTTATTCATCTATATCAGAAGTAGTCAATAAATAATAAGCAAAACCGACATAATCATCCACAAAATTTGTACTTGTTCGGTTACTAATCATGTTCAATGATAGACCAAAATTTTCACTTTCGTTTTGTAAATACTGTAATAAAAGCTGGTATGTGTTAACCCCCAGATAGTTTCAGATAAGCCAGCGAAAAAGAGGTCAATATTGATTTTGTGTTGACTTGAAAGTTTGATAACTTTCACCCCATTTTACCAAATCTACCTACCAATCACGCTGAAAATTTAAGGATCACGTTCACTCAAAAAAAAATTCCACTAATAGGAGGGTCATTATCAAAAATTGTCGATATTTTGGTACTAAAAATTTAAAAATTCTACATTGTGATTTTAACTCATTTATTACTTGATTATATAAACCAAAGTATGATACATGTATGAGTGAATTTTGCAATCTTAATCACATCATGTTAAGCTCTGATGGCATGTCGTGTAAACTGTGTTGAAGTAAAATGTCATTCCTGTTACCAGATATGAATGTTTTGAGAATTAATAAATTAAATCAGATTTTCTAAATTTTCAATATCAAATTGACTTATTGCAGTATTATTCAACATATATTTGAATAATTGTTCAGAAGCATGGATTTTGTTAAAAATATACAATGTGCAAGTGCAACAATTGAAGTTCGATTCATTTTTCAATTTTTGCAATTGGCACAAAATGCTTCCAAAAAACCCTAACATACATATGAATGTTTCAACCAATCAATATTTTTTATCTTAATATACTATAAACTATCATTTAGAATGTACAAAGCAAATTGCAATTATTTACAAAAAAACTTCCCTAGTAACAGGATGGACAAAGCAGTAACAGGAATGACATTGGTGTATCAGAAATGACATTTATCAGGGTGTAAGACGATTTCACATTATTATTGCTGGCATGTGATAAGAACAAGTACCTCTAAAACATCTAGCAATTAAATATCACATTACTTAGATGCAAATGCACACATTTTAGAAAAAAGAACAATGGTAAAAAGAAGGAAAGATAGAGACAGAAAAAGAAGTGTGATCTTTGTGCTTGTAATAAGGATTTTAATTTATTTTCTATTCACATTTGTTATATGCTATAACAATACTTTGAGTTGTTTAAGCTTCAAGAAACCAAATCCTATAAATTAGTAATTCTCAGTCCTTTTCAAATTTTAATTGTTTTTTCAGAGGTAAACCAAATAATATTGTAATTTTAAACTTTGAGATGTATCAATTTTAAAAGTAACAGGAATGACGATTCGGTGTAAATCGGCATAATTCAATAGAATGACAAATTTCAACTTTTTTTATTATGTCTATTGGACTTTATTAAACAGTTCATCATTAACATAACTCTTATCAATGAGTTGTTATTGTAAAACAAAATAACTGCGGAAAACAGAATTCAATTGTCATTACTATTACTGTAAATGTCATTTCTGTTACCATAACTTTTACATAAAAACACAACTTTCTTTACATAAATCTTTAAACAGTTTTAGTGTTTTTACACCAACATTTATATATGATGAAAATTATGATTTTATTCTAATTATCATAGATTCCTATGTTATCCGTTTTACGTGATCAAATATCATTGCTGTTACTTGTCATTCCTGTTACCAAAAGTGTGTATGATAAGCTATCAAATTGTTTCTAAATTCATTATCAATAGTTGATGTGTTTAAGCAACAATTTCTAATGATATCAATCATACTTGATGTGCTTAAAATGAGTTCTTTGCACACAAATAATGTCAAAATATCCCATCTTGTCATTACTGTTAACATTTGTGTCCTTCCTGTTACCTATAAATGAGGTAACAGTAATGACAGTAACAGGAATGACAAAATCACATGTATTGTAGAGTAAAATATATAGACAACCACTGCTGATATTGATTGTAATTGGATACTAGTGTGGTATGCTATTGATAAACTATGCAAGTTAAAAGAAGTAAATTTCTTGTTTATTTAGGGAGTTACATTGGTAACAGTAATGATACTTGCAAAAGATAACCATGCAGTGAATCCTCTGAGAGAGAATTTTTTTCATTTATTTGATGTGAATGGGTTATATTTCCCCTACTATCAAACTTAACGAATAAAGTGGGCTGTTTTGTGTTAATTCAGAAGAGTTTGGGTGTATAATTATCAATTTATTCTTTATTTTATAATATGGTAACAGGAATGACACTAATTTATGGACAGGTACATTGGTTGAAATATATTGCTTATCTTACTTGCAAAATGTGAAAAAATATTTTCCACACGTAAATTAAGATATGATAACAAAATCCAAGTGAAGAAACTATTGAAAAATTGTTGTTATTGATAAAATTATGAAAGCTAATTAAGCATACCCTAAGTATGGACAAAGCTTTTCTTGAAGAATACAACTACATACTTGTTTGTAATTTTTAATTTTGTTCATGTTAATCTTCAATGACTATTGTTAAAATATTACACTAGATAAGTATCAACAATTGTGTCCAAAATATTTATCCTAGCAAATACAGAAATATTTATTTTTGCCTATGGACATGAATTTCGACAATTTTTGAGAATGACCCAGGAACAAAAAACTACTTACTATACATTGTAGCCCTACTATCGTGGTGCTATTTTTCACAATGACCTACTTTTTATGCTAGTGACCTCTGAACGTTTATTGAAAAAATTGTCAAAATTGTCCACCCTTACCAAGGTTTTCTTTATTTTGAAATTATTAGAAATAATAAAACAATTTTTTGGTTGGAAGATGATAAAATACGAATAGCTTTACTAATTTGATATTTCAATGAATCGTTTTAAGCTCATAATTTGAATTTAATTTAGTCCGAATTTCCTCTATCAATTTTCAATATTTCACCCATTTTTGATCGAGTATTACAAAGAACTGACTAATAGGAGCTCCAAACCATTGATTGCCTAAAACTATTTTTTTTGTCGGTATTCTGTTGACATTAAATTATATAAGGTCAATGATCAAATATTCGAGATATACTATCTGAAATTAATTTTATGTATTTTTTTTTTAGATTTTTCCCTTCGCGTGCCAGCCAGTGAAATAAAATTATACACAAGATAATACAACCATAAATCATGTAAAATGACATGATAAAACACGTAGAAACTTAACATTTGCAATTACATTGCTACAGAAAGTTTTTCAGAAAAAAAAAGAAAATGAAAAAATTAGTCCGAATTTCCTCTGTTTCAGAATAAATCTACCTTTCTCGTACTCGTAGCATCTCGTTCAAATGAACAAAACATGGATATTAATATCGATATTTGTTTATAACATTGTTATTTTGTGTTTTTAAAACAATTTTTGACTTCAGGTATTGAACTTTGTAAAAATATTTTTTGAAATCTCAAACCTGAGTAACCGTAATCCTTAAACTAAAAATATCCGCAGAAGAATGCAGTTGAATAACAAAAAGAATTCATAAGATCGCATCCTAATTTTCTTCTACTACGAACAAAGTGTATCTTAGAATGTTGTGCATTAGCACTGTATGGAAAGTGCTAATCGAAAATGTGGTTGATTTGGATCACCTGCTATATTGATTTGGGTACTCTTGTGTTCTGCAATGATTGCTACGTTCATAACCCGCATGAATCATAAAAGGAAGCATTGTATTGTTTATATTTACATCTCTCCTTGATCGTTAAAATTAAGAAAATTAACTAAATTATTGTTAAAGTACATCAGTAGTTATCATAGATAAAAGAAACAGCCAAATCGTCTTCTATGGGAACTTGAGTCTGACATTATCATGATTATTTCGTGCAGTCCTGGTTTTTCTTTGGTAGTTGAAGGTTTCAACCGATCGACAAACGGGGCGTGTAGATTTCATTCCTGTCAGTTTCTACAGAGCTATGAATATACAACCAATTTACCTAAGAAAAAGAGGGAATCATAGTTGGTTGATATAAATATTTATAAATGAACATACAATATCATGTGGCGCTATTTATTTTAAAAGTATCACGAATCTAATATGAACATTATAAACTGTTTGATTGTAATATTTATCAAAATTTCATACATTTTTCGTGATATATAGCCGGGTTCTGCTGAAAGCAAAGCATGCGCGGAATTAGTTCCTGTCCGACCCCCCCCCCCCCCCTTTTGCAAAATTCAAATTCCCTTTAAATTACATCATAAAATTACCACAAATATGCCTCGGACCCCCACCTCTGGCAAACTCAAATAACCGTCAGACCCCCCCCCCCTCCCCCTGGAAAAAATTTCTGGATCCGCGCATGCAGGCAAATCTTCAAAGTTACTATAAATAACACAGCACGCTAACACAGCTAGCTTCTGTATGCCAAATAGTTTTACAGAGAGCCTTATTTTGTCAAATGTATCGGTTTCTTTTTGTTTGCGAATAAATTTAGGGAAGAGTGTAGTTTTTTCTCTGTTTTCTTATTAAAGTTGACATTAATTCATATAAGCATGTTGTCGCCATATTAGTTTCGATCACTCCTCAACTGCCACTGGGGTGTATTGCGGTTGCTTTCGGATCGAGACATTCAGGTTGCACGGACTTCTAAATTGTAAAATGTTTGTAAAAAAAGAATTAAGGACACTACAATCAATAAAACATAAACTAGGATTTATTCTTTGAAAGAATTTCCAAGGTATCCGTATTATTTTTGTACAGATAGTGCTACCTTACTTCGCCTACACATCGAACACATGAAAACTTGGGTTTTACCAAAATTCAAAAAATGACACTTTAATTAGAGTACAAAATTGTGAAGCCGTTGTTTAAATAAAACTAATATATACAACTGTAGATGACATCTTAGTGTTCATGTATTAAAATTAACCAAAAACAATTGAGTAATATTTTTGTGCTAAAATACCCTGATCCTTCTTCACTGTACAAGCAAATAATACGCACAACAGCAAACCCTAACTGATGTCCATCTCATATCATCATATTCTATTCTTTATAACAATTTGCTCATTAATAGTTAATATCTCGTAAAAGTTTGTTAGAGTTTTTAAGGATTTGTGGATAGAGCGAGTTGTTCTACATCTGTATCGAATTTTCAACTTGGAGAATTTATGTATATCATTGACACGCATAGCTATTGTTTCCTTATGGGGGAAGCATGAAATTATTGGTAATAGATCAACCCATCACCCCTTTAATATAGAATCGTCCTTAATTTATAAGGAGGGGAAAATTGGTAGTTATTTGTTCTTGCATCAAGGATGATTTGGAGAAGGTATCTGGTCTTTATTTCATAACTGATATGAGCCGAAGCTAATTATTTCTATGATCTTTGATACTTATTGTGATAAAGGCTACAATACCTTAGGGACGGTAAAAAATCTCCAAACAGAGATGACCTAGGCTACCCTGGTACTTTGGTATAGTATACGCAGGTTTTTTAGTAAATGGCCCATTTAGAACTATCAGGGGCTGTGATTTTTCTTTTGACAATAAGTGATGCGTGATCCCATTATTGTGTTGCTGGCTTACGATTTTTAAATCAGACATGACAAATAACAGCTTATCAAGCCTTTTTAAAGGGAGGAGTGTTATATCTGTTGCAAACTTTTAAATTCACCATTGCGGGATCATCAGCACAACCTCTTAAATACATTAATTTTAGTAAGTGAATATATTGATATTTTATTATTTACAGATGGATTGTACAAGGAGCCGTTTGATAACGATCATAGGACTTTGTAAAGAGAATGTATCCGATGAACATGAGATATTTCAGGCCAATAAAGTACCATCGATGGACCAGACAGGAGCAGCGGACGAATGGGTTTTTGTTTATTGTTGCCTTGTACTCATGGTTATCACATTGGTATTGTCTCTAGTAGTTTACTTTTCCTCAAGAGACAAAGATTCATACCCGATGACCGAACATAATGGACACGTGACTTCATCCGTATCCAACATGTAACTCACGTAAATAGTATCTACAATAAAGAACTGCATCTATCGAGTGATGCATATCATGTACATAATCGATGATAGATAATTCTATCGATATGCTAGCCTCGGAAGTTACACCAAGTGTACCTACAACCCTGATTACAGTATATTTTCGGACACCGAGATAATTTCAAAAGGCATCGATTCTACGACAACTACATGAAAATTCTGCCAACAATTTAAACTAAATTGTTTGTTTTGAATAACATGATTTCTGTACATTGTAGTTCTGATCACCCAACTCGGTTTTCCTATAGAGTTACTAGACTGGCAATGCCTGTCTGATATGCGCGATAGAGACAGAGGACCAGTCTATAGAGTTACGTGGTCACTGAGTAAAAATACAATTCGCATAAAACAAAACGAAGAAACGATTGATTATCAACATTTGGTAAACACAACCTTATTTATATTCTGGAATTCAAGAAGGTCAAAAGAAATATTCGGTTAAAAAACAAATGGATAGAAAAAACCTCAGAATTTTTTCACCTGCTTGCATATACCAGTATTTTGTAGTTTTTACGTGCCTATTTTATTGTTTGTTGGTTTTTTTGTTTTTTTTTTTACTTTTGTAGTACATGATAAGCAAAAACGTTATTAAAAATATTAATTTTGCTAAAAACACTACAACCAATTTTCTTTCTATAAAATATATCTTTTTTTTTTTACATGCTGTTTCAAATCAGGTTAAAAATATCCCAAATCAAGGACAATTGTTACAGCTTATCTTTACTGAAATCTATTTTATACTATAATATGAATACACTTTGTTGATAATATTTCGTTATGTTCATGTACCAGTATGACTCATGTCGTTCTTAAAAGTATAAAAGACGGGTGCAGAATTCATCTAGGACAATTTTTTTTTAAACGATAATTCTAAATACGTAGAATATGGCTCAAATCAAAATGAGAAAAGTGAAGATTTATGACTACCATTGAAAAAAAAAACCCCATGTAATTGGATACAGGATATAAATGAGTTCTTAAGAAACTACCGCACCCATCTACAGACTTATATGCACTTTCATTATAAAGCAACCATAAATACCATATTTATAACCATAAATATACCATATACCATATTTACAATATATACATATTTATCTATTTAATCGCTAATGAGAAAACATATGTATTTAATCTCTGAAACAAATGTATCGAACTTGTAAAGCAGTTTAAATATGCTTTCTACAGACAATGAGAAAAACAAAAGAAATAAAAGTGTCGACAATGTATGTTTTGGAAATTCCCTCGACAAGTTATTCTTAAATGCTCCTTCCGGGATAAGAAATGTTGATCATAAAAACTATAGTGTATGGTACTTTTTTGATGATTTTTTTTAAAAACATTAAACAATGATTAAAATTGTTATTCAATCAAACTCGCCGTTCGCTCAACAATTTTAAAGAGAAATAAAAGAAAAATAAGATTTTTAGAATAAACAATCAAATTATCAAATATAGCAGAATTGAGTCAAAATATAATTTTCCTTCAAACGAAAATTAATTTATCTACAAAATTTTGAAAACTTTCACATACTTTTTATTTGTTGATGCAGTTGATTGAAAATTATTTTGAATTTCTGGTTTAGTCTATCAGTTGCCTTCTAAATAACGCTACGCTATAACACCAGGGATCGTGTTCTGGTATTTTAACATTGGATCAGTTTTTTAAAAATATTTTGCACGGAAACATTTAATAACTTCCTATATATATATATAGCCTATATTTTATGTGTTCTTGAACATGAAAGTAAAACCGCTGCATTATTACTATAAAATATATTTACCTATCCTTAAACACGTATATTAATTCCTTTCTCGCTCGTTCTCCATAAAGTCACTATCAACTATCATTTTTGGGTGGAAACAAAACATTCTGATACAACATCTCTATATACTTGACATGTGCATAATTGAAATATACTGGTTCCTTATATGTCATGGTTAAAAAAGGGACTTTTATGACAAACAGGAACTATTAAACCTTCTCCTTTTATAGCAACCATGACTGTGTACAAATGGAATGTGAAATTTTTCAAAAATCAAATAGTTTCAGATAATCACATATTTAGGATATATTGCCTTTCCGATAAAACAAATTGACAAACTCCGTGATCTAGCCAGAATCGGTGACGATTGTAATCTCCCTGCTGACTTATCTGTTTGATAAATTGCTCTCATTATGTTATGCTACACTTGGAGGAATACTAAGTAACCACAAACCGACTATGATGAAAGACTTGTAAAAGAATACAGCAGATACAAACATATTTCAAAATAAAGATATCGCTTTCTACTTTCCTTCATCTGCTATTAACAAACTTTATTTTAGAATAATGAACATTAATGATTTTTTTTTTTAAAATGTGGATTTTCAGCGAATAAAGTATTTCCATTAATTGGGTTTTTTTTCTTTTCGTTTGTCAGTTTAATCAAGAGACTGCTACACAAGATAGATATTTTATCCTTTATCTCTTATTGTTATAATTATGATGTATTCATTTAAGGTGCTTTCCATTTAACCGGCATCGCCGGATTTGCCGGTGTTGCCTTCGTCACCGATTGCTGGAACGCGTGTCGCCGGCGAGCGATTGTGGCAACGCATTTTATCATTGCCGATTAAGAAACAATATGGCGTCTAGGTTACTTTATTCTACAAAACTGGATTTCTGTCACTACAATTTGTCCTTCTACATTGAAATACATTAAACTTGCAAATAGCCAAAATTTCTGGACCAAATTTTGAGATAAGTATCAGTTTTAAGCTGCAATCGTCATCGTTGGAGCATTGTGACGTTGCCAACCGTTCCATTAACGTCACCGTTTCCCAACGATGTCACCGGCGAGGCGAGGAAAGTGCCTTTAATATACGAAAAGTGTCGTATCAGCAGAGGAATTTGGGTCGTGATATACTTGTTCATGTATTAATATGCATATTATTATATCAAATAATTATAATGGTAATGTACATCAAACAAGTTACCACTATGCATATATGATAGCTAATATACTTATACACACACTTCTGTTATGGTGACTGTTAAAAATAAACCCACGTCTTATTAATTTTGTGAAGTTTAATTTTAGAAATGATTGTGTGGGATTCGTAAAACGGTATTCATGGGCAATTTTCATGCAGACACAGTCGATCAGATACGTATGCGTTTATATTTAGTTTGTATCTGAATGAAATATCCATTTATTCTTCCTGGCATGATTACTTTAAATGTATGTTAATTGTACGCCAATCCCCATTTCATAATACCTTATCAATAGTTCATCACACTACTGAATTAGGTTCTAAATAAATCTTTATCTATGGGCCATACTCGTCGAATAAAATTAAACATAAATGTTTCATAGTAATTTTTGGGGTAATTTAATTCAGCTAGCAAATTATATACCAGACATAGGCAGCTTTATAAATGCATATTATTGTGGCATATCTTTGCCTTGTACTTTCAACGTATTTATTTTCGGATTATCGGCGTTTTAAGGTTTTGAAAGAGATATATAATTGTTTTCGAGTAACAAGATTATTTTTGTCGAAAGAATTTCTCGACAAAGCTCATATCATGTTTTTTTTTAGCTTTTGAATATTGAAAAACAAATTCCAGGATTAGACAAACGCTAGGAACTGTTTATTTATGTATAAAACGTCTCGTTCGACAGATAAACAGTCTCGTTTAAAGTCATCTTTTCGTAAATTCTATGGTCGATACAACGACCTTGTCAGCAAATAGAATCTTCCACTGGGTCGCATGCTGACTGACGTTTTTCATACTAATTGTTAGACCATAATTAATCACCTAATTGTCTACGGACTTTTCCCTTTTCCCGATTAGACAAAGAGCAAACGGCGGTTGTGACCGGTCAGCAGAGGATGCTCACTCCTCCTAGGCATTTGATCCTACCTCTATCATTTTAGAGGTCAGTGTTCCTCTGCTTTGAATTTGTATTTCGTTTTATGGATTTTTGAGAAGGTTGACAGTTTGTTATTGTCATTTTGCATTGCAAAAAAATAGCTTGAGAAAGAACTTTACCAGTATATTGAACCAATGTAAAAAAAAAAAAAAAAAATGGTATGAGTCTTGTTTACATAATAGATATTGTAAGCTCTGAAACTTAAAACTCTACGACTTACATTCAAAGCTTTGTTAATCATTAGAAATGCATTGCTAAATGTAAACAACTAAGATCAAAATCGTGATCATGCCCCTTCAATTATTGCAAACCTTTATATAATTATCATGTTTTAACATAATTATATTGTCCATCTTGTAGAGCTAAAAAAGAAGCAATATCTCAGCGTTGGAAATACAATATGATTGTCTAAAAACCTAATCGCATGGACTTATTCTAGTTCTTGATCTTCCTTCGTAAATACTAGCTAGGTTGATATGAAAAAATGACAATAACAAACCGTCAACCATCCCAAAAATCCATAAAACGAAATACAAATTCAAAGCAGTGCAACACGGACCTCCAAAAAGATAGAGGTAGGATCACGTGCAGGTGATGAAGGTATATTGCTACATAAGTAAGGAAAGTTGACTATAGAAAAATTGAAGTCATCGCATTTATCATAAAGTTAGGTTACCATCAATGTCCATTTCCAGTAAAATATCCGAATATGAAACAGATGACACAGACTCTGTGGTATCTTTTATATCAAGTTCACTGGGATATATCGAGTCGACGTAAGTATGGTAATAACAATTTCTAATTGATAATACATCGTCGATATATCTGAATGTTGATTTGAAGGCCTCAGCGAGTGATTTATTTTTTTATTTTTTTCATATATACTTCTATTTCATTCATACACAAAAGACAAAGCTACCTCACCCATGAAGAGGTCAGTGATTTACTGTCTCACTTGATAAAGATAAGTTATCAAAATCCTCAATTCTTGCTTCCTGTTTAAAATGCGGTATGAGCCACCCATTAAGTTCTAGATGAATGCCACACACCTAATGCTGCAAAAAATGTCGCAAGTTTTGATGCTATTGATTTTAATAAAATTTCGTGATTTTCTGTGATTTTCTAAAGATTTCTTGGAATGTTTAGGCATCCACATCTGATTAACACCACTTCTTGAATATACTGTTGTAAAGTAGTCTTGGGGTTTCTCCTTTACTGTTGTTATTTTAGTAAAGAAGAATGAAAGAGGCTTGGTACAACATTTATTGGAACCCGCTATGTATCTTTGTTTGTTTTGCCGCGGACTAGAATGTCTCGACGTCATTGGATGAAACGCGTCACGTGATTGCCTTAAAAATTTCTTTAAACGGCGAGCGTCAACATTTACACGGCAACATGGCGGACTAACGTTATTTGAGCTGATATTTTACACTAACGTTCGACCATACCTTTAATTTTTAAGCCCCAAAATATTTAGAGTGTTCCCCCTTTGCCCGTGACGTAATAAAACGATCCTACAATGGCGTCCAGGTTTGCACAGACGACTGACTAGGAACGAAAAAGATTAGAGAATTAAGTTATGAATTTAATTGTTATATTATCTTTTGTTTGTTTACATGGTCCTCGACAAAACAAAACACTTATTAGGTTTGGTACTGACTGTTTACAGAAATTTGTGGGGTCGGTAAAGTCCATAGAAGGCGAGGCTTCGCCTCGCCTTCTATGGACTTTACCGACCCCACAAATTTCTGTAAACAGTCAGTACCTCGCCGAGCCTTCTATGGACTTTATCGATCCAACAAATTTCTATAAACAGTCAGTACCAAACCTAATAGGTAATATTGCAAGGACTTTTATGAAGTTTAGGTATTCAATACAAGTATGCTGATTCAAATTCATTTTGGTTGTTAAGAATATTAAAAATATTTAAATATTAATCTAACATATGATTTTGAAGAATTTCCTCCTTAGAAAGCAAGCTATGCATATAAGTTGGATTGCCACTTGCAGAATTCAATCCAAGTTCTTGTAAAATTTAATGTATGTAATGAGCCTTACAAACAAAGACAATGTTGATTCCTGCTTTGTCAGCAGGGACCAGTACAAACTGATCGCGTAAGCTATTTAGTTCTTTTTTCACTTCTAAATTATTATATAGAGAAGGATAAATGGTTTTCATATTGCGCTTTAAACACTAAATGCGAGATTTTAACATACATCGAACACTTTTCATCCATTATGAAAACGTGTCAGGGTCTTCTTTTTAATTTTTGGCCCATCGTTTGGCGTATTCTTCTACAGAATTCATAATATGCATCAAAGTATAATGCCAGTTGAAAGATCGGGATTCCCTTAACTTTGGACCTTTAAGAAGTGATTTTAGGTCATCATTAGTTACTTATTTACGTCAACAATAATGACATATCCAGCAGTATTATAGTTGAAGGGTGAAAAAGAACAAGAACACGTTGGATGACTACATTTCAGATGATCGATGTCGAGACATTGAGTTATTTTGTTTTGTTACGTTTTTTTTTTTTGGGGGGGGGGGTTGCGTTTTTTTTTTTTTGTAAGTTTGGGAACAATGGTTCAGCTATAAAATGTAAGAAATTCAAGGAGAAAACTTAAAATATGGTGGAATACAAGACTGGTTCTTTTTTGTGATTGAGAATATTGCTAACATTTACTGTGTCAATTTGTTGGCATATTTAAGTTAAAAGAACAAACGTGGTTTTTGAACAGTTTCTTCTATACGTGGCGGTTTAAAAAGCTTTTGGTTAGCAATATTCATAATCACAGAACCGAGCCTGTATTCGGGTGTTGAAGAATCAAAAATTGGCGTTTCCTTCATTTTTCAAGCATACTATTTAAAAGTTTCAAAGGAACAGAGTAAAGTTTGGTGCGAGTGAGATGGAGACCCCACTGTTTATTCATATGAGGTAGAAGTGATTCAAAGGAGACATTGTGTATAATAGGTTTATTGTAAGACCGATGTCCATGGCTACGCTTACCTTTTTTTGTATTGTTTAAACGTCTCATAACATTTACATTGTTACACTGCATACTTGAAAGATTCCCTACACTATCGCCATTGTCGTTGCAACGGTACCGAAATGCTGTACCTAGTATTCTGATCAAGAAATTCTTCTCTTTGTCAACGGAAAGGTGTACTTAGTGACGGACTATTAGTATGATGGTAAATTTTCTCTAGAATTCTGACTTTCATTGACAAAATAAAATGATTGGTGAATCGAAATGCTTGTACAGAAGCTGAAATGTTGGCAAACGTTGTTTATTTGACATCGATGTCCCAATATTCGTTGATACATTAGAAGATGTATATGTCATTTTATTTATCCATTCAGTATCACTTCATATCTAAAATATAAAAAAAAGACTGATAATTGGCCCATCTGATACACATTACTGACTGTCCTTTATATTCAGACTTTTAACAAACTTCAAGTTATGACACTTGCATAGATTAAAAAAAAAGAGCAATACAGTATCTACAGTTTTAATACATAACTAAAAACGTGGGACTGGTTAGGAGATGTCTGTCACATTTAACAAGGATTGTTTTGAAACGTCAATGTGCCTCCATAGACACAGCAGGTCTAAGTATACATGTAAACTTAATGTTTTCTTGTTCTAGAAATAGATACCCTATTTTGAGTTAAAGTTACAACATTAATGTGCAAGTTTCAATCTTTTTCTCAACAAATGGTTGTAAAAAGGACACCAAGAACCCTTTCCATATTTTTGCAAAGAAGATGAATGAATTGAGATAGCGCAAATGCCCATTTGGTTAAGTCGTAAAATAAAATTTTGATTCATTCATTTCCAATAAAGCCTATTTGGTAATGTTATACTTCAAGTTTTCAAATTGACATTTTTAACTAAATTCAGTTTTGAATGTTTTAACAAACGATCGAAAAACAAACCCTGAAGTTTTGGTGTATTTAACTCACAAACTAAAAAAGCCTACTTCTATAAAGTTACCTACATGTATGTTGTCCTTTTTACAGCTATTCTAAGTTAATAAAAAGACATTGTTCTGTTCTTGTATGTGTAATTAGCATATAAAACATGTAAAATCTCATATTAATGGCTCTTTTTTCTTTTGATAACAGTTTCGGGCAGAAACTAGTCAGTTTAAGAAAGGTTCACATTTTGACCCTCAAATGAACATGATGGCCGTACATCCCTCTTAAAAAAGAGGACAATGATTATCATTCCAACACTTCCTTTTTAATTCATTTGAGAGAGAGAAAGAAATGATTTTATCACAATCTAATTAAAATTAAAAATAAATTATAACACCGGATATGACGAGGTCATGGAACAACAAGGACTGGGTCAAATGAATGAAGACGGTGAAGGACTTGCACACTTTCGTGCATTCAACAAGCTAGTTATCGGTGGCACTTTATTCCAACACAAAAGTATCCACAAAGCCACACGGGTTTCACCAGATCAAACAACTGAGAACCAAATAGATCATATATGTATTAACAAAAAGGTTTAGGATACCAGGGTCAAACGAGTAGCAGATGTGGCTTCAGACCATCACCTACTGACAGGCTGAAAAACTGAAACTCAAGAAGAACAAAACAAAAGAAACACACAGAGACTCAGATATAACACCAGGCTTCTCAAAGACACCCAAATGCTAGAGGCATATCAGATCACAGTGAAAAACAAATACCAGGCTCTGCAAGAAATTAGTGAACAGACAACAATGGAAAATTGTTGGGAGGGTATAAAGGAGACGTTCACCAAAAGCTGCTATGAAATACTTGGAATACAAAGAATGGATCACAAACGACACATTCAAGAAAGTAATGGAGAGGAAGGATAAGAAGGCAAAGGTCAACACAAGGCAGAACTAGAGCGGAAAAACAAAAGCACAAAAAGAATATGCAGAGGTGCATAAGATAACAAAACAAAGTATCAAAGCTGAACTAGCAACAGAAGCAGAACAAGGAGCAAAAGCAAGAAACATGAAGGACCTGTACGTCATAACCACGAAGCTAGCTGGAAAGCGAGTTAAACAAGAAAGGCCAGTTAAAGACAAGACAGGGAAACAACTGGAAGATAAAGAAGAACAAAGGAAGAGATAGAAAGAACATTTTGAAGAACTGCTAAATAGACCAACACCACCTAATCATCCAAACATCACACAAACAGATGAAACATAGACTATGGTCCACCGAGGAAAGAGGAGATCAAAGCAGCCTTAAAGCAATTAAAGAATGGAAAGTCAGCAGGGCCAGACAATATCCCAGCAGAGGCACTTAAAGCAGATCTTGACAGCTCAGTCAGTATACGCTACACATTGTTTCAGAAAATGGGGGAAGAAGAAACAAAGAAACAAAGAGGGGTACCTTATCAAGCTTCCTAAAAAAAGGAGATTTGAGTAACTGTGCCAACTATAGAGGGATAACACTGTTAAATGTTCCAGGGAAAGTATTTAATAGAATTATACTGAACAGAATGAAAAAAAGAAGTGGATGATAAACTGCGTGATCAACAAGCTGACTTTCGTAAGAATATATCTTGTACAGACCAGATATTAACGCTACGCCTTATCATCGAACAAACTGCTGAATGGAATTCCTTCCTTTGCGTAGGTTTCATAGACTACGAGAAAGCCTTTGACAGTGTTAATAGGGAAACAATATGGAAACTACTGCGGCATTATGGACTACCTAACAAACTGGTAAATATTATCAGAATCTTTTGAAGTAAAAACTGGAGTCCCTCAGGGATGTCTATTGTCACCCTTTTTGTTCCTGCTTGCAATAGACTGGATAATGAAATCAGCAACAGACAATAGGAGGAATGGGATACAGTGGACACCATGGGCACAGTTAAATGACCTAAACTTTGCAGATGACTTGGCACTTCTCTCACACCCCAAGGCCTAAATGCAGGAGAAAATTAACACAGTGGCAGAAACATCAGCACAGATTGGATTTAACATAGCCACTGCAAAGACAGAGATCCTTAGAGCAAACACAACATCAAATGACATGTTAAATATAAGAGGAAAGGAAACAGAGGAAGTAGATAACTTCACCTACCTTGGTAGTATAGTGGACTAGCACGGAGGAACAGAAGCAGACATAAAAGCCAGAATAGGAAAGGCTAGAATAGCATTCCTGTAACTTGGGAACATTTGGAAAGCCAAGGGAATCACAACACGAACCAAAATTAGACTGTTTAACAGCAACGTAAAGGCAGTGCTCCTGTATGGTTCAGAAACATGGAGGATGACTGTATCTACAACAAACAGGATCCAGACATTTACCAACTCATATCTGAGACGTATCCTCCAGATCAGATGGATTGACAAAATCAGTTACACCGATTTCTGGCAGTGAACAAATCAAGCCCCTATTGAGGAAGTAATAATAAAGAGAAGGTGGAGGTGGATAGGGCATACTCTACGCAAGCCACAGGATAACATCACAAGGCAAGCCCTATCCTGGAACCTCCAAGGAAAACGCAAGAGGGGTAGGCCAAGAAAAACCTGGCGGAGAAATTTGGAGGCGGACATAAAAAGAATGGGTAAACACTGGAAAAAGATGGAAAAGATTACACAGGATAGAGGGGCCTAGAGAAACCCTGTCAGCGGCTTATGTCCCAGAAGGGGTAGCGGGCATAATTAAGTAAGTAAGTAATTAAAATTATACGTTCTAAATCTGCTACCCTCCTCATACATAGTTTGAGAAACGTTAGCGATTCAGAACGTCTAATTTTAATAAAGAAGTCAAAAGTTCGAATCACGCTTGGGCTTTTATGATTATTACCTTTCCAAACACTTTTAAAACATATCTTTTGGTCAAATATTATAAATTTTGAAAATTATATCCGGTGGAGGTTTTTCGATTTTAATGTACATTTATCCACATTAATATCGACATGTGTCCCATATCACCTTAAATGAAACTGTTAACGTATCTATTTCCAAATAAAACATACGATACAAGATTTTAATACAGGTTAAATACAATTTTATTTTTATTTCAAAGATCATTACTTTCCTTTAATATCATTAATAAAAAAAAACCTGAATTTCTTATATATGTAGTGCATGGACTCATGTCTTTAATGTGGTATGTGTTTTTAATTAATTATCACCATCGGGTTTGAACTAAGTTTTTCTGTCATGGTTGCCAATTGTTTAATATAGGTGATGGTAGAATACTGTGGAATCGTGGGGGGCCAATTTTCGTAGATTGCCGAAATTTTACAGGTTTTACAAGAAATATGTCTGTATAACACTAATTCGTTAATTCGTGGAGGATGTTAATTCATGGATGAGAAGTTCCCACGAATTCCACGAAAATTGAGACACCACGAAATATAATGATTCCACGGTAAACTACATGAATATGGGACATTTAAACAAGGGTTAATCAATATTTTAGCTGTATTACGAGAGTTCAACATCTTAATTTACTTTTAATTTGGTACGATTGATACAGGCTGACGAGCTTCGTCACTCACAAGAGCAACAGTGTCAGTCCAACTCTGGCCTAATTTTTTTTAAAATCATTTGCTAGTTAACTGATTGATTTCAAAAAATAAACATTACAAAATTCAACACCCATCCTATCTACGACGCCAATCTCTAATCTTTTAGCGTAATTCTGTATCAACTCTTCTTTATAATACATGTACATGGTTTTTTAAGTTCTAATTACGTCCATTTATTTTTACAACTTTCATTAAATAAAATTGAGCATGAGCAATTCATAGCAAATTTTAAAATAAACTTATTTGTTTTGCCTCGGACTAGAATGGCGTAACGTCATTGGATAAAACGCGTCACGTGATTGTCGTCTTAATGTCTTTTGACGACGAAATTTAGATGACAACATGGCGGACTGACGCACCATCATTTTCATTGCATAATTATCTTTCTTTCTTATATTTTACCTATTAACAGAATGTTTTAATCTTCGACAAAACAAAACACATTAGGTTTGTTAATGACTGTCTTTGGAAATATGCCCGATTGTTCACGTCCATAGAGAGTTCGGCGTAGGAAACAATTGGGCTTCTATGGACATTAACAGCCCGACAAATTTTTGTAGAAAGTCAGTAACAAACCTAATAGGCAATAGTAGCTGGTAATATTCAAGTCATAGACAGCATAACAGACGCGTTTGATATTGTTATTTATCAAGAATCATTCTGGCGGTTCATTCAGTAGCTTATCTCACAAGTCGTTGTATCGTTTAAATCGCAATTAATTTTTTTAAAAACAGTTTTGTCATGACTATTTAAAATTCTTTGTTTATACCAACAAAACAAACATCAACAAGCATCACTCACGTTCTCAAGATATATAGAATGTTGTATAGATTTTAACATATACATGTTATAAATTTATATACGTAAAATTACATATTTAAAATACACTGTTAAGCACAAAAATGATCGTGTATTTTTAAAAAAACATCATACATTTCTGTTATCATTTAAAATATGTATAAAAATTGCCAATTATTTGAAAAAAAAAAAGGAAATAAGTTTTTTAAACCTTAAAGTGACTTTTTTGTTACCTTTTTTAAATAGTTTACTTTATTATTCATTAATCATAAAAAAGACGAATCCTAAACGCCAATACCCCAAGTCCATGAAAATTTATCAAAACCGCCAATCTTTCACATCCTAAAAGAATTCAAACGATTCCACAGTATGAGTAATATCTTATTTTCTTCACTGTTTTAGAGCTCCATTCCACCACAAAAAGATAGTCGCTGTTGCCTATACATAATCTGAAAGGTTGTTTTAAATTACATTTACTGCTGTTGATAAAGCGGAGAAACGTTCCGTCTTGGTCTAAGATGTGGATGCGGTCGTTGTTTTTGTCTGCAATTAGGGTCCAACTCAAGATGTCTGTAGTGATTTCGTAAGGGTTAAACGGCATCCTGGTTGTAGAGGAGCCAGATGCTCCCCGCCTGATTGACAACCACTACAGCACCAGCTCCAGTGTCAGACACACATATATCCATGTTTCTGTTCTCAGTGATGAATTTGAGGCCACCAGATGAGTATAAAGGCTTACTTTGATAATTGAATCGAATACTTTGTTTCTCAGTGGAGCCGTAGTAACGCACAACCTTTGTTTGTTTATCATGGTCCCTTTCCATAATAACCAAAAGTTCATCAATTTTTGCACTGCATACATTACCAAGTTTCCATCCCTTAACCCTGATCACTCTCTTTATTTCAGACTTTATCACGACTTTTAGAATACCAGTACTGTCTTTGAAGTAGGTATATATTAAATTCCCTTTCTTCGTCACTGTTATATCTTCTGTAATGTGCCCTAGTGTGATTGACATTGTTTTGTCTTCACGAAGTTTGTGGAGACTTATGATATCATTGCCCCAATGACTAGTCCATACTTCCGTATTACTCAATAAAGACAAGCTTCGAATTGCACCGCCGTTTATTTCTTTGGATTGAATTACACGTGGTTCATATTGCAACAACCTGTTTATTCTGCGTCTTTCCTGAGAGGATACTGCATCATTGAGTTCTTCATGAGTGGATACTGCATCATTTAGTTCTTCCTGAGTGGATACTGCATCATTTCACAAAGTATGACGTCCTGGGCACTTAACTTCGGGTCCATGGTAACAACGCTCTAGATTTGATTTACCCGTGCGTGATACAGAAAAAAATACTGTTAAATTCATTTTCGATATCTCCAAAAATTAGAAAGTCAATTTTTGATAGATTCTTACCGTCAGTATCATCTAAAATGTTTTTAATGACTGAAGTTTACGTTTATCCTGAACCTTGTATTGCAATAATTCACGTGACTGTCAGCTGCTTTAGACTTAATCAGAATTTTGACTTAGATTTGATATACCTGTATCATTCTTAAAAAGTGCATTCTGATATGTTGTATTTTTTTATCCGTTAAGTTTCAACTTGTTTAAGGCATATAATAATTTATATGTAAATTAACTGGGTTGGGATAGTTTACGCTTTTTAAACAGACTACTATTGCCTTGACTACCATACAGGTCTTAAAAGAAAATATTAAAAATAAAACAAAATTCGTTTATATTGTATTAATTATTTTTAAAAACCCAAATGAACATTGGGTTTTCTATATTCAGCATCATCGACGGTTTTTCCCAGGAAAAGATCTCTTGCTGTTACCTGGAACCTTGTGATGCTATCATATGGCAGTCAGCTTATCTGAATGTACTCTGAATGTGCTATTTTTTATCAAACCTTTCAACTAAGCGACCTCAAAATATTAAAACACTGATAAAAAATGTATTAACAAAACACTTCAATAGTTTATGCTGAGCAGTATACTAGCACTACTAGCATAGAAGATAGATTGTGAATTCTTTGTATTGAACGTATCCGTGTATACGACGAACTAAGCTCAATTTAATTGTTTTAAGTATCTATCGAATTAGTTTTATATCGTCATAGCTCAGTGATTAAAGTACCGGGCTTGTGAATCGCAGGTCAGGAATTCGAATCCGCCAGGGGCTTTTGTTCTTATTGACTGAACTCAATTTTTGAAAAGATATTGTTTTATCCAATTTTTTTTATTTGACTCATGTACATCTTATCCATTATGCTTCAGGTCATATTCAAGTAATCTTCTGCTGATCAGAGAAGATTTTTTGACACAAAATTACTTGAATGACACGAAGAGCAATAATGAATATGGTTTAGAGATGGGGAATCTCAACAGTAATCAAAATATATTATCATTTCCTTTTTTTTTGGGGGGGGGGTGTAAAAACAACTCCTGGGGTCATGTACTTTATATCATTTGCTGCATCATAATATAAACAAGAATATATATTGTTTAATGGTGGGGATCTCAACAATTTTCAAGATATTTGGTATTTTCCTGTTTTATGGGGGTCAGAACAATCCCATAGGGTCATGGTCTACATAACATTTGATGCATCATCAAGTCATAATAGATTAGGAACAAAACATATATAGGATGCAACGGTTTTTAAGATATTAAGTCTTTGGGGTTGGTATGACTCCAGAAGCAGGAGTCATGTCTTACATGTATCTTGATACGATCAGCAGAATTGGACAGAATGGTCATTTACAAAAGACTTCTACACAATAAATGTTTACCCTGCATGGTCAACAAAAAACCTTTAACTAACACAGTTTGTCAATCATTAACAACAATAAGGAGTTAATTCATACCAGTCTTATTTTTGCCCCAAACTCAAAAATAAGGTGCATGTTCAGCACATTTCAACTATCAAGAATTTCATTAGTCAGTATTAGGTAGATAATTATGACCTAAAAGAATATTTAATGCCAAATCAAGATCTTGTTAAACTTTTATCATTTTTTGTTGATCACATTTTTATGTATAGCCTTTTTAAGACAATCAATCTTGAAAAGTCAATATTGATAATATGTCATATTTAAAAATGCCTATATTTTCAATACGATTATCTGATAAATCTGTCAAAATGAAATACATTATAACCGACTGGCAATTCTGCAATTGATTGACACCTCTAGTATAATATTACAATATATAATTATACATGTATATTGTTAACAATCAGGATTAAAATGCACACTCTCACTGGCGGATTTAAGGGGGGGCGTGGAGGGCGCACGCCCCCCCCTAAAATTTTCAAAGTATGCATGACTGTAGATGATTTGATAAATTTACATAGAAAAGTTAGCATTTTGTGTTTCACTTTATTTATAATTATGCCTGACTCAATGTTACACCTCATTGATACATCATCTGTGCTATGCTGACTGTAATTCTGCTGCTCTATAAACATCTATAAACATCTGATCCTAATGCATGTTGACAGGTTCTGATAACAAACCAATTAAACTGTGTTTAAACACAAGCAGTGTTGGTCATTTCATTATGGTGGCTGCATCAAATTCCCCAGGGCCCTGAACTTGGGGCTTCGACCAAGAATCGACTGGAAATCCCAGCAGTTTTTGTTTAAAGTATAGACTGCGCTGTCATTTCCCTATTGCGATGCAAGCAAAAATTTCTAAATATTTAAAAGCTGGTCGAAGGTAAATATATAATTGCATTTAAAACCAGATGGTCTATGATAATGTGCAATCATTAATTAATTACTGTATATTTTTTGAATTTTTTTCTAGGTAAATAGACTATTTTAATATAAGAATATTGAAGATTTGATGCATCAGATATTTTTAACAGCTAATAGGGGGTCGGATACCGTAACGTCATTAGAATGTTGTAACTTTGATAACCTGGTTAATTTTGGGAGTTCATAAATGCCTAAAATATTTTGTTTTTAATCCAATACATGTATTAGGTATAAATAACAATATGTGTCAAATTGTTATATATATGTTATAGGCTTTTGTGTAAAGGAAGTAAGCACCAAGGGGAAATAGTAGATGGCGGAAGTCAGTGCTGCTGTATTGCCTTGACATATCTGTCTTCGGACATACCTAAATCATCGGCCGATGTTGATCATATTTTAGAACTGGGGACATCACTTTATCGCCAACGTTGTCAACATGGAGGGTATATGCTTATTCAAGAGTTGGAGGGAGAAATGGAGATCAGAGGTAGAAAACTGCTGGTATCTGTGGGAAACCCTAAGTGTGGCACTATTATGCAGACACAAGACAACAATTATGCGCTTGCTTTCACTTTGGAAACAGCCCTAGAGCATATTATAGAGGAATCAAGCACATTCTTTTTAACCATCGGAAATGCACCAGGATCAACAATTGGGGTAAAACATCAGATGTCAAATTTTATCGTTATGGATTCACATAGCAGAGATGATAGAGGAATGTGTTGCCCCAATGGAAAATCCGTCGTAATTAAGTTTGAACATATATCAAACTTCATTAAATATGTCCGTGAGATGGCGCAATCTTTGTCCTCAAATGATGTGCAATTTGAAATAACGGGTTTATCATTACACAACAGTCCTAATGACAAACGGAATCCGCCCGTTCAATCCAGTCAACAGCAGTCAAACCTACCTGTGGATGATCAGCATCAAGAATCAAACGAACAGAATCCGCCCGTTCAACCCAGTCAACAGCATTCATCGAGTACAACAAACCTACCTGTGGATGATCAGCATCAAGAATCAAACGAACAGAATCCGCCCGTTCAATCCAGTCAACAGCAGTCAAACCTACCTGTGGATGATCAGCATCAAGAATCAAACGAACAGAATCCGCCCGTTCAACCCAGTCAACAGCATTCATCGAGTACAACAAACCTACCTGTGGATGATCAGCATCAAGAATCAAACGAACAGAATCCACCCGTTCAACCCAGTCAACAGCATTCATCGAGTACAACAAACCTACCTGTGGATGATCAGCATCAAGAATCAAACGAACAGAATCCGCCCTTTCAAAATTGTTCTGCTACCGACATTTCAAGATATTTGAACAATTCAGATTTACTTACCGATGAAATAAAGTATTCCCTCATACAAAACAGAAAACCGATGGCTGATTTCACATTTCCATCGCGCATTTATAAGGATAAACGTAGACGCAGTGGAATCATTCACAGACGATGTACCATGCAGCTCTTTGATACGTTTGATTTCATTACATATTCTGAATCAAAAGATGGGTTGTTTTGTCTTGGTTGCGTGCTTTTCCCAAACATGTCTCATAGACGACCAAAGAAACTGATCACAGAACCATATTTTAACTGGAAGGATGCACGTGAAGATTTAAAACAACATAATGTTTTTGAATATCATGTATCCTCCATGGCCCAATTACATGCTTTTGTGAAAACACACACTGAACCAGGGAACAGAATTGACATGACAATTCGATCTACTGGAGCAGAGAGAATAGCAAAAAACAGAAAAATATTATCGTCTATCATAGAGTCACTCATATTTTGTGGCCGTCAGGGCATTTCTTTACGTGGTCACCGAGATGATGAAACTTGCAGAGAAGATAATTTAAACATGGGGAATTTCAAAGAGCTTCTCGCTTTTCGAGCATCTTGTGGTGACAACCTGTTGGACGATCATTTGAGATCCTGTAAAAAAAATGCGACATACGTATCAAAAACTTCACAAAATGAACTACTTTTCTGTATTAAGAAGTTCATACAAGATAAAATTGTGCAGGAGGTTCGAGATCAGCCGATAGGTCCATACTTTGGCTATCAGTGTGATGAGGTGACTGACGCCAGTAACTGGGAACAGCTCGGTGTTGTAATTCGGTGTGTTGTCAATGGGAAGCCTATTGAACGGCTTATAGAATTTATAGAGTGTGAGGAAATCACTGGAATGGCAATATGTGAATCCATTATCTCGTGTATGAATGCAGTTGGTCTGGATCCGAACTACTGTCGTTCCCAAACAATGGATGGTGCTGGAAATATGTCTGGAAAACATTCAGGGTGTGCAGCACGATTTAAAGACCAATATCCTAAAGCTGTATATCATTATTGTAGCTGTCATGATCTGAATCTTGCCATCAGTAAAAGCTGTTCATTGAAAGAAGTGCAAATATGTTTAGACACATTAAAGAAGCTGGGTATATTCTTTAAATATTCACCAAAGCGCACGCGAAGGCTGGAAAAGGCTGTTGATGAAATCAACGATGAAAGAACTGAAAACAAAATTGACAAGAAGAAGTTTAAGGTGTTTTCAGAGACCAGATGGGTAGAGAAACACATCACCCTGCAAACATTTCAAGAGATGTATCAGCCAATTTTGCTCTGTTTAGAAGCAATTTCGTTAAGAGAAAGAAACTGGGATGCAAAGGCGGTTGTGGAAGCAAATGGTCTCTTAGCAAAATTGTCAGATTCACAATTTATTGCCTCCTTTCAAACCATCCGGAATTTCTTTGGATACATGTCTGGACTTAGTAAGAAATTACAAGGAAGCAGCTTGGATGTATTGGACGGATACAGAATGGTCGCACATGTGCGCGAGGTTATATCAGGGTTGAGGTCAGATGATAATGAATATGACAGTGTCTTCCATCGCATGGAGGAGATGGCTCAATTAACAGACGGTGTCATGACTGTCCCTCGTCAATGCTCAAGGCAATCTCAAAGAAGCAATGTTCCTGCGTCATCAGCAAAAGAGTACTTCAAGCGAAATACCTACCTTCCATATTTGGATTCTTTAATACAACAACTCGACTTTCGGTTTTCAACCTTGGCTCAACAAAGTGCTCAAGCATTGTGTCTGGTGCCTTCAAATCTCTCTCGTTTGAACCAGGAAGTTTTACATGCTATAGAAACCAGCTTTGGGTCAGACATGCCAGACCAATCTTCATTTCTGCAAGAGTTGAACTTATGGAAGCAAATGTGGAGTCATCAAACAGATCAGCCAGACACACTTTCAAAGACACTTCTGGACGATAGAACATGCCGAACCATGTTTCCAAACATCACCAAAGTTATTCATTTACTACTTTTAACGTCAGTAACATCCAGTTCTGTGGAGCGGGCCAATTCATCTTTACGATTTATCAAGAGTTATCTGCGCTCTACGATGGGAGGAGAGCGATTTAATGCTCTTATGCTTTTGTTTATACATAAAGACATCAAGGTAGATGTCAGTAAAATCATTGACATATTTGTTTCCAGAAATCCAAGACGGATGTTGCTTGAAAATCCAACTGGTGACTGATTAAAAGAAATGAAAACATTATCTTGTTTGTTTATTTTCATTGCTTATTTCATCTTTTAAAAGTGTACATAACTAAAAAAAATACCACTATTTTGAGCCTGGTTTTACCTTCAAAATACACGAAAACCCAGGAGCTTCCCAGACCCCCTGCCTCAATAATTTTATCCACGCCCCCCCTAACTATAAATCCTGTATCCGCCCCTGCACTCTTTCATGATTTCATGAGTCATAAATCTTGATCATTCTGTATCCATGTAAATACCACATATCTCTTGAAAAAAAGAGTAATTTAAGCAGAATAAAAGTATAACACTCTGACATTAACTTTTGTTCTATTACTGTTGTGTGATGATGGGGTAGAAAGGTTGATGAAAAAAAGCTGCATGCCTTCATTCTCACTAGAAATGTATCTAATCCACAAATCCTGGGGATAGGGAAAGGTTAAGACCCTCCCCCTTCCTCACTATTAAAACACATATACACATGTTAAGTCTCTATATACACTTATTAAAACAAAATTTTAATGTAAAATGTCACAGGGTCAATATTCAACTCAGTGTAAGTCTGACAAAGGAAAAAATAACTTTTAAAATGACAGAAACTGTACAAATGCAATAGAAAAATTAACGATGATAAGCTTATAATAAATAATTATATCTTATGTCCTGGCATTCCTGCTATGAAAAGCATTGCGCAATATGTCATTTATTTTTCACTGTTTACAATCTTCTTCGTTGCAACAACATGTACAGGCTTTCATCTCCTGGGCAGTAGCGGCACATGCACGGATTAAGAACGATTCAGTTTTTCCATGGGGAGTGGGGGCTGGGGTCATAATAATTGTGTTTGCATGGGTGGGGTATGAGGGGTTGGGGTCCGAGGTTTATTTTTGGTAATTTTACTGTTTTAATGAATTTTTCAAGGGAGGTCTGGACCCCACCCATAATTGCATATTAAGTAAATATATCATTCTCCCTTATAAAATTTAAAGAAACGTACGTTTGTAACAATTTGCTAACCATATATGGTATTTTATTTACATAAATACATGTATTTAGATAATTAAAAGTTTTTAATCATCACATCATAAATCATAAATCACTCGCTGTGGCCTTCAACTCAACATTCAGGTATATCGCCGACGTAGTATCAATTAACAAGTCTTACTTCCATACTTACGTCGACTCGATATACCCCAGTGAACTTGAAATAAAAGATACCACAGAGTCTGCGTCATCTGCTTCATATTTGGATATTTTACTGGAGATGGACATTGATTATAAACTACCAACAAAACTTTATAATTAACATGATGACTTCAATTTTTTTATAGTCAACTTTCCTTACTTAAGTTGCATTATATCTTCATCACCTGCATATGGAGTTTTTGTCTCTCAGTTAATTCGATACGCAAGGGCAGGCTCTTTGTATGAACAGTTTCTTAGGCGAGGCAAGCTACTGACAAACAAGTTGATAAAACAGGACTATCAACAGTCTCGTCTGAAGTCATCTTTTTCGTAAGTTCTATGGTCGATACAACGACCTTGTCAGCAAATACAATCTTCGACTGGGTCGCATGCTGACTGACGTTTTTCATACTAATTGTTAGACCATAACTAATTACCTAATTGTCTACGGGCTTTTCCGGATTTTTTTCCCGATTACGACAAAAAACACACGGCGGGTGTGACCGATCAGCAGAGGATGCTCACTCCTCCATGGCACCTAATCCTACCTCTATTTTTTTTAGAGGTCCGTGTTTGCTCTGTTCCTGTTTTGTAATTTTCTTTTGGACTTTTGAATTTGAACCCTGCTCGTTATCACCACATTTCATAATATTTATATAAGATCCAATGCACAATTTTAATTTTAGGACTTTCAAATTGTATGGAATATTAACTTAATTATAATTTAATTTTGTTTATACTTAATGTGATATGTGACATTGTCCTGTCGATATTTGTGTGGATAAAATACATCATATTCCGAATACTTTCATCGGTTTTAAATTTTCAATATTTAACAACAGAAAAAATATTAAATTTTTTTTTGAAAAGTAAAATTATTAAAGCCCCATCGGGAATCGAACCTTCTAACCCACTGCTCTGCTCTGCTAGGTAACAATTTTGGTAAATAAAACATAAAAAATATACTAATTTAAATATTGTTGTTTATTTTGAAAAATGGAGTACATCACAATATGAAGGTGTCCCATACCACCTTTATATGTCTAAATATGTATAGTGGGAGCCATTTAAAATTTGTACAATATTCAATGCACAATCATTGTTTGCAATCATTTTTCTTTTTTACCTTAAGCTTGTTCATTTGTCGTTAATTGTTTATTCTGGTTTTCATGATATATGTAAAGCTATTATATTACTTAAAATATGTTACTAAAGCGCTTTGTACAAAGTCTTAGGTATAATAGTACTGCAGAATAAAGATGTCAGGATATATGAATGCGTGAATGTGCTCCAACAATGTCAGTGTTAGGGCTTCTGAATATAGTTGCAGGGGTCTTGGGTTCGATTTCCGGTCTAGTCATATATTTTCATTGTATATATGTATGCTCATTCCTCCTTTCCCATTACAGTACAGTTTTAAAACAGACGGACGATATACATCACTCTCAGCCGAATAAACGTCAAATTCTGATTTCCTTTTAAACTCAATTAGCCAATTAACTAATCAAAATCAAAGACAAACATTACAAAATATTTTTTTAGCCTCGCACCATGGTTTCGGGAAATTTATATATATATATATATATATATATATATATATATATATATATATATATATATATATATATATAACACCTTCATACTAGCTTATTATGGTATAAGTAGACTACAACTCTTTTACCTTTGTTTGCTTTATTTTCTTGTTCACTTTCCAATTTTTGAATTTGTTTTTTTATTCCTTCTAAAGAAATATAAAACTTACATTACAAAAACATTTTAAAATTGACTAGTATCTTTGAACAAATAAAAGCTTCAAATTTCTTAGGTTTTTTTTTTAAATTGAAGTTATCCATTGCATGGCTTCCATCTGATATCCTTTATAGTATTTCATATTAAGAACAGTACAAGCTAGTCTCCTCGGAGCATCCTCGGCAAATTCACAAAACTAAGGTTATATTTCTTCAGAAGAATGTTTCATAATCATCTTCCAACTGTCGATTATTCTCTCACTCGAAGGCCATGGTCATTCGTGGTAAAGTTGCAGACTTTTGTGTTTACTTTATTTGTGTTTTCCTCTATTTTTTAAGAGGTCCGTGTTTGCTCTGCTCCTGTTTTTTAATTTTCCTTTAGAGTTTTGAATTTGAACACTGTTCGTTATCACCACATGTCACTTTAAATATTTGATTTTCTTAACATTGCCCCTTTCATACTCACACACGTAAAGAAAGTCACTTCTGTCCACACACAAACCGTATGGATAGTTCAGATCACAGTTATTAATGTAACGAAGAAATGTTCCTCTTTGATCGAGAATGTGGATTCGGTGGTTATCAATATCTGCAGTCAGGATGTGACTTTGACAGTCAGTTGTGATGCCAAAAGGATTGAAAGGATAATCGGTGGCAGTTAATGAATGACCAGTATATCTAAATTGGAGTTTCCCAGAATAATCTACCACAACCACTGCTCCTGCATCGCAGTCAGAAACACAAATGTCTAGGTTTCTGTTCTCAGTGATGAATTTTATCTTTTTGTTTCCAGAGTATAAAGGTTTACCTTTATCATCGAACTGGAACGTTCGTTTCTCCCTATTTCCGGAGTAACACACAACTTTTGATTGTGTTTTATCATCGCTAAACATGGCAACCAGAAGATCACCAAAAGAAGTCATGCATAAATTACTAGGGTTCCATCCCTGTAATCTGATTATTACTTCACTCAGTCCATTCCTTACTCTATTCAATGTCCGTGTTGATCGGTCAATGTATATAAGATTTCCTTTTATGTCTAAAGATATATCGTTTGTGGAATTTCCTGATTGATTTTGTATTGTCTTGAGATGTAAGCCTTTAATATTGAAGCATTTCATGGCAGCTGTTTCTCCACTTGTCCATATTTCATCTTCATTCTGACAGGTAACATTGCGTAATTTTTTATTCCTCGTTTTCAATGTAACGACAATGCAAGATCCATCCAGAAGTTCTTGGACAGAAGAAGGTGGTCCCTTTCTTGGACAGACATGTTCTTCGGTAGCAAAAGATAATGGAGATAACTTTCCGATGAAGCTACAAAGCTTAAGGCCATCTAATGGCTGCGATGTAAATCTTGGCAATGATACCTGAATTCGAGGTGGAAGATTGCTAAACTCTTTGATTTTACAGTTGTATTCTACGGTCAAAGATGCATCGTTGGATTCCGTAATTTCCCTTAAAGTATGCAGATACCTGAATTCGAGGTGGGAGATTGCTAAACTCTTTGATTTTACAGTTGTATTCTACGGTCAAAGATGCATCGTTGGATTCCGTAATTTCCCTTAAAGTATGCAATGTTTGTTTAATAACAGATTGTGTAAGTTCAACTTCATCCAAGTGTCTCTATGTTTTACTTTCATGCCACATATTTCATTCTTCATTTTGTTGACAACATTGTCAATTTCTCTGTGTAATTCGTTTCCTTGATTAGAGACTGCTTTTAAAAGGTTCTCATATTTTATATCTAAGTCAATAATTTGTCTTTCTAAATCTGATGTAATTTTGTCATATTTAGGTTTAATTAGATTTTCTAACTCTTCTGTATCTTTGACAATGCTTTCTTTCTTTGTTCTGTAAACTTCAATAATTTCTAAAGTGATGTCCCCTGTGCTTTTCAGATGCCGTGCAGGAAGAACAAACGAATTTCTTGCAATCCTTGCACTGAAACTTGCAATTTCTACACTGATGTTTTTCACATTTGGGATAAATTATTACTGATTTCCTTTCCTGGTAAGGAATTATTTTATGTTTGTCATATTCATCTGAAATGTGTTCTCCTATACATGGCTTACAGAGATAGACGTGGCAAACTTCACATAAGCTATGTGATACGGCAGTCTCGCAAATGTTACATCTAGTCACATCCTGGGCAGTAAAGCAGGATTCATTATCATTCTACAAATACACACATATGTATTGTTACTTGTGAATTTCGTTGTTTTTTTTTTTTTGGCTCACCTGAACTGACAGCTCAAGTTAGCTTCTGTGATTTCTTTTTGTCCGGCCTTCATCTGTGACTGTGACTTTTTACATTTTGTACTTTTTCTCCAGAACCACTGAACCAATTTTACCAAACTTGGCACAAAAAATTATTAGGAGAAGGGATTCAAGTTTCTTAAAATAAAGAAACATTTTTCAAGGAGAGTTAATAAAGAATTATTGAATATTTGTAAGTATTTTTAAAAAAAATATATTCAAACCAATTGGCCAAAAAACTTGTAACTTGTGTGGAAGCATCCTCAGGTGGAAGTGTAGATTCTAGTTTGTTCAAACCATGATCCCTTGTGGTAGGGTGGGGGCACAATGGGGGTTGAACTTTTACAATAAAATATATAGAGAAAGTCTTCTTCACAAAACTAAACTGGTCAGAAAAGCTTTTACTTTTGTAGAAGAATCCTCAGGTAGTGAAGATTCAATTTGTTCAAGTATGTATATGACTCGATAAAGCTGGTTTTGTTGTGGCTAATGTTGTAAATTTGAGCGATGTAGCCCATGGGCCTCTTGTTTTATTTTGTCGTTATGACGCAATTTGAGTTTTTGATTTTCATTGGACATCATACAAAATAATGTTTGGGAAAAAGTACCAACTCCCTCAATATGACCAAATGAATCATACATAGTGAAAATACATGAAGGATGTAGTCTTCAAACACATGGTACATATTTTATATCAGATAAGTATACGTTTTTATTTTTTTTTCAAGAGAGGTTATTTGTAAGAAATAGAATATTAAGTGTTGAATGGAATCTTGTTTATATACAAATACTTGTATTGATATTATAGAGCATATCATTAAATGCGGATGAGAAAGTTTAAGTTGAGATTGAAAGCAAGCATAAATAATACAATTTCCAAACCTTGTAAAGAAGTAATCACTTCCCCATCCTCGATAACTTGTGGATTTAGAGTCTTTCTTTGATCCTTGTACAACGGTTATAATCACCTGATGTGTTGTAAACTGACAGTGATTTGATTATGATATAAATACAGTTTGATAAGCTATAACAGTTTAGTGAGTGGTCAGGAAATAAGGACAGGCGCTCTTTTCAAATTCTTATAATTTTTTTAAACAAAGATGAGGCAAAAATTCTGTATTACCTCATTCCCTCGCCCATTATCGAGGCCATGTCATGCTTGACATGGTGGTATCACCTGTGAAGATGAATTTGTAGTTTTTGTATCACATATAATTACAAAATCCTCTTCAAGTTAATTTTATTGACAAGACTTCTCTGGATAGATTAAGAAATCATTTCTTAAACAAACATAAAGTGAAATTCAGCGAACTGAATCCACAGAGGTATATCCTATTTGTTAAACGATTTCTGTTATCATCAATTTATACACGAAATTTTTATTTCTTATTATATATGTTACAAAAATGTTACCTTTAATGCCTGCAGTAAGACTATGTAAATATGAAAGTATGTTATTTACTGTAGTAGTAGGAGAGAGAGAGAGAGAGAGAGAGAGAGAGAGAGAGAGAGAGAGAGAGAGAGAGAGAGAGAGAGAGAAAATATGAAGTATGTTATTTACTGTAGTACGAGAGAATGAGAGAGAGGGGGGGAGAGAAAATATGAAAGTATATAATTTACTGTAGTAAGAGAGAGAGAGAGAGAGAGAGAGAGAGAGAGAGAGAGAGAGAGAGGGGGGGGGGGGAAAGAAAATATGAAATTAGGTGTGTTATATTTACTCTAGTAGGAGAGAATGAGAGAGAGAGACAATGAGAGAGAGAGACAAACAGACAGAGTGAAAGAGGGATAAAAGAGATGAGCCCCCCCCCCCCCCCCCCCGACAATTTTAGTTATTGTACAAAGTCGTTAATTGTAAACTTATAAAGAATCAGGTAAAATTAATACTCCAGAATTTTGTCGGAAACATAATTAATGGAACGTCTATGACACAGATGTAAATGCTAAGTGGAGGAATACTGGAGTGAAAACTGCGGAATGGTCTCAAGACTAGGTTAACTTGCGTCTATGAAGTTTCTCATACAGTTTGGGTTTGCGATGCTTGTTAGTCAGTGAAGTATAACAAACAATTTGTACATGGTTATAATCATATATATCATAGTTTGAATAATTTAAAGATTTATATATATTTATCCCTTTACTTGCTGAGCATTTGATAATCCAACGAGTGCGCTCCGTGTTTTAATACCTTAGTTGCAAAAAAAGTAGGTCAGGTGAAAACAATATGTCTATATTGACAAAACGTTGATATGTAATTTGAGATTTCTTATTTTTTTTTTTAGGGGAAAGCTCATATTTCACATAACTTTGAGCTGATTTATCATACGTCATGCACCATGGGCATGTCATTATGACCGAGGTTTGGAGAAAATAAACAGGTAATATATATATATATATATATATATATATATATATATATATATATATATATATATATATATATATATATATTCTTATACTTCACGTATTTTAATTGCAATTTCAAATCGAAAATTGGAATGAAAAGTCGATGGTTTAAATCGCTATGGCTAAAAGTCTCCGTTTTGGATGGATGGTTTCTGGTCTGTATATATTTCCTATTTTGCGTGCAGAATCCTCAATTGAATGATGGCCAATGTTTATTAATGGTTTTTTTCACTAGACTGATCATTCGTTTCCTAAATCAGTATTATTCAAAAGAACTTTTCAAGTGTCATTTACACAGATTGGGAAATAAGGCATGTAAAATTCCTATATGAGAAAAATTAAGATACATCAACAAATTTGATAATTTCTTTTAAAATTGTTAAAAAAATTCATATTTAACATAAAATCAATTTGTAACCCTAAAGTATGTTAAATACTTGGAATATGTTGATTTAAACTAGCGCATGCGTGTCAAAACCTCCAAATTGTGTCATTTTTAGAACTTCAGTGCGTTTTCTTTTATAGAGTGGGTCTGAGCTCCATATTTTTGTCATAGTCTAAATAAGGTTTAATGGAAATCAAACCGATTTCAATCAACAAAAACGTAGAGAGATGACCCGCTATATATTAAAAATGTCATTTTGTATCCCAATAATTGAACGATTCAGAAAAATAATACAAGTCCGTAGACTTCGGGGCCAAAGTCACATATAGCATTTAAACACCGCACTATTTTGTGACTGAAATGGCTCAGTGGTTATAGAGCTAGAATTTTTAGTTCGATACCACCAAAACTTTAGACTTTATTTTCTTTCTTATCATTTGTTAAAAACTGAATATAATGATTAGAAATTGTCCTTTTGTAAACTTGTATTTTAACATCAGTGGAAAAAAAAGAAACCAAATGGGCATTTACGTTATATTATTCCCCCATCTTCTTTTATTAAACATAATGGACCATGATATTCTATTTGTTTTGCATTCTATTCAAGAATGGTTCCGATTGAAGAAACCTACACTTTTTACATACACGTGGAAAGTAATATCTATGTCCTGCTATATTTCAGAAACGAAAGACAACCATTTGTTATATGGACAGATTACTTATCATATGAATACTTTGTCAAAAATAACTTCATGCAAAGATGTACGATAATTCAACCACTTCTCTGTTAAAATGAAACCATAAGGTTAAATTTGATTAATATCTATGAATATTATACCCGATAAACAATTATCTTCCAGATGGATTGCTCGGGAAGCCGTATGCTTCGTTTTTTTGGACTTTGCAATGACACAGATACCAATATGGATAGCAGCCATCACTATGGAAACTACCACAACAAACCCCAAGCACCACCAGAACCTGCTGATGTGGTTGTCGAGGACTACTGGACTTTTCTTTGTTGGTTCCTGATCAGCTTTTTGATAATAGGAATTCTATCAATAATTTTGTACTTTTGGTTTAAAAGTACAAAATTCTATCCCATTACCGAACACGCTGGAGCTGGACATATCAAACAGGGCTAAACAACAAACCAAATTTTAAAATTTAATTTTAATTCCTTAGAAAATGCAGCAAAAATAAGACATTTTTTTAATAATGTGAGCCGCTGCATTTCTTCTTTGATGTTGGTGATGCATTTGACAATAGGTTTTGTTCTTTTTCAATTCTTCTGCCATCAAAATAATTGTTATAAAGAATTAACCGAGATGAATTGTTAACGTATTTTTACTGTAAATTCATTTTATTCTCATTTTTGTAAAAAAAAAAATACAATAAAATATCCAAACAAATAGTACATGATGTTATGTTGATAGATACATGTAATTCAAAATTAATATGTTTGTTGATAAGATTCTGACAATTATGATCTAAATTATTTTGAAATACAATATTACTATGAAAAATCTCTAAAAGAATATTGATATTAAAGAAGTTTGATATCAGTTATTTTATCTGATGACTGATGAATAAACATTTACAGGAATTTCCGATGCTAGAGAAGAGTTCCTGCTTAAATGGATTTAGTATCTTGTTCGATGACAGATAATGTAATGTTCATTGTTGACTCTCTCCACGTTACTACAACAAGATCTGCCAAATGTTTCTGACTCCCAACATCCTATCATTCCATGGGACTTTAGAAGCATAATTATTTCATTTGATATTCGTCGTCTTCATAATTCTTGTCTCTCTTCAAGAAGTTGAATTTTGAGTTAAAACTACTAGTATTTCCTTTTTAAAATTGATAGTTTTAAATTACATACTGTTTATGAAATCATTGAACTTTGTAAATGCCGTTAATACAAAACTTGGAAGTCCTTCCCCCAATGATATGATTGAACTTGGCCAAGTGGTTCTGGAGAAGATGAAAATGTGAAAAAGTTTAAGAAAACAACAACACTATTAAACAATGGTTTAACAGTTGAGCCTTTGGATCAGGTGAGCTAAAAAACAACCACACAGGTATATAGATGGTTGGATTGTATTTTAGTTACATCAGCCTTTTCACAGGTATTGATTTTATATTCACTGATATACAATGTACATGAATGTAATACTGCAAAATCAGTCAGAAGAAATTGCTGTTTGTCTAGGAATTCTTCATGGAAATAATATAAAAGTTTCAACTTTTGAAGAAATTAGTTTTATTTTAACACATACAAAAAACCCTTGGCTCCGACTAGCAATACCTGGAGAAATGTTTTCATCTGTACCACTAATGTTTCATTAAAGAAATCCATCAATTATGGGAAAGACATGGTTTAAATAAAACCCGAGTTTTGTTCTGTGAGATGTAGATCAGCCACTATCACAAGATTTATTGCCGGCTTCTCGTGATCACTTTGAGTCTCCGTTTGTTGATTCCACGGGAAATTCTAGGGTGGGCCAACTAAAGGCTTCCGCTTTCTTTAAATTGATCTCTACCTTGGTCCCTAACATTTTCACAGAGCTCTTTTCTGGAATTATTTCCTACAATAAATCAAAAATAAACTTATGAACAAATGGAAACCAAAAAGGACCAATATAATGTACAAAATGCTTAAGAATTTAATGTTACAGTAAGGTTTCTTTGTGATTAAAAGACATTACTCTTAAAGTGTTAACTATGTTCTTATTGTGAAGCAATATATTTTTCTTGTAAATATAAAAGTAACACAAACCCAAATATACGTGTATTGAAAAATTTTATAATAGAAAGGCTTTTGACCGAAAAATATGTGCTAATAAAAAAATGTAGATATAAGGAGTATGAAAGCCACTGGCAGAAAATATGTGATAATAATATGATATATATAGTATATATGGTTAAGTTGTTTCTTTATTGTGTTTCTATTCTGTTTTGTTTTAAATTGCGATGTTTTATATTTCTTTATCCTCTTTCAAACATCCTTGTAGAACACTTACCCATCTCGTTAATATGGTTTATATTTTATATCATATGTAAACAATGCCCCTATCCCTTTCTCTCACAATCTACCCTTTTCTCTCCTCTCTCTCTCTTTCTCTCCCTCTCTCCCAAAATTTACTTTCACTACATAAAGATTGTACAGTATAAAATATTCAAATAGTCAAAAGTTTTCCCATATGTTTGTATAAACTAATTTATGAGAAATATAACGTCTGTTTATATGTTACTTGTTTAAATTCAATTAAAAAACAAAACAAAACCATTGTTATTAAAATAGAAATATAACTACCAGGTAATACAATACAAAAGCCTTCTTCAAGGTAAGACCTTTCAAGGTCAGTGATATAATAAAAATGATAAATGCACACACAGAAAAGAGCATAATTACATTTGAGTTATCTCTTATTTATTACACACTTCTCCTATCATTAATTATCCCTGATGACTTACCTCTCTTAATACTAAATCTTTCTCAAAGAGACTCTTTCCTCCATCGAACACTATCTTTATGACACAGCGTACTCTGTTGACTGTGATGGAACACTTTTCAGGAACGGCGACTTTGGCGAAGATTGACAGTGACACGGTGGAGGGCGTTTGATGCCAGTCAAACCTACACGACTTCTTCTCTCCTTCCACCTAAAACAGCTCAATTCTTATAACAGCTGTATTTCAAAATCTGTGCATAAGTATTAGAGTAAAAAAAAATATATCAGAATAAACAATTTTATGCTTAGATTGTTAAATACCAGTAATGAAATTTTTTTTTTTAGAAATTTGACAATTGTTTATCTACATCAAGAGATTTCACTTGTGATGGAAGATGTTTAAAAAGAATTATGTGAATTAATTGTCGAGACTTGGACAGCAACAAGGCATTGACAGTCCAAAATTAAATACATGTACAAATAGATTAAGCATATTTGTTAGTTGAATCAGAATGATAAGCCTTAGACTTGAATCAAAGTATGAGACTTATGGACCAATGGTACTGTCAAACCCTGATACCTTCCATACATCTGACACATTATTCCCATCTCTGGGGCATTACTGTTACCTCCGACATATTATTCCTATATATTTACATTTTCCAGTGTCTTGTCTCTAATAACACTACGAATCGATTTTGTACTATACAGTCCAATAAATTCAAATGACGTATTGTTGGGGCGCAAGCCGGGTTTGCATACTTAATAGTCTAATTTTAATCATACAACTGCTGAAAATTATATAAGTACCGGTAATAAGGAATCATTCTTTGAATATTATGAGATGATAATCAGATCAAATGATCAAATGGCGTGATCAAATCTACTGTATTTGATCACGCCCCGATTGAACTTATCACCTCATAATACTCAAAGATTGATTCCTTATTCCTTAGATCTGATATATTATTCCTATATCTGACAACATCTGACAACACATTATCCCTGGCTCCTTCTTACTCACTATCCCTACCTCTGGTTTGATCCATAAATGTGTGCCCGTTTCACATCCTTCCTGAGCCAAAAATTGGTCAAACTCTGAGGTCTTTCTGTTACAGCAGGACCAGAACTTCATGCTGGAAAAAGAAGAAATGCTCACACATAACAGGTGCTCCTTACTTAAACTTCTGAGAGAGGGGAATTATTTATGATCATTATAACAGTATATAATAGTTACTAACCCTTCATGGAAGACAGGAAATCCAGGGTGGTACAAACATTTCTCTGAATTGCTTTCCTCTCCTTGGTAACACTGCAATCATTATGTCATATTATAGATTATAGATTATACTGTGTATATTTATGAAATAGAAAATGCCATGGTTAAAAGAATCTTTACTTTAGAATGATTTGTCCATGTTTGATAGTGCTTCTATATTGAGGGTCTAAGACTGATTATTCTCAGTATCTGGAGCTAGAATACCAACTTACTGCTTTACATCCATTGTTTTTGCATGAAGTTCCAACTTTTATTTCTGATGTATCAGTTTTTTCTTAAAAAATAAGAAAACAGATAAGTAATCAAAGATTACAGAGCTTATGGAGATGAGGCATCACTTTTATGAGACTTATCCTCAATATTACTATATGAAAAGCATAGCTAATGATTGATTTTAAAATATTGTATTGAATGGTATGACACATCGTAATAAATCATATGAAACAATGATGTATGTGTTATATGTACAATTTCATACTGTATAATATGATACAATATTTATCAGAATACGCAATATGATATCTTATCATGTGATACAATACAAAAATGAAATTCAACTGTTTTTGGTTCTACCATATGTCATATTGCAGCTAGGGGAACAAATGTCCGACAATTATAAAAAAAAATCTCAGATCAAACAAATTCCAAGAATTGAACTCTTTTACTTATAGGTCTCTTGCGTCCCCTACCTTCAGCTACTTGCAGACTGAGGTTTTCCATGTGTTTCTCTAGTGCTTGTTTTAGTGAGGGGGTCACATTCACAGTCAGTGGTGCCAGCGGTTCATCGGCCGAAGGTCTGGTGGAGGGGTCGCGTGGTTTCTTGGGCTCTCGTATCTTTACTTCAATTACCTTTGTCGGAAAAATATTGCAATGTGAAAGGTAAAGATGATTATGATTTTCATAAATAACTCTCTGACTTGAAGGCAAAAATATACTGTGGAGGAATTAAAATTTATTATAATAATAAAATTTTCAACAGGTACGTGAGAACATATTGTGGATTTATTTTTATAAATTAATATTGAATAATGATCAAGTTTTCTAAATCGTTGAAGGTAAAATTTTGTAAGTGAAGGGTATCCATAATAAAACAGAGCCACAATGGAAACAAATAATTTAACTGTGAACAAATATGGATAAAATACAGGCTTTCTTCCATACCTCGTCTTTGTTGGTATCTGCTGATTTTTCTTCTTTGACTGGTTCTCGTGGTTTAACATTACTGTGCAATCCTTTTGAGCAACCCTGCAACATCATACACTCAAATAAAATGTATTTAACACACATAGATGTACAAGAAAAAGCAACCAATGATATGTAGAAATGGGTTAACGAGAAAGTCAAGGAGAAATTACCAAATTGCTATCAACATGATCAATATTCTGAAATCTGTCCAAGCTAGGGCATATCTTTGAGATTAGAAAATGAAAAAAAAAGAAGATATGATTTCCTCAAAAGATATGCTATATCGATACATGTATTGACAAAAAGTATAAAAATATACAGGTTGATATCATCTTCATTTCTATAAGACAAGAATTAATCAAATATCTTCCTGATAGACACATTAAAAATGTACAAAATGTGGAAGTAAACTGTAACACTATAAGTGTCAAACTTCCTTTTAGAAAGCAAATACACAGAATATCTCTAAAACCTCTTGCTGTCGTGTACATAATAAAAAATGCTTTTTTATTTTGAAATGCATGTCAAAGGACTTATGCATTATAACTTATAAATAATGTAAAAAAAAAATGTCTGTATAAAAACTATTGATAGAAATTGTAGCTGATTGAGGACATTCTTGAAATTTCATTATGTTAATTTATATAAAGAAATCCTGAACCATCTGCTAATATTCTCCCATCTGATGACAAGAAGCTTGAGGATTAATCTCAATGCAAACATTGTCGAGTGCTGGAGAAGATCAAAACAGGCCCATGATAAATCCATAGGCAAAAGTAGCCAGAGAATAAACTATAAACATTTACCGGTGTGTTGAGGAACTCAGTGAAATCTGTGCTTCTTTTCTTGCAGCAGGACCAGCCCTTCAGTGCATCATGAAACACCGGCTGACCAGGGTGGTATGTGCAACTGTCTGCAACATGAGCAATGTCAAAAATTGTAATAACCATGTTACCATTAACTTATCATGACATATACCAATTATGAAACATGTTTTTTTAAATGCATATCATTACAAAATTCAATCAGTTATGATTATCATTTAACCATAATATTCATTTGAAATTGACAAAATATTATCAAGTATCTACAAAACTCCTTGTGTATAATAAATTCTCAAATGCACTTGACACTGGTATTGTCTGTGATCATTGAATTTACCATGATCCTTGACACTTATACAAAGTTCTTTAATTATATAACTGTACAACAAATGAAACAACTGATCAGCTGATATGGTAAAATAATGTATAAATTGTATATTTATATATGTTGAAATTCACTGGAGGACTAACAAGATCCCATTTGTGACAAAAATCAATAAAAATCTATTTCGTTCAAAACTCGACAAAACTTCATTCGGTCGAACGGTGGAACGACACTTTCACCATGTTCACTATCATAACTACACCCCCCCCCCCCCCCCAATCTTTTTCTACATGTCCGATTTCTGTATTTTTTCTAACCTTCTTGGTTGTTGGTCGGATCGAATTTTTGTCCACATCCCTTATTGTAACAATGAACTAGCTCGGCCATTCTGATAAATGTGGGATTATTTGGGTATAGATTTCTGGAAATTTCTTTGTTGGTGTGTCTATGAGTACCGGTACCGGATGAACACTTATAGGAACTAATAGTAGAAGCTAAACAGTAAGAATGAAAATTCCGGAAAAATAAGTCGTCTGATGATAAGTGAAGTTTGAGGTGAAGAGAAAATAATTCTAATTTTAGGACAACCGATATAGATTTTAATGTCTAAACTTAATGGCATCGATCACTGATAAGTTACTAAAATAGATGAGCTGTTCAATATTTGTATATCTTTTAAAATTTCAATAATCAGGACTCCGGCCCTATAGTAATCAGTCTTTCTGTACATTCATCTGTCTATCACTTGTCTGGGCCAGTTTTTCTCTCTATCCCTTGGCCCAATCTGGTTCTTTATAACTTCACCTACAGTGTGGCTTTAGAGTAAGGGTGTGCAGTACATGGCCTTTAGCTGGTTCCTATAGGTCTAAGATTAAGGTCAAAAGGGCACAGCAGAATAAAAAGTCAAAATTCTGAACCCTGTATTTTCTCCACTTTGCCCAATATGGTTCTTAGTCCTCAACCAAAGCTAGTCTGTATATTGATTTGGCTAAACAGTAAGCAGTGACCCTGATCAATGTTTCTAGGTCAAGTGTGAAGGTCATAGCAGATTTCTTGTACCATATTCATGTAACTTTTCTCCCCTTGGCCTACCGTAATATGGTGCAGAGTCAGACTGAAGTTGAAAATCTGTCATGTGAGCTCGTAAATCTCAACTTTTGTGAGTACTAGATGATATCCCGCGCAAACACGGGAATTATAACACTTTACACGTTAATGGCACAATGCTAAACTGTTGAACCTTATATATAGTTGTTTTTTTTTTCATTTTTGTATACACTGTGTCCGATTTATTTGGGAAAAAAACAATTGAATGGCCGGATATTTAGATGACGGATGAAAAATCTAAACTGCTTCTTTGGATGATATATAATGTACCTGGCCTTAATTTTTTTTTTGTTGCAGCTGAGTGGAAAATGGTAGCAATGATTTTTTTTAAACGTTAAATTTCACAATAATTTTTATTATAACTGTCCCAAATGAAAAATTCAGATAAAGACTGTTCTGGAAAAAAAAAAACAATTTGGGGAAGGTGGTCACCCCCCCCCCCCCAAACTTAATTTCCCTGTTAATGCATACATCATTTATTCATATAGACTTGCACATTTTTTTGCATATTTTCAACCATAGTTGTCAGATCCAAAGTATCTGCCCGATGGTTAACTCGCCCTACACTTTCGGCCATGATGTAAATTAGTCAAACCGAGTTCCTGAGCAACCCGTTCTAGAAAAAAATTCTTTCCATTAAAACTAAAATCGCATCAAATTGTTCCATTTTCTTTAGTAATCTTTTTTATTAACCAAAGAGTCCCATCCAAGCTATGACTATCTGCCCGCGATGCATGATGAACCCGTCCTACACTTTTCGCCATGACGTTTAATTATTAGTCGAACCGCGTTCTTTGTTACCCCCTTCTGGAAAGTTCTATTCAATTCTCTCGCGAGAGGTCGCGCTTCGCTAGCTTCTGTCTATCATAACTAAAATCGCGCAATCAGGAAACGAATTGGCTTTTTTTCATTTATTCAACATTTGTCAAATCTTATTTTCTATGTATTATCCAAGTAAGTTCCTTATAAATTTATTCATTGTTTACGTAACCGTTCAATATATTTCATTGCAAGCATATATGTTGATGCTAACTCCCACTGACTTGGATCCTCCAAAGCGTGTCCACCACCTTACTCTCATTTTTGCTATTTCGAGCTTGTTTATCGAAAATGAAAGTAGGTTTTTAATTAATTTCACAACAATTAGTTATCAGTTAAAATTCAATTATAGTTTACGGATATCATCTCACACGTGCTGAAATACCGAAGGTGTAAGCAGTTACTCTGATGCAGGCATTTTTTAGTTTATTTGCAAAAAATATAGATAATACCGCGTACTATCCAAACCTAAAAGGGGGGGGGGGTCATCTAGTGACGTTGAAAATTAAAAATCATTTCAATTCCTTATTCAAAAAAGCCTGTTTAATTAGATAGGGACCCCTGCAACTCTAGTCAGGAGCTCTACCACTGAGCTATCCAGGCCGATATCCACGGCCTATATAGCCCCAACTACTACATTCCTCCCTCCTTAAATACATGTGCTGTAGTCTTCCACCCCGAAGACACAACACAAGTTCACCTTGTCAGGAATTATTATATTTATAATGCCTGAACAAGGAAGGTCGCGGCACCATCTGTAGTAGGAAAGGAGGAATGAGCATATACATATTGAAAACATGTGGCTGGACCGGGAATTGAACCCGGGACCCCTGCAACTCTAGTCAGGAGCTCTACCACTGAGCTATCCAGGCCGATATCCACGGTTCATATAGCCTCAACTACTACACTGTAAAGGATTTCATTTGAAACAGGTGATGAAAAGTCACTTTATCAACCAGTATTCAAACCCAAGGTCTCTAGCACTGGCCAGTGGGGCTTGTTTCAGGTGAATTTCTATTACAGAAACAAATACTGAGCTTCACGCAACACTCGCTATCATTGTAACATAATTTATTTTCCCTCTTTCGCAGCACTGTTAAGGTCTAATATATATGCACCAACCAGAAAGTATAGGAAATGTTAACTATGACATCAAACAAAACAACAAGTTATCAAAAATGCTAAAAAAAAAGTTATTCACGATTGTTATTTATTCGAATACATTTTATTAACTACAGTTGAACTTCAATATCACGAACAATGATATCTCGAATACAATGATATCTCGAATACAATGGATAAGTCGAAGTGATTTGTAAGTCCCAACCACTTATTTTTCAAGTATTTTACCTTTGATATCTCAAAATACTCGGATATCTCAAAGTTTTTAAACAGTCCCATCTAGTTTGAGATAACAAAGTTTGACTGTACATTAAGTCAACTTTATAGTCAAATAAGTCCAACAACATTAAATATAAACAACTGACTGATTGCGATGCACTTATCGATGTGACGTCATACTGTAAATTTTGATGTATATCATGCGTAGAGAGAGGCAGATCTATCAATTTTTGTACATGGGAAAATGCATTCATAATTGTTTTGATCTAACATGTTATTATTTTTTAGAGCATGTATTATTTTTTTTTTCTAGTCTAAGAGTGTTTAATGTAAAAGTTCAGTTTGTTTGACATCAGGAAGCCTATCTAAATCAGATATTTACAAGGGGATACACTTAACAAATCATTATCATCTTTTGAATATAAATTAATGGGATGTTTAATTTAATAAAAAGTGCTGCTGCTTCAATGAAATCTATATAATGAATTAATAAATATGTAAAATATCAAGCGAAGGTCATATAATTTCAAACAGAGCTCATTTCTTTGATATTTATTCTAATGAAAGATGAACTCTATACAAAGCAGCAGCACATTTCAGAATCTACTAGATAAGTAGAATTCAACTATCATTTAAATTTTTAATTCATATAAAGGTATACCCTTACGATATTGAAATTTCTTTATGACCTCCATTCGGGAGAATTATCAACACATATCACATGACCGTCAATTCAGGGGACCACATCAAGTGTCAAACAAAGTGGCATTTACTACCGGGTATGCTGTTTCGTTTAATATCAAATTCATATCATAATAACATTTTACATAAATATTTTGTTATAGATGCATCGTTTTATGAACGTTTAAATCCGTTGATATTTTCATAGTGCACCTTAACAGTGCTGCACTTTAGAAATACATCCTTGAATTCTTCTGGTTCAGAATATGTTGTAATTAATTAGCAGTGGTTTTGTATATTGGCACCAAATGTTAGAGGTTGTGAAAAGTCAAGTCTTAACCAGGATTCAAACCTAGGGCCTCTGGCGTACATGTCAGTGCTCAACCACTGACTTGAGAATGACTGTCAGTCACACACCTGTTAACCTAGTGACATATGTCTGCCAACTGCTAACCGTTGATGCCTAAGCTCTCGTGAAAATATTAACGCTAATGAATTTCCTCACAACATTTTAATTTCATCCTTCATTTGCAATCAACATTTAGGAAGACTCCAACTCTGGATTGTAAAACACCTCCTTCACTTATTCTTGACATAAGTGTGACAAAATTAACACGATAGGTTTAACAATATATTTCTAAAATGTACAGAATAATATAAACTTTTTCTATAACATATGATGACTGTATACATATGTTTATGACAAACACATTCAGCAATATGTAAATAAAAAAACTTTTAAAAAATCGCTTTTAGTTTTAATGATTACGGTAATAAATGTATTACATTTTGATGGTTACATAATAAATTTATTACATTTTGATGATTAATAATAAATTTATTAATGTATAATTTCCATGTCATTCTCTTCTCAATATGTAAGAATGTTGTCCTTTAGGCCGTCGTTCTTACGGTAATTTTTCACACTATTGATATTGGACACACACACATGATCTCTCTGCTCCTGACAGAGGTTTAGTCAACACGATCACTGTTCTAACTGTCACCACTGTCACTGCATTCTCGACATCTCCTGCTGAAGTCGCGTGCTAAATGCCTGAGCCACTAGGTTCTGAGTGTCTATATATCTGTCCATACACATAGCTACACATTTCTGAAAAATAAAGGCCAAGAAATTTATGCATGTACAATATGAATATCCTCATCCAAGCAATTGATTATCACTGACACTAACGACTTACATGTTCAGAATTGCTTAGCGATGTTCCTGGTTTGGTGATGCACTTCTTAAAACATTTATTTGTCATTTTCTGGAAGTAAAATATCATATGATACACACTGTGCTATATGAGAATTAAATAATAAGGAATGCTGAATGGGTGATCATGTAATGTAAACAACTAATAACAATATCCCTATAGTTTTATTGCGACCAAATCGTATCCAAAAGCATAATCAAAATGAAAAACATTTGACTTAATGTACTCGAAAGACATATTTAGTGATATAATTATCATTAAATGTAAAATCACCAAACTGTGGGTTGTGCTTAACTTGTTAAACAGATTATACATCAGTTGATCAGCGACACGTCTTTTTACCCCAAGGAACCCCAAGGATACCCTAATAATACAATTTTATATCTTTTGATACCCTTGGGGTCTCTTTGATATTCCAGACACACCATTAGGTATCCAACTGAACCCTATGGATACCCCAAGGAACTTAAAGGATAATACCCTAATAATTCAGATTCATAACTCTTGATACCCTAATAATACAAATTTAAAACTCTTGAAAGGTCATCCCTAGGTATCCCAAGGAACCCCATGGAACTCCAATGATACATCCATGCATTTATGACCTTTGATACCTCAGGCACTTAGTGTATACCATTAACTACTTCAAGGAAACCTTTGTGTAATATGGTCCAATTGGAAACCATAAGATATCATATGCTTTGTATGCATTGTTTTTCATTGCCTATTTGTGATGACTTTATTTCCCGAATAACATAAGATAAACTCATCTATGGTGACTTATTTTTGCGATCAACCCTAATCTACAACTGTGTTGTTCTTACACCAATAGGGCAAGGACTGATTCGTGGCAAGAAATATTTGTGATGATGAGGTTCCTGTGGGCCTCATGAAAAATTCTCGCATGCAAGTAAAAGTTAATTGGTTTCCAGTATTCAATAAACAAATGAAAAAATGACATTCTCAAAAAAATGTTAACCCAAAGAACCTCAAAGATACTCTAATGTACCCGAATAACACTCCAATAATATGGTATTTACTTAGTATTATTTACCTTAATTGATAAATTTAAACAAGGTGAGAGAGAGAGAGAGAGAGAGAGAGAGAGAGAGGAGAGAGAAAATATTAATAAAATTGTTTGATATCTTCAATTATCAATGGCTTACCTGTCTATGACTTTAAAAGTAATTGAGAGTAATATGGTATAGATTACAGATTTTATCTTTATGAAAAAGGGCTAAAGCTATTCATTGTGTTTGAATTTGAGTGTTGATGAACATTTTGCTGTAGGGATTCTCCAGATGTACATGTTTATTAAACACCATTTGTCTATACAAATTCTGCAAAAATTTATAAGGAATGTTCTTGGGTCCAAACTGTATACTGTTTTGGCTTTGAATTCCCCTTGTAGTCCATTGGAGCTACCCAAAATTCACAAGGGTTGTCTACCTCCAATAAACAAGGAGATGTAGGTGCATGCAGGTAAATATATTGCAACAGTGATGGTGAAGCCATTATGTCTACATGTAAAGAGTGATGTTGGCCCTTTAATCCCTGTTCAAGAGCTACCATGAATATACAAGGGGTGTCTACCTGCAATTAACAGGTACCTTGGTGCCTGTCAGGTGAACATTCTGCACCCCTAATGGGTCAATCCATTGTGTTGTACTCATATGAATGCCTATAGTTTCTCAGCAAATTATATCAAAGTGGAATACCCCTCAAAACTAGCATTGCCCACCATATTTTCCTTTCATCACCTAATTCTTTTCATCTAAGTCAAGTGCTTCTGGCACACTCCATGTACTGGAGGGATCGGAAACCCTTGACTTTGGAAGATGAATTCATCTATTCTCTATATAACTTCAAAACAGTTTGAATTATGAGATGGTTTAGGCCTGATCTGTATGAACAACTTGCATCAGCATTGTTAATAGTGTTGTCACGATGAACAATTTTTAATTGATGATCCGTTGAAAAGGTTGTCTGACTCAATATACGATAATCGATTTGAGATTAAATAATATCAATTATAATTGGTTTATTACATTAATACTATACCTATCATTTGGTTTATTATTCTGTGAAAATGACTGGGTTTTTTCTTCAATCTCAAAAGATGTGTAACTTCTTAATTAATGGAAATACAACATACATCTAATAAGCTTTAAAAAATAAGTGCAAATAGCACTTACATATTTTGAATTAAACCATAGCATAAATTTTAGTGCCCCATTTTCATGAATTTAATATAGTTTGTTACTGATTCAATTATTGGCTGATCATCAGTTGGTAAGAGACAACAGATTCTGCCAATTACTCGATTGTGATTTTCAACTGAATTGACAACACTTAAGGAATAAGGAATCATTCTTTGAGTATTATGAGGTGATAATTTCGGTCGGGGCCAATAAAGCCCAAAGGGCTCTATGATAGATTTGATCACGCCCCGACCAAAATTATCACCTCATAATATTCAAGGAATGATTTCTTATTATATTTATATAATTTTCAGCAGTTGTACGATTATAATATTAATTATGCAAACCCGCTTGCATCCCCAACAATACGTCTTTTGAATTTATTGGGCTGTACAAAATCGATTCGTAGTATTATCACAGACAGAGACACTGGAAAATGTAAATATTAATTGTTAAATTCATCCAAAGTGTACAGATATTTTAAGTCAGGAGAAACATTATTTTTATCATACAGTTACCGGTATATATTGGGGTATAAGTGTTCCTTGGGGTACCCAGAGATGTTTTTATGATATTCCATTGAGTCAATGGGTTATTAATTAATATGTTTTACAGTACAACCATTGGGGTGGTTATTAAATTCTATCATTGGGGTACCATGGGGTTCCTACAGGTATCCTTGGGGTGCCAATTGTTGACTTTGGACTCCAATGAAACCCCTTGGGTATCAATAGTTATTAATTTCTATCATTGGGGTACCTTGGGGTTCCTAGTCGTGATCCTTGATTTCAATGAGGCTCCTGGGGCATCACTGGTTGTTAATTTCTATCATTGGGGTTCCCTGGGGTTCTTACGAGTATCCTTGGAGTTCCTAGGGGTATCCTTTGGGTACCTTGGGGTGACCCTTGAACTCCAATGAGACCCCTTGGGTATCAATAGTTATTAATTTCTATCATTGGGGTATCCTTGGGGTTTCTTGGGGTAAAAAGACACACCCGTTGATCAGCGTGTAATGTGTCATATTGAAAAACAGGTTGGGACCAATCGCCCAAATTGGATATAATAGTCCGTTTGGGATATAATACCCCAAATACGATATAAAAATAAAAATTTTCGATTTTGAAATTGTTGATATAAATCCGCATTAGAATAGATGAAATGTTACAACTTTTGGTAAACAACTTTTTCTTTTTCTGTTACCATACTATTACGGAGATTGATCCCTCAGTATATCCAAAACTTTTTGGGGATCAATCTTACAAACTATAGACATATAGAGAAACTTCTTAACCAAAAGCTGTTGCATTTGATACACATTAATGCAGATTTATATAAAAAATTTCAAAATCAAAAATTTTTGTTTATTGCACTTTAAAGAAAGTGGGCGATTAAGATGTAGATTCGGCAGGAATCTGGGCGCACAAGAAAAGTGAAAAATTCAACGATTAATTTTGCACATTCTTCGAATTATAACCGTTATTTGGTTTCTGTTACACGTGGAATGAGTAGAAAAATGTTTAAAATGCAAAAGGTTTTATCGTAATATGGGTCTAAATATAGCAACACGGCGAAATTAATGCAAAATCCTACGTATTTACAGCTGTTTTTAAATGATTTTGTTGTCTCTGGGTCTTCTCTCCACAAATTTTAAACATGTAAAAATGACATATTTCAACATTAAAAATGTTGCTTTTTAAAAAAAGATGGAGAGATGACCCAGAGATGAGTAGTTATGTCCTTTTCCAAAATATTTTTTCGAGGATATAAAACAAAGTCCAGAGATATGTCAATGTTTTTTCAAACACTACTTTATACATGTACCACATATTGTAAATTAAGTCTTGCATGGCTCACTGGTTTCGTCCTGGATTAGTGAATACAAACATGCAGTGTTTTGGGTTCAAATCCTCCTGGTGTATCCTTTTAATTTTTTTTCTTCAGTTTTTTGTTTTTAAATGTATGTTCATATAACATCATGTTGAATTATAGAATAACTGTACATTTTAATTTTTTGTTATTGATTTCTGCCGTATGAACACTATTTTCTGTTCTTATTACTAGTTTATCATGATATACAATATAACTGAATTAGAATATGTATGCATTAACATTTCCAAAATAACTATTTATCGGTTTATCCCTCAGTGCCCTTTTTAGAAAGCTTGTGAGGTTTTTTTTAATAGCCGGAATAGACATGTACTTCAACTCTCAACAAAATCAATTTTTGTTCAAACCTATACATAGTATTTCGAGGTTATAGACATTTAAATCCCGATTGATTCGTTTCGATGACTCCTGCAAACTTACAATCTTGTGCGCCCAATTACTTTATATCTGTTAAACAGATTATACAGCAGTTGATCAGTGTATAATGTCTCATATTGATAAACAGGTTGGGACCAATTGCCTAAATGGGATATAATAGCCCGTTTGGGATATAATACCCCACATGGAATATAAATTTAAAATGCAAAAAATAAAAATTTCCGATTTTGAAATTGTTGATATAGATCCGCATTAGAAGAGATGAAATGTTACAACTCTTGGTAAACAACTTTTTCTGTTACCGTACTATTACGGAGATTGATCCCTCAGTATATCCAAAACTTCTTGGGGATCAATCCTACAAACTATAGACATATAGAAAAACTTCTTAACCAAAAGTTGTTGCATTTGATACACCTTAATGCGGATTTTTATAAAAAATTTCAAAATCAAAAATTTTTGTATTTTGCTCTTTAAATTGATATCCCATTTGGGCTATTATATCCCATTTGGGCTATTATATCCCATTTGGGCAATTGGTCCCAACCTGATAAATTCCCATGCATTATCAGTTTTTGACAGTATTTTGTAATGTGCTGCACAGCTTAGTTAATTATGATGAAGACCCAGAGCTTGACGAGCTTACATGTTTTATCTTCTATCTAACACATGTACAGAAAGAAGCAAGCAAACATCACTTATAGATGTATTGCATCACTCATTCACCGTAATGTGTGGCAGGCACTATTGAATAAATACCTGGAGTAACTCTTGTGCACTTGCAATGGCTAGCTGTTGTTTAACTTCATTCATAAATTCATCTCTCTTTGCTGGGTCGAGTTTAGCGTTGGAGCTACCTGAATAATCCATTTTAGTTTACTTTTGGGCCCAGATGACCTCTCACAAGCATGTGCTAAAAACTTTTGTCAATGTTTAACATCAGCTTGCGAACCAATACAACTGATGCGTATTATCAAACATCCAAATGACCAGGAAATTTCAAAACTATCCGGTTGTCGTTTTTTGCAGTGTTGATAATCTAAAAATGAAAATGACAGCTGGCCATGTCGTACGATCTGTTGAAATTATTTATTTACGTGGTGAATGTGTGATTGTTAGTAAGTATCAATGCAACAGTCCCCGTAGTTTTGCATTTCTTTCGTTAACTGTGAATATTTTATATAAATTATGGGTTTGGTCCCGTTCGAGTTTACTCTAAAGTTTAGTTCCAGAGTAACAATAACATGGTCAGATATGCAACATTATCAGTCTCAAGCCTAAACGTCTTTGCATAGATCAAGAGCTCATTATATATAAGCACTATATTCAGAGATTTGTGAGACAGTTGAAATATGGTAAAAGATAGCTGTATCCATTTTCTTTTTCTCAGGGGAAGTTTAATAGACTTATAGCGGAAACGATGAGTGCCTTGACAATACTGGCTGAGGAGTGTGAGCTGCTGAATGATTCCAAGTATCGGTCATACATCACTCAGGTAGAGAAGGCCCTCAAGAGCTTCGAGTACACCAGTGAGTGGGCAGATCTCATTTCTGCTCTCGGGAAGCTGAATAAGGTGAGTTTTATAGTTGGTTAACAGTGTCAAGTTGTCTGGAATTCTGTCATTGGGATGTATGAAAAAGTCATGACTCTCTACCAGAAAGTAATTTATTGATTATTGGTTCTTTTTACAGGTACTAGTTGGTCACACAAAGTACCCAGTAATTCCTAAGAGAGTGACGATAGGAAAGAGGCTGGCTCAGTGTTTACACCCTGCTCTGCCCAGTGGGGTCCATCTCAAGGCCCTAGAAACATATGACATCATCTTCAAATGTATTGGGACTCAGAGGCTAGCCCAAGATCTGTTCATCTACAGTGCAGGGTTATTCCCATTACTTGGACATGCTGCCATGGGGGTGAAGCCAGTGTTACTAACAGTGTATGAGCGACACTTTGTGAACTTGGGGAAGCATATTAAGCCCGGGCTGAATGGGCTATTACTGGGCTTGCTGCCCGGTCTGGAGGAGGGCTCAGAACTCCTGGACAGGTGAGGGAGCTGGCAGCAGAACTGCTCTTCTGTTTAATACTCAAAGTCTTTGATGATTATAAATTTTAAATTAGGTACACTGTACATGGAATAAACGTCATCTGATTTTGTAGAATTTGATAGATATTAGTCAGGAAGAAGTTTAATTTCATAGAAAATTATTTTTCAAGAGATGATTTTCCTAGAAATATTATCTGATCAGACATGTGCATTCGATTAGATTGGAATTGTTAACTTGAAGCATATATATGCTTTCCTTTTTAGGACAATTGGTCTGTTGGATGATTTCTGTCAGGCGGCGGGACACGAATACTTCTACACCTGTCTATGGGAGTGTGTGAAGTCGTGCCCCAGCGTGCGTCTCCCCGCCATCACCTTCCTCCTGTGTCGCTACAACAAGAAACAGAGCATGGAGGACCAGCTCTACATGATGGGACTCAACATTGACCTCATGGTAACCTTTGAACAGTTTGGCTGTATGCGGCCCCATGTAGTAACAGTCAAACCCACCCAACCATTTGACTGTATCCACCCCCTATCAATTCTACAGTAACAAACTTATACTTTCAGTGGTGTTTATTTATATCATTATAGGATATCAGGACTATGTATGTGGTTGATAAAATGAGGCCAAGAGATTAAGGCTCTCAGTATTTCAAACAATTTTTGCAAAAGTTATCCATCAGTCATGGCCATGCAGTTGTTTATGTCCAACTTCTTATCAGAATTTAAGAGCATGCTCATCACACCTGTACATTGTAACATGAATTGCTTGTGTTTTAAGACTTTTTTTTGGTGTTTTTTACAAAAGTTTTGTTTGTTTTTCAGGTGGAGGCTGTGTGTGGTGCCATACAGGACACCAATGTCTTGGTTCAGAGAAGCCTCCTAGACTTCATGATGCTGGCTTTCCCAATGCATAATGGCCAGCTCACACGGGCGGACATGTCCAAAATAGTTCTGGCAGTAGTCAACGTAGTTCTTAGGAGAGACATGTCATTAAACCGCAGACTGTACTCATGGCTCCTGGGGTCCAATGTCACAAACATGGCGGCCCTGAACATTCCGGCCGAATTCTCCAGGCACCAGACGGGGGGAGACAGTGTGTCCACATCCAGTGAGACAGACCTCGGTTACTTCTACACCTTCTCCAAGGATCTCCTGATCCAGGCTCTGAAACAGAAGTTGTCTGACACAGAAGATGAAGAGGGGGATGGTAGGGAGGGGACTAAACTTGGGGTGCTGCGACCATTCAGGATCCTGATGAGTTTACTGGACAAGCCTGAGATAGGTAGGTCAATGTTTATAATGATGATGATGATGTGTGTAATGTTAATGACGATGAGTATGATGAGGATTATGCTGTAATTTTTTGCATGATATTACCTGAACATTTGATTTAAGACCAATGCATTAAAGTATCAGTCATGTAAATACTTTGCTCTGTATTTATTAATACTTAAGATTTATGAACATGCCCTTTTTATGCTTTGGCCAGGTCCTGTGATACTGGAGAGTGTACTTCTGGCGGTGTTCCGCTGTCTGTACCGCGAGTGTGGCAGCTACACCAAGAGACGTCAGGAGCGGAGGGAGGGGGGCGTGTCCAGTAAGTCATGGAAGCTGGAGGAGGAGCGAGACGAGCGCACTCAGAGCGAGCTTATCAAGACCTCCAACCTGCTGTTTGGAGCCTTTGAGCCATATTTCATCTGGGACTATGTGGCCAGGATGTTTGAGGCGTCCTGTCAGAAGTGCATGAGCTCTAAGCGAGTCCGGCGAACTAATTCTGTGCAGGAGACAGACATCCCAGCCCTTCCCGAGCTGTGTACCCTTGTAGAGTACCTGCTGGACATCATATCACTGGTCAGTTCTCTTTTCAGCAGTCAGGACATAGATACTGTATATCACCGGTCTTAAACCCTATTCAGCAATTAGGTCAACAAATATCGCCAGGAATAAATATGTATTTTACTGCTGTAGATGTGTGTTGGACTTAAAAAGTTTGTTTTTTAAGCAATGTGTTGTAGTACTGTTGGTTTATTTTCCTAACCATTATGTTAAACTTATGTCTGTTTTAGTTTTCTGTGGTGTTAGGAAACATCCCTCTACATTCTGTGTTGTAGTACTGTGGGTTTATTTTTCCAACCATTGTGTTGCACCGATATACTTTATTCTTCTGTGGTGTCAGGAAACACTATTTTACACCCTTGTGTCATAATACTGTGTGTTTTATTCTTCTAGGAAACATTCCTGGAAACTCAAACAGACCATCTCCCAGACCTTCTGTTCCGCATCACTAACACCATGACTTCATACTGTGGGGACATCAGTGAGGGGGATATGTCCTGTACCATACATCTGTGTTCCAAACTCCTGTCCAAAGTACAGCCTCCAATGAACGCCATCGATAATAATCTAGATGAGTCTGAGGTAAGGTGTATCAAACTTAACAATCTTATATCAACTGTGAAATATATGTCTGTGGGGATTAGTTTTTCTTATTTCTTTAACGATTTTCATGGGAATTCTATTGAACAAATTACAACTGATATTTCCATGGTGGGTTAGTATTAGCAGATAGAGGTACCAAGGAAATCTATGAATTCAAAGATGGTCCTCACAAAATTTATTATTCCATATTTGATTAGTTGATAAGAAGTCTTGTCATTGAAATTAAAACATAATTATGCATATTAGCACTTATTGTTGTATCTGACTTTTTGTAGATCATTCCTGATTTTCCTGATGAAGTGAATTTACAAGACATTCAGAGGCTTCAGGAATCAACAGGACTGGAGAAGGAAAACCAAAATGGTGAGGAAACAGAGAAACAGACACAAGAACAAAGTGAGGACACTGACCAATCAACAGAGGGGCACTTGTCCTCTGGCCCCACCCAACGGTCAATGAAACGCCAGCGCTCCCGCTACCCTCTCAACATGATGCAGGCCTGCGTGGAGTGCTACCAGAACTTCTTTCACATCTACTCCACGACCAAGGTGCTACAGAGCGAGGACATAGCGCAGCAGTGCATGGAAAGGTTGGTCTGTCCTCAGGAGCGCTTGAGGAGCGAGGAGTCAGACTCTGTGCTAGATACTGCATCAGAGGACAGTTTTGAGCACCATGTTCCTTCTGCCATCGACCAGTCAAATTATCAGACTCTTGTCCCAGCAGACAGGTTGTCAGAAGATGTGATCACAACGTTTAAGCATGCGTGTAAACTTCTGTCGGAATTTTCAAACTTTCCCATCTACTGTACCGACTTTCAGAAGGCACTGAAAAGATCACAAAGTAATGGTATATATTTATTGGATTTTAAAAGTGTATTGGTATTTGAATTTAATATTGCTCTTTAACTATAAAATCAGCGTGTAGATACTTTATTGAAGTGATTTTCATTAAGTTAAAAAATGTTCTGAATCATTTGTTATTGATGATATGAGTTATCTTGTTTTATGTCCAGCTTTAATTGGTTCTACCTTTTTCTGTATCTATTTGTTGTCATGGTTATTCATGGTATATCAGCTGCATTACGTCCAACTGTTATTAATGATGTATATTTTCCTGTCGTATATCTAGCTGAGGACGAGAGTCTCCCCAGGTGGTTCTGTGATTTGATGACGTGTAACATTGCGGTAGAAAACTTTGAAATCCAGACTACGACCATAGGGATCGTGCAGGAGCTGATACAGCTGACTCGCTCTGTTGGATCGGACGACCCAAATCACTCAACCGTGGATCACTCCCCAACCGGAGGCACGGTGTCCGTGATGATTCTACCTGCCCTACTGCCTCGTCACCTCAAGTATCTGAATGAGAATACGGTCTTCTATAAGGTAAGACTTTGACTTAATTGTCCGAGTGAAATCTCGTCTTCTACAAGGGTAGACTTATATATGGCTCAAATAGCATACAGTAAAAGTGATTATTCACGCTTGGGGAAAATTTACACTAGTTACTCGATTAGCTTAAAACCACAGAAACTATCCCCACGCATATGGTAAAAAAATACTTTAGAGTGGTAAATCATGCACCCGTATATTTATTACCTACTCGTATTGTTTGAAAATAGAAAACAAGTACTTAACCACCAGCGTAAATAACCACTTTTACAGTAGAAGGGATTTGCGTGTTGATATAATGTCTATTAACTGAAAGTTATGTGAGAACAGAGTTTGTTTCTGTTATCTTTGTAAAGGAATTTGTTTACCTGTGTAGTACAAGAGTTTGTGTTGATATTTCAGGTGATAGCGGAGATCCTGTGGGATTTCCTTGACAGTTTGTGTCCGGAGCATCACCAGCAGACAGTCAGGCTGTTCCATAACCTGCATCAAGTGGCCCCGAGCTCCTGGGTGTGTGAGGATGTGATTGGTCGATATCTGGTCACTGACAATCAGGTGGGAATAATAATCAATAAACATACACACTCAATAGCTGGTTCATATAAGTAGAAAATATTTTTGTTGCATGAAAATATTTAGATTAGGAATCAGACAATTGATATAAAACATAATGTTAGTGATGAATGCTTAAAATTTAAATAAGAATTAGACCCCCAAAAACTTTATTCCTAATCATTTTGAAGAGAATGACACTGATTGTGTATAATAGATGATTATATATTGATGGTGTATAATGGATTATGACGTGTTGATTGTGAGACAGGTGGAGAAGATAGAGGCCTTCAAGAGATTTGCCATCTTGTGGCACCTGACCCGCAACATCAGGGACCACATCTCTCCCTCAGGGTCAGCCCGGAAGTTTGACAGGTAAGGAAAATCTAGGGCAACTCAATTATAGTATTAAATGGTCAGGTACAGGAAATATAGAGAAAATTCTGGTACAAAGAATGTAGGGCAACTCAGTACTAAGATGGTCAGGTACGAATAATGTAGGGAAACTCACTGCTAAAAAGGCCAGATACAAAGAGTGCATGATAACTCAATAATGATATGGTTTGGATTAGAGAATATAGGGCAACACTGGGCTAATATGGTCAGGTATAGAGAATATAGGGCAACACTGTGCTAATATGGTCAGGAATAGAGAATATAGGGCAACACTGGTCTAATATGGTCAGGTATAGAGAATATAGGGCAACACGGGGCTAATATGGTCAGGTATAGAGAATATAGGGCAACACTGGGCTAATATGGTCAGGTATAGAGAATATAGGGCAACTAAATGCTAAAATGGTTGCTTTTGAATGCTTAGATGTCACAAACTGCTCAACCCCAACCAAAACTAATATGGTCTGTTGTGCAATTGTAAACCTTGATTCAGTAAGTAAGTTTTAGTCATTTTATGAAGATTCGGAGAAAATTTCCAGAAAGAATTATAAACTGAAAATTCGAGAAATCTTGTATGGAAATTACGTTCTTTGGAAGATTAATGAGAATTGTAGAGTAAAGTTTGTATCTTGTACAGGTCTATGTTCGTGCTATTGGACAGTCTGAGGGAGGAGGACAGTGCCGTGAAATCTGTGGCTACCAACTGGCTGACACACCTCCTACAGCGAGGGGATATCGGGCGGATACTGGACCCCATACTGCACATGCTGCTGCACCCTGACACCGCCAGGTAAGGGGTACACTTGTATAGATATGCACAGGTGATAGGAAACAGGTCAATTAGTGGTAATGTTTGCTGTTATATCTGGTTATAGCCTATTATATTTTTTACCATTGATAAATACATGATCATGTGAAGAATATAGTTTTATGGAATCCCTTGTATGAATGTGAAAACAAGGTTTTACATATTTAAGTTCTTCAGGATATTTGTTTTTTTAAATGATTACACACAAAATCCATAAAATTTAGCCACCATGAATAAATTATTATGGATTTCACAATATATGTTACCACCCATAAATGTTATAATATCTAGTAGGTAATCTTAATATTAAGACATTTTTACCAGTTGTCTTGTTGTTTCAGGGTGTCAGTGCAGCATGTTAACATACACACACCCCGTAAAGTCCATCTGTCTGAATCGTCAGAGGAAGGTTCGGAGGCTCAGATCTATGCAATAAGCAGCGAGGGAGGGAACATCATCTACCATGTGTCTAGTGAAGGCCGAAAAATCACCGGGAGGAGTGCCGAAAACCTGAAACAGATTGCCCTGGTGATGGGGGAGCATGGATCAACGTCCCTGACATCACATGACCAAGAACTGCATTTCGAACGAGTCCGACCTGACGATCTGAATTTGCGGATTAATCCATGGGGATCAGAAAGTTCGTTGGATCGATTCGATGGATTTGATCAATCAACTCCCACTCAACAAGCGAACCTCACAAATGCCAAAAGATTAGATAAAGAGACTTGCTATAAAGAAGGGATTTATTTTGGCAATGAGGGAGAGGACCCGACAGAGGATGAGAAGGCCAGTGCTTCGTCCCCGCTAGAGGCCGCAGGCTGGGTCATCGACTTTGTAATGGACCAAGTATTTGATCAAACAAAGGGAGAAGAGAACAAGCAGACGACAGAGAGTGCCCCAGAACAGAAGCCATTAGAGAGGACGGAGAGTGTGACAAGCAGTGAGCTACAGGATCAGGACATTCTGAACAACATAGAGAGGAGAGGGCTGGAAATGGACTCACCCACAGGAAGTGAACTGGACCTGTCCAAAGCTACTCTCATGGAGGACAAAGTTAACACAGACATCCACACCCTACACATGCACATGCTTCTATACACACAAAGGTATGACAGTAAGAGGACATTGTATGCTTTGGAAATGCTCAAATCAATGCTGCAGACATGCCCCAGACTGTTTGTGACAGCATTGGTGACAACCAGCATCAGTTCTGTGCGGACCAGACAGCTGGCTAAAATACAGACGCTGCTGGCAAGGCACAGGAAGTCCATCTTTGGGAAGAATTTCTTCGGAGAACTTCCCTCAGAAGTTCTATCTAGTTACAGAAGCAATATGTTCATAGAAGTCATGATCTCAATATGTCTATACTTTATCCGCAGCTATTTTCCAAACCTGATGATGAGTAAGTTATCAGTAGAAGAACTAAACTGTAATAAGGAGGTTCATATCCTAGCAACGGAAGTTTTAACGTGTCTTCTGTCGGAGCTGATCACTATAATGAAGGACAGTGGGAAAAGCCTGATGTCTTATATCAAGGACTTGTTAAGTCGTTGTAAACTCCAGAAAGCAGTGCTCTACAGCTGCTTGGCCTCTGTCTACAACTCCAGAGTTAAAGACCCAGGTCATCAGAGTTCATCCAACATCACAGAGGCCATTATTCTGTTTAACGAGGAGAACTTAGATCCGTCTTCCAATGAAACATTCCAGATCAAGCTGCTTAACCTGATGTTGGTCATGATCATGTTGGAACACAACATACAGAAAATCCAGAATGAGAATGAGGCTGCCACTCCCCCGTCACAGGATACAGAAAAACAGAGTGTCAGTTTCCACCAATCGATGATGAATGTTAAATTCAGTGCGGGACAGCCGGTTGTGCAGCAGCAGATGTTTGTTTCCTGTGTTCTCAGTGCTTTAAAACAGCAACACATGGCACACATGCATAGACACTGGGTCGCCATGGTCACATCGAGTCTTCCATATATGGGGAAGTCACTGCCCAATATCGTGTTGGTGGTGACATCACAGTTGTGTAAGAATCTAGAAATCTTAGCTACATCATATAAACAGGAGGATAGTGGCTCCAAGGAAAAGTAAGAAATTTAAATGTCTTATCAGTGTTAAATTACATGTGTACAGTTATTTATTTAATATATTTTGAAAATTTTTCATAGAGCATATTAGCTTTTACATCTATGTCCATTTGTTAACAAACTTGCCTCTAGTGATTACTTGGTTAGAGTCATACACAGTGTTAAATAATAGAAGGCTTCTGTACAACTTGTTACTTAAAAACTGCTTTTCATTTTGCATGTGTGAGTATTTTTACCTGAATGTGTATTGCAGTCCAGGGCAGAGTTGTCTGCCAGTGGACCACCTTGTGAGCATTCTGGAGGGGCTGACCACGCTATGTCACTTCTGTCTGCTGGACAGCGTGGCCCCTGTCTCCGTGGGCCTCCAGACCCCCAGCCTGAACACTGTTACCATGGAGACCAGCAGTGCCGGACAGATCCTGAACAATCTGATCAATGTGTTCAACCCGTCCACCAACTCCAGGGTAAGGGCGGCCTACATGTATATCAGAGTGTACAAAACATTTCACCATTAAAAAGTATCTTGTTAAAAGACATTTAAACTATAAATCAGAATACAGAGAGTGCACTGTACAGAATACAGAACTAGTCTTGTAAATACATGTAATATCTACCTAATAACTGAAAATCAGAGAACGGAAAGTATTTCAAATACATGATGACATACAGGTTTTGAAGGAGAATTTTCATAGCACTAACTGAGGCTGAAGTATAGGACCTGAGTGTAGAGGAATCGCTAGAGTGAGAGCCATTCACCGATAGTATAGTTCATACATGTTAACCTCCAGTGGTGAAAAATAGTTAGATTTAGAACCAAAAAGCGTTAGCAATGCATGCCTTTTTCACTCATATTTCAAAGCACAGATTTTTATATACTACATGTAGTAGGGTTTCTGATTAGTAATTTTAAAACAACATCAACTAAAATATAAAAGACTTTTGAAATTTAGTAATATTAACACATGCAATAAAAAGGTTTGCATGCATTTACCATCAAATTGATTAAGCTATTTTTTGTGGAGAAAAAAATCTTTGAGTGCAGAGACTTTAACAATTGCCTTTGTTCAGTAAAAATAGGTTAAGATTCCAAAATTTAACATATAAGAGAAGTGAGAACCAGTACTAAATCATATATTCTTTTTCAATATCAAAAACGATGTTTACATGCTTATCACATATCATGCAATGTTGCAATAAACTGCAAGTCAAGTTTACTGTTATGGCCAAGTTAAAAGACATATTCAGTCATCGTTAAAGCCACGTGTGGAATATTGCAAAGCTTCTTTTTCCTTGGCGAAGATAACATCGACATGTCAAGTAACTAATGTAATCACTAGAAGTGACTTCTTTCATCGTTCAATGTAAAACACATGCTTGATAACTTAATATGTTTTACGGTGCTACCGTTGTGGCGAGTGCAGCAAGAATTACACATACCTTGCATCATTGTCAACTTAGTGATATAGTTTTGACAGTTATCAACTAACATCAAAGAATTTTTGAGAGAGAGAGAGAAAATTGTTTAATATTTCTAAGTTTAAAAAATGCTTACAAAATACATAGACTTGCATCCCCCTAAAAACCATTCTTTACTTTAAGAGAAAATTGATCAGTCTGTAAAATGTAATGTAATTTGTGCTTAATTTGGTCAAAAGTGTAAACGATAAATTAATACAGTATTATTTTTCTTTTGTACCTTGTTGTTATCTGACTTTTATTTTTTTTTCCTGGTTCATAATTTTTTTTTACTGAAATTTGTTTATTTTGGCATAGGTTGTATCTGTGCCCCCGTCCCTGTTTGTAGGTGTGTAATTTCCCATTTTCCAATTTAATGATTTAACAATAGGCAATATCTGCATAGATTTTTTAACTGTTTATTTTTTCTCTTTATTCTTTATTGTTTTGTTCAATATGACTTCTTTTTAATTTTAATTTCCTCCCTACTTATACCCACTGTTCATGCACGCAAAATTAGCTTAACTCTTGCTTGTATATATAATTATAAAATCTCTCTATGAAAATTATAAAAACCACAAAAAAACCCAACAAATCATCTAAATCATCTCAGGTATCAAAGTTTATACTGAAATAGCTATATAGTACTAGTACATGCATTACAGATGTTTGATCCACCTCTATATCTTTCGCGGGAAATCTAGCACGAGATCACTGTGACGTCACACGTTCGAATCTATATTTATTTGTTTACGAATCTCGACTCAATACGAAAGAATGGAAGCATGTAAAAAATCTCTTGGGTCTCACCAAAGCTTGTGCGTTACTCAAAACATGTCTTCAACCTCAAGGCATCGTTGATTACGAGTTAAATGTTAGCCATTTTTGGCATAGCCCCGCGGGATAAAACAGAGAGCATTATGGGATGTAGACAAAAAAATTTTCTTGATGAATCTGTAGGTTTAGCTCGTTCTTTTTCTCGCACGCACTGGTTCTTAGAGCTCGCTTTGCTCGCCAGAGCTGTGCGTCAGCGCGCTGCGCACGGTATTTTTCACCCGACTTAAAAAAGCATTTGTGTGCCTCCGATTCAAAGTCACACGCTAATTTCAAACCTGACAAGATTTTTGGACCACAATGGCTTCCAAAATGGTTATCTATCAAAACAAGGAAGGTATTTTGAAGAAAAGTGGTAGATTTTCTAATAAAAGCGGTAGGCAGGAGACAGAGCTAAAAAGCGGTAGACTTCCGCGTAAATCGGTAGAGTTAACATGTATGATAGTTGCTATTTTACCTTTTTCTCTACTCTCTGTCAGGAGGTGAGTCCAGCACGTGAATCGACTCCAGCCCCAGTGATGGAGGCACGTCGCAGTCTACTGAGCATCATGCCTCGCATCATCGCCTGCATGGCCTCACTTTGGCGAGCAGTGAATGTGGATGAGGATTCCAGTAATGTCCAGGAGAGTAATACTTGGATCATGGGCCGGCCTAAGGTTTGTTCAGTTGATGTCTGTCGATCAATATTTATGTCTCTGTGTACAAGAGGAGGCCAGATGATGAAAGCATCCTTGCGCACAAAGAATTGAGTTGTCTCCCTTTTGGGGTTCACTCAATGTGGCGATAAACCTGGGAAACCAGATATTGTCATGTGGATAATTTCTGGGCATCTGATTGGCTTCTTAGATTTACATGTATGTTGTGTTCCAAATTGAGTAGTATTTTTCTACATTGTTTATTATCAAGTAACATTATTTCAATAATTTATTTCTCACTTTTCACATTGATTTGAACAGATTTGTTTATTCTTGTGATGTGTCTGTTTCACCATGAAAATTTATTAGTTAGATCTTGTGATGTGTCTTTCACAAAGTACAGGTAATTTCCTTTGTATCACCTGTTGTACCTGTTTCAGGTAATCAGACAGTGTATACTTAGTTTCCTGAGTCCCCTGTCCCTCCCTCATGGAATCCACCTCCTGGGAGCAGTGGGCGTGGCCTGGAATGACCGTCGAAAGAAAACCACACCAACCAACAAAAAGGTAAGAAAACCACACCAACCAATAAAAAGGTAAGGTAACCACACCAACCAAGAAAAAGATAAGATAACCACACCAACCAATGAAAAGGTAAGAAAACTACACCAACCAATAAAAAGGTAAGGTAACCACACTAACCAATAAAAAGGTAAGAAAACCACACCAACCAATAAAAAGGAAAGGTAACCACACCAACCAATACAAAGGTAATGTAACTACACCAACCAACAAAAAGGTAAGGTAACTACACCAACCAAGAAAAAGGTAAGGTAACCACACCAACCAATAAAAAGGTAAGAAAACTACACCAACCAATAAAAAAGTAAGGTAACCACACTAACCAATAAAAAGGTAAGAAAACCACACCAACCAATAAAAAGGTAAGAAAACCACACCAACCAACAAAAAGGTAAGAAAACCACACCAATCAATAAAAAGGTAAGGTAACCACACCAACCAAGAAAAAGATAAGGAAACCACACCAACCAATGAAAAGGTAAGAAAACTACACCAACCAATAAAAAGGTAAGGTAACCACACTAACCAATAAAAAGGTAAGAAAACCACACCAACCAATAAAAAGGAAAGGTAACCACACCAACCAATACAAAGGTAATGTAACTACACCAACCAACAAAAAGGTAAGGTAACCACACCAACCAATTAAAAGGTAAGGTAACCACACCAACCAATAAAAAGGTAAGAAAACCACACCAACCAATAAAAAGGAAAGGTAACCACACCAACCAATACAAAGGTAATGTAACTACACCAACCAACAAAAAGGTAAGGTAACCACACCAACCAAGAAAAAGGTAAGGTAACTACACCAACCAACAAAAAGGTAAGGTAACCACACCAACCAAGAAAAAGGTAAGGTAACCACACCAACCAAGAAAAAGGTAAACTAACCACACCAACCAATAAAAAGGTAAAAAAAAAAAGCACACCAACCAATCAAAAGGTAAAAAAAACACACTCATCAATAAAAAGGTAACAAAACCACACCAACCAATAAAAAGGTAAGGTAATGCATTAATATGAAAGAAAACCATCTATACCAATAAAAAAGGTAAAAAAAAATAAAGACCCACCTTAGTAAAAACAAGAAAGAAAACTACCTCTAACAATGAAAAGTAATAAAACCATCTGAAAGGCAAAATGTTCAAGCAACAAGAATAGTTTAAGAAGCAGGGGATAATAAGGTATTCAGATTAGCTAGCATGTTTTAGGTATAATTCAAGTTCACAGTTTCTTACTTTGATCCTAACAGATCTCTCCGTGTGAGGACCAGCTCTTACTGGTGGACCTGATCAGTGCCATAAAGGTGCTGCCGACGGACACGCTAGTACAGACCGTCAACAAGGTTCTGAAGCAGCCACCTCAGACAGAGATCGCCAAAAATAAGGTAAAGTGAGCCGCAAATTATTGTGTTACTGTGGAATCATTATAATTTGTTGTGGTTCAATTTTCATGAGTACCGCTCACCAACGAATTAATGTCCTCAACAAATTGTGAAATTTGATTTTTTATTTTTTATTCATTAGAATGGATAAAAAAAATTATGACACACTAAACTCTAAAAAAAACTGATAATCAGCAAAAATTGGCCCCCATGAATTTAAATGATACCACAGTAGATTGATAATCTTTCAGGCTATTAATGATATCCTTTTGTACCTTCTTTCACAGAAGAGTGTACCGCTGGAGGTGAACATCCTGCAGTTCTTCTACTCATATGTACAGCAGACACCAGTGACCTCGTTAATGGACTCCTGGGGGTCCTTCCTGACACTGCTGAGGGACGGGATGCAGCTTAATCTCTCCCCACACGGGAAATTCCTTCTGTTTCAGTAAGTTACTCCGTCTCTGATATTGCAATCACTACACTTCTCAGCTGTACATATCGTACTGTGTAGTTTGTAAATTTTCTATATCTTGTTTATTCTTTAATTATTATCCATGTCTTTATTTTTAATTCTTAATTGCTTCTTTGATTTGGAAGAATTTTAAATTTCTTCACTTCTTCTTTCAAATAATATTAAAGATAGAAAGACATGTGAAATACAAGTACATCTCAATATCAGATTCTACAAGATACAGTATAAAATGTACTACACAAAATGATTTTGTTGTAAAGAATTTCTGTGGTTAATCAGAATCCTGTGTGAGTTTGTACAGAAGATTCCTCAAATAGAGGAGAAAAAGAGTCAGAAAGAGCTGCAGGAGCTGTCTCAGCGAATCCTCGAGATGGTTGGCCTGATTGCTGGGTCATCCCTGGAACAGACCACTTGGCTGAGGCGGAACCTGGCGGTGAAACAGACTCCACAGATAGCGGGCTCCGAAATCGACGACGAGTCAGGTAAGATATTACTGAAACAGACCCCACAGATAGCAGGACTCTGAAATCGACGACGAGTCAGGTAATATATAACTTAAAAGATGCCGCAGATAGCAGGGCTCTGAAAATGACGACAAGACAGGTAAGATATAACTGAAACAGACTCCACAGATAGCAGGGCTCCGAAATCGACGACGAGTCAGGTAAGATATTACTGAAACAGACTCCACAGATAGCAGGACTCCGAAATCGACGACGAGTCAGGTAAGATATAACTGAAACAGACTCCACAGATTGTGGGCTCCGAAATCGAGGAAGAGTCAGGTAAGATATTACTGAAACAGACTCCACAGATAGCGGGCTCCGAAATTGATGACGAGTCAGGTAAAATATAACTGAAATAGATAGCAGGGCTCTAAAATTGTCGAAGAGTTAGGTAAAATATAACTGAAATAGACGCCAACTTAGCTCAACGACAATTCGGGTAAATATCACTGAAAGAGATAAAGGAATTACTGAAAAAGATGCCACAAATAGCTGTAAAATCAGAGACGAGTAAGGTAGCTAATATCTAATGCAGTATACATTATTTATTTAAATTAGATTCAAATGGTAGTTCATTGGAGAGATGAAGGATTGTTCAATTTTTGTTGTAGAGACGGACCAGGAGATGATGGAGAGGAAGGTAGCTGACCCCAAACAGATCAGTGCCCTGGACTCCAAGTACAGCGTACAGGCCCTCACACTATTGGCGGAGGTCAGTGTTAAATCAAGTCATAAATAACAAAATTGTCTCAGATAGAGTACTTGTTTATTCAGTTTTATTTAGAACATGAATGTGGATTTTTTCAGCAGTTCATTTATTTCATATTCATCTCATTATTAGCAGATTGTAAAACACTGATTTCATGTACATGTATTTTTGAAGTAACATTTGAAGTAAGATGTAGTTTATTAAATCTTCACTCAGTTGTACAAGAGAGTTGATTTGTTTACAGCTGACAGCACCACTGTTGGATGTAATATACAGCAGCGAAGAGAAAGACAAAGTGGCCCCATTCCTGTCCACTCTACTGTACAATGTGTTCCCATACCTCAGAAATCACAGGTAAACTGTCCTCAGAAACCACAGGTAAACTGTCCTCTCTACTGTACAATGTGTTCCCATACCTCGGAAATCACAGGTAAACTGTCATCTCTACTATACAATGTGTTCCCATACCTTAGAAACCACAGGTAAACTGTCCTCAGAAACCACAGGTAAATTGTCCTCTCTATTGTACAATGTGTTCCCGTACCTCAGAAATCACAGATAAACTGTCCTCTTTACTGTACAATGTGTTCCCATACCTCAGAAATCACAGGTAAACTGTCCTTTCTACTGTACAATGTGTTCCCATACCTCAGAAATCACAGGTAAACTGTCCTTTCTACTGTACAATGTGTTCCCATACCTCAGAAATCACAGGTAAACTGTCCTCTCTACTGTACAATGTGTCCCCATACCTCAGAAACCACAGGTAAACTCTTAGCAAGGGAGACCACTGAGTCATAAAGGGGTTTGATAATTATTTGTGTCTGTCCGTCTTAGGGCATGACTTTCCTAAGAGATGAGAACAAAGATTTTTTTTTCAAATTGTATTCTGTTTTTACATTGTATAATGGTGTGCACCTGATATTTTCATCATATTTGGACCCTTTATCTTCCTTTTCTGACTGAAAATAAGGTTAAGACATTGTATCTGTTTCTGATATATCTTACTTCATCTGATATATCTTACTTCATCTGATATATCTTACTTCCAGTTTTCCCAACATTCCAAGTTTCCGGGCATGTTCCCAGATCCTGTCGTCGGTGAGCGGGTACCAGTATACACGTAAGGCATGGCGGCGGGAAGCCCTGGACCTTCTCCTGGACCCCGCCTTCTTCCAGATGGACGTGCGGTGCCTCGGATTCTGGCGGACCGTGGTGGACAACCTGATGACCCACGATAAAACCACGTTCAAGGACCTGATGAGTACGTCAATCATTGTATGAGAGAGATATATAAGTCATCTGTTTATATTACATGTAGTATTACACATGTAGTTGTACTAGATTGTATTCTAATGAGTATGTTATTTATTGTGTAATGGACATTTAGACAGGGACCATAAAACTTAGACAAGTTCTTTATCCCAGTCTCACTTAAACAAGAGAAAAATATATAGTGGAAAAGTGAGACTGAGATGGGCAGAAATACATAGCAATGTTAAGAAGTTCATGGAATTGGAACTTGGTTTGTCACATGGTAAAATCCTGTGAAGCCTTGAGAGTTTCTTAGAGGATTTCATCAAGTACCAACCAAGTTCATTTGCCTGTGAACTTTTTAACATTGTTATTTATATTTGAGAAAGGAAATCCTTTAGAATTATAAACATAACTGTGTATAAATTCATTATAATGCAACAGTCAAACCATAAGTTTGTATTACAATTATAAATGTGACCTATTGACCTAATATAAAGTTTACACATTCACATATGAATGTTTTTGCTTTTAGTTGATTCATATTAGGAAACGTATATGCAAATATTCCGTAATGCACATGTAGACATTGCAGTGGATAGTGTCATTTGGATCCATGTGGATTCAGTGTTTGGCCCCATTCTCAGCTATCACTGCCTACTACCTCTGTCAGATCAGTACATACTATCCTCTTTGTTCAGTGCTTGGTAAGTCATGTTTTTGTGGTTTTCCTAAAAATCAATTTGTTTGGTTCATAGTGGAACTGGTATTTTCACGAACTAGCTCACAAAAGGTGCCAAACATTCTCATCCCATTATTTTCAGCTCCAAGATGTTGATGATTTTTGCTAGCTGGGAATCAATTTGATTGGTTCCAAATGAATCTGGTATTTTAAATAAGAACCAGTTCACATCAGGTGCCAAACAATGTCATCCTGTCATTTCTCTGTTTCAGAATACTCATGTGGTGTTTGTTTGAGTTGAGTTGAGTTGTCTTCCAAGTTGTCCATGCATTGTGTTTGAATTTAATTTGTTTGGTTCCAAATGGACCTGGTATCTATACTTATCCAGTTCACACAAAGGTGCCAAACGTTTTAATCCCAGTGTTCACCTGTTTCACGATGTTGAAGTATTTTTTTGGAATCAATTTGTTTGGTTCCCTGAGGATCTGGTATTTGATTTGAGAACCAGTTCACACAAGGTGCCAAACAATTTCATGCCATTAGTTTTGGGGTTTTTTGTCCAAATTTTACACTGTCAGGTAGTTTGATAGAAAACTCATTTGCTCTGAATGAATCTCCATCGATAACAATTTGCACAACTTATTCATGAATCTTCATGCTATTGAAAGAGGGCCTAATAGAATGTTCATACATGTATTTTGTTAGAAATGAATTTGATTGGTTCCAAATGGATCTGGTATTTTACTTGAACCAGTTCACATAAGGTGCCAAACAATTTCATACAATTGGTGTTCTGTCCAGTATGGTACATGTAATTCAGAATAATTTGATTTGTTCTAGTTCTTTCTCATGTAGTTATGTCAACCTTGCAAGTTCAAGTTCACCTTAAAACTAAAAAAAAATCGCCCAAATGTTCAAACATTCAGCTTCACCAAAAATTTGACAAGTTCACCTTCATGGCAGTAGTTTCTATGCTTCCAGTTTAAATGAATGTTGTCTGGATCTCCATGGATCTATCATCTATTTTTCCATGTACATGTATCTTTGTCAAATTGATGTCTTGTCAGTTCTTTCAATTGGTGTGTGGTTTATATTAAGGATCTGATTTTTTGGCACACTATGGATTTGGTATTTCTAACTCCTGAGAACCAATTCACATAAGGTGCCAAAATGTCAGACCAGGTCAGCGTTAAGCTTCAAAGATTTCTTATTTTTTCAAGGAGTGGATTGTTTGGTACACAATGGATCTGGTATTTTGATTGAGAACCAGTTCACACAAGGTGCCAAACATTCTCATCCCATTTTTTTTTCTACTCCTTGATGTTCATGTGGGTTTTTTTAGAATTCATTGTTTGGTTTCAGATTGATCTGATATTTTTACTTGTACCATTTTAAATATGGTGCTAATCTTTCTTGTGCTATTATTTTTCATGTGTATAGTTAGGAATAATTAGTTTGGTCCCTAATAGAACTGGTATTTTACTTGAACCAGTTCACACAAGGATCCAAATATTTTTATCAATTGACAATTATATTTTTGTTCTATGATGTTCATGTGTTTTTAGGAACCGATGTGTTTGGTTCCAGTTGGATCTGGTATTTGAAATGAAAACCAGTTCACATAAGGTGCCAAACATTATCATCCCTTTAGCATCTGTCTTAGGTCTTTGTAAAAGGTGTCAAAGCAATTTTGGTGCTAAACGCTAAAATTTGAACACAGTCTGTGCAAACCACAGTTCTGGACATTCAGATTTGACAAGGAATTTGACATACCTCACAATTTAAATCAAAAGAAAAAAAAACAAAAACATTGCATACTTTGGAATTATTAAAATTTGTGGGGACCAGTTTTGGTGGATTGTTGGTTTTTTGCCTATTCGTATGGATGTAATTTCGTGGATGCGTCGGGTTTCAGTTTCGGTAACAAAGATAACTCTTTATAAATTTGTTTTTGTTGAGGATCTGAATACCATGAAAGTTGAGCCACCATGAATTTTAATAATTCCACAGTATTTGAACTGCGAAAATTTGATTTAAAACAGTCGTAATAGAGGAAAGTGATTTCATCGAAACATAGATTTGGCATCAGATGGTCCTGATTCTCAGAATATCAAAACACACTCGGTGCCAAATACATGCCTCTCTCCGAATACTACTAGATGTCATGATCCCAGCAAACTTCTGGTCAGTTGTTAGTTGACTCGTAGGTTTCCATGTCACAGAATGACCTTGACCCTTTAGTGGTCTAGACACAAACTGTGCCAAACAACACTACAGCATTGTTGTATAGGAATATGTTGTAGATCCCATTAATAAACTAGATCCCAAACAGTGAAAAGTCTTGACTCAGTCAGGACTCGAACCAAAAATAAAAAAACTTCCCATTTTTTTACCGCAGAGCTTTATACATCTAGATTTAGAATCTTATCAATACCTTGTAGAATGGTTATAGGGTTGAAGGGGTCACAGAGAGAAAATTTGACACAATATGGCTCAGACATCCTGATGCACAGGCTGCACACAGATTGTGCCAAACTTACTATACTGTCCACTAATGTCCATTTGAAATAATGAAGACATTGTTGTAATATCATGTTCTATACTTCTATGTTAGATTTACCTTAGTTGTTACTTAAACTTGGCAGGCAGGGATTCTGATACACATTCTTACTAGGCACTGTTCTCTTGACTCTGTATGATTTCTTCCATGAATCAGGTCTTAGTGGGTGGGTTCTGTGGCTGACCATTTGTCACATAGGGGTGGGGCTGACTCTTGTGCTCTCAGACTCGGACTGTTTGCTGGTCAGTGCTGGTGGTTTGTGAGGATTGAGAGACCTGAGCCCCCATATAAACACATAGGCCCCTGAGTACAGGGTGTGACTGACAGGGAGTAGTCCTTCTACTACTCACCCCTCCCCAGCCTCATTATCCAGGTGTCTGGTCATTTACAGGTACAGAATAAGAGGTAATTACACCTGAGGACTTAATTACAGATGTGTATAGTAATTAGGACAATTTATGCAGCACATAGAAATGAGTGTGTAATGGGACTTACTGATATAGAGCAGACTAATTAATTAATTACATAGATTAGCTAAATTATTTAGCTACATATTATCATTCTATTATTTCAGAGAAAAAAATGTTCGATGGAATTAATTCATTTCCTTTTTATTAATTTTACATTGATTAATTTCATAACTCTCTATTCCAATAATTTATTTATTTATTTTTTACTTTATTTTCATATTTATTATTTTTCACTGCACCCCATAGTGTGAACATTCATTCTTAAACAGAATGCCTGTAAACCATTTATGATATGATATACCTGTGCATAAAATATTGATCATGTACAGATTTAATGTCTGAAGTTGAATGTTACTCATTAAAAGCATACTTTGTACTATAAATAACATGTGATGCCATGGAAACAACTAATAATTAACATGTGAAGCGAACAGGAAATGATTCAAACATATTTAATTGATAGCTTAATTAATAGGATTTTGCAACATGCAAGGTCCTATAATATTTATTACTTAGCATCCCTATATTTTTAGGTTAGTTGATCATCAAGCACCAGATAGTCCCATCTCTACATTGGTAGCAGAAGCTATATATGTAGATGATTTAAACAATATTTTATTCAATATAATATACTGAATGGGATTAGGCAGCAGGCACAGCCTATCTTAGCCCTCTCCCTACATCAAAGTCAAAATGAACAAATTGAAATATTTAAATGTTCAATATTGATAACACAACACAAACTATAGGAAAGATAAAACTCAAAAAAAGAGAAAGAAAAAAACTATCAATATGGTAACTATATATGTATTACACCATGTCTCTGTATTTGTAGGTCGGGTGAGCATCACTCAGTCCGGTTCTCTCAACCTGTTCAGTTCCAAGGAACAGGAGTTGGAGCAGCGGGCCCAGATGTTGAAGAGACTGGCTTTCACCATCTTCTGTAGTGAGCCGGACCAGTACCAGAAGTCCATGCCGGACATACAGGGTAAACACAGCATAGCAAAGGGGGAAAGGGGGGGAGGTGTCATCTCGATCAACAGCTCAATGCAGAGACCAGCAATTATATCCATCTTAGTTTTGTTTAAATCATTTATTGAACTTATGCTATATAAGAATTGATTATTAATCTCTGTTTGTTTCCTTTACCGTACATTATGTTTATTTTGCTTCAAGTGTCTCTGTTGTATCTTTTGGAGCTTGTAATCAATTTCTTGTTTTTGCCTCTATAACAGAGCGTTAAACAGAGTCCCTTTGGGTGCCTCTCTATGCTTTATTTTGTATGTTACAGAGCGTTTAGCGGAGTCCCTGCGGGTGCCCCATCAAGCTCCCTCCATCATGGCCCAGGTGTTCTTGTGTGTGCGGGTCCTGATCCTCAGAATGTCCTCCCATCAACTGACCTCTCTCTGGCCCACTGTCATCACAGAAATGGTCAGTACTCTCTCTGTTTATCTGTTCATCTCTGTCCATCTGTCTATCCATCCAGTATATAGTCATCACAGAAATTGTCAATACTTTGCCTGTCTGTCTGTCCATCTCTATCTTTCTATCCATGTATATGCTCATCAGAAATGTTCAGTTTTATGTTCATCCCTCTGTCTATCTTATTCTCCAATCAATGGTTTATTGACTGTATTGTGGGCTGAACAGAATTCACCCCTTTTCGTAATTCAGTACATAAATACATCTTTATATTAGAATTGATGTTTTCAATAAGACCATCTATTCTTGATTGATATGAGATCACCATAAACCTGTAAACTGTGATTAATCCAAGAAAACTCCCTAAAAAATTGAACGGATGTAAAATTACGATGATGTGCCTGCATAAGTCATTTCATAATTACTCATTGTCTTTGACTTTTGAGATTAGTCTTATTAAATAAACAAATAGAAACTTGAAGTAAATCTGATTCATAGGTACATGTAACTATGAAACACCTGTTAACCTGTACTGTACTGTTTTGTAGGTTCAGGTCTTTATGCAGATCGAGCAGGAACTGTCCAATGACACGGATGAATTCAAGTGAGTATCGTCCTCCCTGCTCCATTATCCGCCTGTATAGCTTGGACAGGAGCAATATCTATTTACTTAGAGACAGAAGCTTATAGATTTAATATATTACTTGAACTGTCTATTCAATTTATGATTTTTTTTGTCTTCTTCAAGCAGTATGGAGTAAGTATTGTCTTTCTGAATAGAAGTTCTTAAATCTCGCCCAGGCTAAAACATGTAATCCTAACCCCTAGAGAGTCTGGCTTGCTGGTCTTGAGCAGTTTGACCTAATTCAGTAACTCTGAATGTAATAAAGATATTGAACTAGCTTTCCTTTTGATGAATGTTAACAAAATAAAAGCTTCTTTTGAGAGAGAGAGAGAGAGAGAGAGAGAGAGAGAGAGAGAGAGAGAGAGAGATTGGAGAGAGGGAGAGAGAGAGGGGGGGGGGCTCAATAGTTCAAGATTGAGACATGACTGGTTGAAATAGAAGAGAGGAAAAGGTACAGAAAGATGAATACATAAAATGTTAGTAGTCCCTGATTTTATCACTGTATGAGCTTATGTTGTATGACACAGATGTATACCAGCATTAGTTTGTTCATATGTACACAATTGATTTCACCAAGTTGACAGTGTGTTTGTCTCTCCGACAGCGTGTATTTACGTAGCAAGAGCAGGTACAGTATGCCCAGACATTAGTTTGTCTGTCTGTCTGTTGTACGCACTGTTTCCTTTTTTTATCTATCCATCATGGACATCAGTTTATGGACACTCTCCATTTGACACGACTGTTTCATTGGCTTGTGTATCATTTGTTTGATTCATTTTTCACACAGTCATTATTGGAACTCAGTTTGAGTAGATTGAATGATTTTTCATTTTCAGTTTTAATCATTTGCCAATTTTGTAAAATATTATTTACAATATTTTGTTTAAAAATGTATAAACATGTATGAAGTTATGTGAATCAAAATATACCGTAATCAAGTAAATAATATATTTTTGAGATATGAATTACCATTGTTAAATATGAATCATAGTTTAATTAAACAAGCTAAATATTTAATATTTTTGATAAACAGTTATACATGTATCAAATATTAAACAAATTATGGTGATTCAACATAATTTTAGACAATTAAAGAAAATAGTCACTTATCAGTCCCCCCCCCCCTCCCCATCATTGCATTCTTTTACCACCTTAATTGATTGAAAGTTTATTCTTTGCAAAGGTTTAATATAGGAGTATTGTCTAAGTTCTGTAGCTTAAAACAACTTGATCACAACTTCTGATCTAATTCTTGACTAATGGTTGCCTGTTTCTAAGCAGTATTCTATACTCTGTCCCGAGTTTTTGCTTCTACCACTTTTCGCTTGATATTTTGATAATCATAAATACCTTTGTGCCCAAAGTATGTTCATCCACTAATATGAAAAATGTCCAGATTATCTGTTTTGAAACGCCCCCTCTACCTCTTCAGGTTTCAATACACAAGCCAAAATAGAAAGTCTACGGGGATTTTGCATTGCATAATCCCCAAAAATAGTCCGGATGATATCGTTGAAAAATTGTGCGAGGTATTCCAAGTAATTCTGAATGGAGAAAAGATGCAAACATTTCCCATTATAAATCTCCGTAAGAAATTTGTTTTCGTTCCTGTAAATTTTTATGAGTGAAAAATGTAAATGTGTCAATGAAGATATCTTGGATATTTTACCTTTTATCGATTTCAACTGTATTTCTTTCACAGGTATGTGTATTTTTATTTAAAATCATCAAAAAGCGATGGAAGCAATAACTTGGGACAGACTTTAGATAGTGTGCATCTTGAATTGATTTCTATTAAACAAGCTTAACTTCTAATACATGTACGGGCTGTATAGAATTGAGAATATTATTAGACATTATCTAGACATTGAGTCTTATTTTTCAGTCATTGACAATAGACACCACTGATGTCTACAGTGTAGACGGTGACTAGAACATTTTAGTCATTTTGTTTACGTTTAGAGTTGGAGTGTTTTAGTCTGAGTGTATTGATTTGAATTTTTTTTAATTAGCTGTGTTATTGATGGTGAAATGCACTTAATATTTACAGGTGAATTAAAATATCATTTGTACCAGTGTGTTTTACCTTTGGTCAGTGCTCATCTCTATACGTTCAAATTTTGTTAATGTTAAATTATGTACATGTACTTTATTTTTACCAAATTTTTAATCAAATGTTTTTCATTTTACAAACCTTTTATAAGTTGAAAATCTTCATTCTATGAACTCATGGGAAAATTTTGTGCAGTAGTCTTTGAATTACTGGTACATGTATTAGAAAATAGATTTAAAAAAAATGACTGCATTTATTCATATTATTTCAAAATAAAATCAATACATGTATTACAAGAAATCAATGATATCATGATGATTTCATGTGCAATGTATTATAGAATAATATGAATGTATGACATGCTGTACAAAATAAAATCAACATTTTAGAGGAAATCAGTAAGATACTGTGGTTTCATCAATATTCGTTGAATACCAATTTTCGTTGATTTCGTTGTTTAGTTGATCCATGAAAATAAATATTCATTGAAGTACAATTTCAACTAATATTTTGTATTGATAGGATCATTGGCCACAAATTTACGTATCCTTGAAACTATGCTTTTCAAAAAATCCACGAAAATTGATACCCACGAATATTAAGAAACCACAGTAGTTACATGTAAAAAAAAAAAAACAACAAAAAACCAGCTAAATATTTTGTTATAAAATAAATGAAATGATTACAAGCTTTAGAAATAAATTCATCATAGCAAGAGAGTCAATGAAATGGTAACATGATATTATGTATTATATTCACAACATAAGATGGATAAACAATGTTCAGCTCAGAATTGTAAAATGAAAAAAAAATCATTAGCATTAAATTGTACTGATTTTGTTGTATACTCTGGTAAATGGACAAGTTTACATAACTATTACAGGACTCAGATAGCCCGGATAGCTGCCCTGGACTCGAGCTGGGCTCACTTGGGTAATGGACTGAACGCCCACAACAACCCGGCCTGGCTACAGCTGTACCTGAGTGTTTGTAAGCTCCTGGACCTCGCCCTGGCCCTGCCTGCCGATGTGGTGCCCCAGTTCCAGCTGTAAGTATAGTTAATGGTGGTCTCTCTAGTCTACACTCGATGTGGTGCCTCAGTTCCAGCTGTAAGTATAGTTAGTGGTGGTCTCTAGTCTACACTCATTGTGGTGCCTCAGTTCCAGCTGTAAGTATAGTTAGTGGTGGTCTCTAGTCTACACTCATTGTGGTGCCCCAGTTCCAGCTGTAAGTATAGTTAGTGGTAGTCTCTCTAGTCTACACTCATTGTGGTGCCCCAGTTCCAGCTGTAAGTATAGTTAATGGTAGTCTCTCTAGTCTACACTCATTGTGGTGCCTCAGTTCCAGCTGTAAGTATAGTTAGTGGTGGTCTCTAGTCTACACTCATTGTGGTGCCTCAGTTCCAGCTGTAAGTATAGTTAGTGGTGGTCTCTAGTCTACACTCATTGTGGTGCCCCAGTTCCGGCTGTAAGTATAGTTAGTGGTGGTCTGAAGTCTACACTCAATGTCTACTGCCGATGTGGTTCCTCAAGTTACCAGAGATTGATGATAATGACCTTACAAAGTCTGCCTCATTGCTCCTAAAATATAAAGCTCAGTAATTAGTTACTATAGCTCAACTTTACGTTCCTGGTGAACACATGTTCAGCCATAGTGTTAGTGTTGCTTTCCTGTTTATGTGACTTTTTTGCATACAGTATAATCACAGATTGTTTGAAGAGGTTCTGTTTTTCCATATGTCAAAAATACTAAGACTCCTCATTTAAAAATATATGCTGTAGGTCTTAAGGATTTTGATGAAGCTCAAAGGATGACACATAGAAGTACATGTAACATTTGTTTCATTGGTTGTACATGTATTTGTTGGACTTTTCAGTTACCGCTGGGCCTTCATTGGTGGGGCGGCTGCCGGGAATGATAATGACGACAGTGAGGAGGAGGAAGAAAAGGAGGAAGAGAAGAAGGACAAGAAGAAGAAAAAGAAGAAGAAGAGACCTAAGTTTGTTCCCCACATCATTCGCTTGACTAGACTCATCAATGAACGGGTCAGTGATACTCCTCATTTATTGGTCAGGTCAATTATGGGCTAATCCTGTGGAGTTGTAAAGCATGTCTTCCAAAAAAAAGACATACAGTACAATGTCCTTTTTGTTAAGGCTAATATGGTCATTCTTTTTAAAAAGTTTATTATTTGAGTTTTGAATGTGCCTGTCCTAAAAGTGAGTTGTAATTCCTAATGACTGTTTCTTTATGTATTTTAACCTTTATATTTTGAATCCTTGGAAATATCAAAGTATATTTTCCTTTTCTTTTTCTGTTGACAGGTTGGTGGTGCCACGCCCATTATGAAACAGATTCCAGGGAGGCCACTCCTGACCCAGACTCACCTGAAGTCCTTGTCAGAGTTACAGCCCTTTTTTAACACTCTGTGTCATGCCGGGCCCTCAGATGGTGACTATGTAGTCGGAAAACAAAAGACCGGTCAGTACGGGGCCCAGAATGGTGTGGGCCAAGATCATAGAAAGGGGATTCCCAAATCCAAGTCATTCCCATTAAAGATAGACAAGTGCCAGAGGACGGACGGTCAGTTAGGTGCCCAGCAGAAAACCCACAGGCAGTTTATAGAGGAGCTTGTGGGCAGGGATTTCCTGGAGCCCTGTCCCCTTCACTGAGGGAGACACGGAGGGTTCCAAGGTCATTGAATGGAGGGTCCCAAGGTCATTGAATGGGGTCGAATCCTGTTGGAGTGGAAGTTCGGCAGGTGATCTACTCCAAGGGAGACAAACCTGAAAAGAGATTCACTAGTTACTAGTTGAGGAGATGGTGAGAATATAAAGACTACGACGGAAGCTTTAATCAAACATTAAGGTGCTATGTTTTCTTGACACAACTCAATTAAGCCTACTGAACAAGCATTTAACCAATATCTCTGTGGTGAAGGACTCTGTTGTTAAGTGGAGTGTTATAGCAGTGTTTTGTGAAGACCACATACTTGACCTATTTATTGGTCATGCAGCAGTGCTCATAAAATAACAAACCACATGTTTGACCTATTTTATTGATCTTGCATCAGTGCTATTATGATAGATCAATGTGCTTTACTTATTGTATTATATATAAGAAGACACCTTTTCTATGATGAATTTAGTGGGTAGATGATTTTTTCCTGGGACTTTTGGATCTCAAACTAGTCATATCATGTTATGTGCAATTTTTTTTATTATATATATATATATATATATATATATATATATATATATATATATATATATATATGCTTTTCTTCTCATAAGCCATATATACCAGTATACTTACATTGAAAAACACATTTAGATGTGGAAGTGCCACACGCTAATAGATACAAACTTATTGCCGAGTGCAATAAATTGGTGGGTGTCAATTTTCGTAAATTATCTAAGGTTTATGAGTTGCTGTAAGATTGTTCCAAGGGTAGGTGATTTTTGTCAATATCTTTTGATTACCATTTGATATGTGACATGTTTATGGCAACATACTGGTAATTTCATGAGTTTTGGAAAGTGTCTTAAATCTATTTCTTAATGCATTGCTTCCCAGTGTTAGGCTAGAGCATGTGGAATCTTTACCAGTATAAATCACACACTTTAACAAGCTACAGACCTGTGTAGATGTAACATAATTATGGACGTAAAAAACAGGGATAAACGCATGTATGTTTTTGTATTTCCTTCTTGTAACTTTATTAATTATTTTGTTGACAACTTTACCACAGAAGGTGTAAAGTTGTGTTAGATGAAGCTTAAATTTCCAAAACATATCATCATGTGAGTCGTATAATTTCCAAGAGATTTAGATAAAAATTCCAGCACTGTATGATTCATAATCAATGGAAAAGTATATAGATAATGTGATAGTAGCTCAAGGTTTGATCATCTGGTATATGCATGTACTTCTATGATAATCTTCACTGGCCATGGAGTTACTATGATGTAAAGAAAATTGTGGCGGAATTTTTCAGAGGTATCGGTATATGTACTAATTTCTAATTATCTTTTATTTGAAGGAGACAGGATTTTTTGTTTGCAAAATTTTTTATTTATTTGTATTTATTTAAATTTGTTCTATTATTTTTTTTTGGCGGGGGGGGGGGGGGGGGGGGGGGGGGGGGGAGCATGGAGTGTTGTTATCCGATTTGTCGTCAACAGATGGAGTGGAGTATCAGGTCTTTTAGAAGCAATGTTAGGTGTCCTGGTAGAACTTATCTATGGGTTTATTCTTAGTAGAGATTGAACACTTCTGTAGGTTCATTAATAGTGTCTTTTATTTTATTTTATTTCACTAAGCTTTGTCTACCAATTTTGTCTTTGCTTTAATGAATACTGCCCATTGTATACAGTGGGGGTTTGTTTAGTTAAACTAGTAATCTAACTAATTACAAAAAAAACACTGTAAAAATGCTTTCTTGTGACAGCCTTTCTCTTTTTTTTTGTCATTTACTTTTTTGTCATTTTGTTTTGGGAATTTTTAAGCTTGACCAAAAAATCAAAATAAAAGTAGACGAATAGTTGACATAGAGTTGAGATTGGAGTGGCAATAGTTGACATAGAGTTGAGATCGGAGTGGCAATAGTTGACATAGAGTTGAGATCGGAGTGGCAATAGTTGACATAGAGTTGAGAACGGAGTGGTAATAGTTGACATAGAGTTGAGAACGGAGTGGTAATAGTTGACATAGAGTTGAGATTGGAGTGGTAATAGATTTCATTATTGGACTGATCAAGTCTCAAGTTCTGTGATTGTTAAACTGATGTGTTGAATAAGTTTGACATACCGTAGTTCTGATTTTTAACTAGATTCAGACGGGCAATATTAATTATGAAAAAAATGATGACCTGTAGGCTTTAATTTGAATTGAACAATAATGTGTACATGTACATGTAATTTATGCAAGTAAAATGAATAGAGAAGAGGCCATATGAATATGGTACATATATGATGTATTTCTCATTAAATGACACACACTAATCCAGTGTTTGCTGTCAGGACCTGTGGGGTTAGACAGTGAGGTAACCATTGTACTTCTCTAGGCTGTATCAGCAGCTGTTAGTTTCTGAATGCATAATATGAACCCTAAGTCGTTTATCCTGTAAGTAATGTGATTAGGTGTGTGTTTGTTTATAGTGTCTGCATTACAGAATTGTTTACAGTATTCCGATTTATTGCAGACTTTATGGTGAACGAGGTGTTAATAATTAGATTGTATGATTATGATTTTAAATTAAAACTGTGATATCAAAATGATATGTTGCATTTGAAATAAAATTCATATATAAAAGCAATAAAAGGGTATATCTTTGTCATTTATCGCAAAAGACTTTATGGTGAACGAGGTGTTAATAATTAGATTGTATGATTATGATTTTAAATTAAAACTGTGATATCAAAATGATATGTTGCATTTGAAATAAAATTCATATATAAAAGCAATAAAAGGGTATATCTTTGTCATTTATCGCATGTGTAATAATAATCAAATATTTTGGAAACAATGAAGAGGATTTAGATGAACACGTTATAAATATTCTTGTATATGTAATTACCACAGGCACTTATTGATGTAATAAAAATTCACCCAATGGTATAGTAATAAAATGGGGTAAAATTCATCAAAAACAAGTATTTGTGGTAATTGCAATGAGAAGAATGGAATAATATTGGGGAAAAATTTCGAGCTCGCCAGGATTCGAACCTGGAATCTTCTGATCCGTAGTCAGACGCGTTATCCATTGCGCCACGAGCCCCGTTGTTGGATTTAAAAATAAAACTAGCTTAAATTAATACACACATCTCTTCTTCCATCTGCAATAACATTTTGTAGATTTTCTAAATACTCTTCATTTTATTTAATTCTACGTTCTATGCAGCATTCACAAGGCTACATACACTTAGTGTTATATATTCTGAATATATGTTCCCAAGAAAGCTTGTGGGATCAAAGCTTCTACGATGACGCTGAAATAAGGCTTGTGCGTATCCACAGGTGTCTGAATTTTTATCAATCAGTCGTTCAATAAGCCAAATATCGAAAAATAATAGGTGTATTTATATGTTGAGGAGGTAGACTTTTACGATATTTGGCTTACTGAGCGACTGATTGATAAACATTCAGGCACCTGCATGTGTATTTATATGTGGAGTAGGTAGAATTTTTCGATATTTGGCTTATTGGGCGACTGATTGATTAAAATTCAGGCACCTGTGGCGTATCACAGACCTGACAGGGTCTGTTTTCCTATATTTTTATGTCAAATGACCTATCTTTACACGACATTTCCCGCCTGAGTGCACACAATGGTCTGGTAGACGGCTGGTGACGACACGCGGTGTTTACAATATAGGGCCTATTGCGCGGATCAAGATATTTTTTTTCCAAGGCAGGGGGCCCGAAAATTACTTCTGTTTGCGGGTCGAATGCACATGCGCGGATTTAAATGGTGGTCGGGGAGGGGGGGGGGGGGTTGTAAGCACCCATTTCCCCTGGGTGGTTCAAACATTAGTCGAATTTTTACATAGGAATATATTTACACTGGCTTATGACGAATGAGGAGAAATGATTCTTCAAAGTGGAGTATAATTTTTATATTTATAGATATATATACTGTACAAATGAATGTATTTTTTTTTTTTTGGGGGGGGGGGGGGGGTGGTGTAAAGTTATGTTATGTTATGTATAAGCACACTGGTTTGAACACTTTGAATACAAGTGTAACCAGACAGCCAAATTTCATGTAGTCTAAAAAAGTGACGAACAATAGTTTTTTTTATACGAAATCTATCATATATTATTTGCTATCACCAGTTTGGAATTTAGGGTTGGAATACTCAGATTGAAGTAAATATGTTCAGCGCTTCGACAGCCATATAATTAACATTAAATTATGATGAGTACTTCATTAGTTTCGGTCAAGCAGAACGTTGGCTATGGACATGATTCAGAAGATAATAGCTACGGAGCTGATGTCGCTATAGGTTAAATATATAGAAATCATGTTCAGTGTGAATTAAGTGTTGATTGTTTATAATGATAATATAATTATTTATGATTATACCACTTGGACAGAACTAATCTGAATTATTTTTCTCTTTGTGTGAATGATCAGCTTATGTAGGGAGATTGAGAACGGTTGGGCGTTCGTGAGATGTTGGAAACTGCTAGTCAGTGATAGAGGTTGATATTTGTATTTGTAAGACTTTGAAAGTTGCTTTGTAAAATCTATACGATCACGCTTTAAGAAATTATTGTTCAACACCAAACTGAACTTATCATTTCTGGACTGGACAAGGAATTGAACCAACCCATAGGCTTACACAAGTATGCCAGTCTGATAGACTGCAGGCACAGGCCCTTGGTGCTCTCTGTTTTCAGGCCACCTTGTTTCTACACTACATGTATAGCTGCATTATCATGCATCTTACACATATATTTTATTGTATTGATGAATCATTTTGCATATGGTTGTTTGTAATATGACAATTCTAGGATATTATTTAATTCATTATTTGTTATAATCATGTTTTTTTTTTTAAATGTATATGCCCGCTGAGGGCCCTTGATTGGTGAATAAACAATATACACATATAGTACTGATACAAACATATATAGCGAATATCTTTATAAAACGTCTGGAAAACCATTTGGCCAAAGCATATCCAGATGGTGTAGATTCAGGTATCCCAGGGGGTATGATGGGACCACAATGGATGTCAAAATTTTACATAGGAATACTGTAAACCGGGGAAAATCTTTAAAACTCTTCTCAAAAATATTTGGCCAGAAAAGTTGAAACTTAGTGTGGAATTATCCTTTGGTGGTCTATATTCAAGTTTGTTCAAATGATCCCCAGGGATAGGGTTTGGCTAAAGGATCTAATGCGAATAATAATAGATATGGTCTATAGGGCCGGTATTGGTTTCTGTATTTACCAAAAAGCTTATCGATTTCCGTTCCACTTCTTGATTTTAGACCAGTAAACTATGACAGTAAACAGTAAACTATATAGTGATTGAAAAAAAAGTTTTCTGTGCAGGCTGTTGAAAATTAATTCTTAAAAGTTCGTCTTCTTCCTCAGTGTCATTTTATACAGCTAAAATTATCTTTCAACGATAGAGAGCTCCACAAACATAAAAAGGCGAAGGCGAAAGCGCGAAGGCGAGAGTGCGAAGTTTCGAAGGCGAGGGAGCGATAGTAGTATCGCCCCTTCGCAACTTCGCACTTTCGCCTTCGCATCTTCGCGCTTCGCCGTCGCATCTTCGCACTTTCGCCTTCGCATCTTCACAATCTCGCATTTTTGCCCTAAAGACGAAGGTCGAAGTGGCCCCATCTGAACACCATAATCTTTCGAGTATTAGGTTCAAATCAAAGTTTGATAACAAAAATTACGGTAAATAAATGTTATTGGATAGACAGATCTGTGTCTTTGATGGTTTTTTATTGTTAATTATAAAATCAGTTCATTAAAGATATTTGAATAAATGTATGTGAATTTTTCATCACAATTTTGATTACCACAATGTGTTTGATTTTAAAAGTTATGAATTTTAACTACTGATCAGGTATGGTCAGGCGCGTTAGCGCGTTATGATAATTTGTCTGCTCAACTGACGGCAGTTATTGACACGATGACGTCAAAAATAAATCATTCAATGCTTATATTTACATTCCATTATTGATCAAATGAATTATTTTATTAGATAAATCGGTAAAAATTGCAGATCACGGAGGGAGTAAATTAGTAACAGCAAGAACAGCTGTTCTCTAAAACCGGTATAAACTGGTTATCACATAGACTGTTGAGATGAGCCTTGAAAATATAATCCATGAATAATAACTCTTAAAATTTTGCTTTTAGCAATAGAATCAGCTCTATTGTTGAATAACTGTAAAATGTAATGTTTTAACAACATGTTTGAAATATATTTTTAAATGATAACATAGAAATCAATGTTTGGGAACTACTTATGTAAATTACATATAAATTCATACGCAGTGATTCGGTTGTTGCATTTAGAGGCATTTAAAGTCCACAGAATGTAATGGAAAAACACAGTGGAATGTAAATATAACTCAATAAAATGTACCAGCGTTTCAAGAACAATTGAAAATTGAAATTGGATACATTTAGATAATTAGTTACATTTATTTTGAGAGAGTTATCAAATATTTTTTCATTTAAAGATACGTTGTATGTCACAAAAGCATGATACTGTTTAAAACAAAAAGACACACAGTTTCAAATAAGCCAACGAGAACTCGACTATCGCTCGACTAAAGCACCTCGACTAAAGCCCCTCGACTGGTCTGTTAGATTATAAAATTGACCCCTTCATAATTATATACATATGAGGCCTCTGATATTTTTTTCTTCCGTGTTGATTAAAACTCTGAACCTGCGATAACAGAATATACTTGGATTGGGGTTCACGTCATAACTGAATCAGCTGACTTTTACATGATACATGTAGCATCACACGCTCCAAATGACAGCGACTCAATCATTGAAGAAAAAATACGAAGGTAAGATACATGTACCAAACATATAGTCTATTTGTATAAAGTTAATACGAGGGCCGTTCAAAATTTACGCGGACTTCTTGCACTGGAAAATATGTGATATCAGAAACAAATAAAATTCTCACACATATCAAGTAAGAGGCTTCATAAATTCGGTCCTCAAAATGGTATTTCAAATTTTTGTTATTCGGATAGTTTTTGTTGAAATGTTGGATATTTCAAGAATTTACGGGGACAATAAGCATGAACCTTGCGACGTCAAAGGCGTCGTCAAAATGTGTTCTATATAGATAACGATTTAATTCATCATCCTTCATGTTGTTAAGTAAAAAAATAGATAAAATCAATATGCCTTTTCAAAAGACAAGACGATACAGAAACGTATAAAAAAGACATTTTGAAAATATTTCTGAATGTTTTCTTCAAGTAATTTTGTATGGTTTTAAATAGTTTTAAGCTAATGTCCAAAATGTTTCTTCTATTTACAAATACATAATAAGTACATTTTTTTGTATTGTAAAATATAATTCTTATACGTTTCTCAACCTTTGAAATAAAAACGTTCACTACAGTAAAATACATTGAATTACGAGGGTTGTCTCAAAATAGCGTACACAGAACACAAAATTTAAAACCTATTCACTGAAATTTCATTAGACTTCTATGTTTTGTCCCATGACCCTTCAGCAAACAATATTCAAAAATTCAAATCTGTGCTTTTATTATTTTATGAGAAAATGAATAATTAGTGACAACAAGTTTTGCCAGGCGGCGCAATGTGCAACATCGAAAAATGTCAAGTGTTTACGTCGTTGCTAAACTATTTACATCGATCGTATTTCAATAATATTTACGTTAACTTTAATTTCCGAAAAAAGTCATGGAAATACTATTGTCCTTAAACATGTACCCATGTTGCACATCCACGTATACATTTCTTGTTACAGCGCCCCCCCCCCCCCCCCCCCACTTTTTCTCGGTGTGAAATTGAAGTAACAGGTACAATACGCAACAACCCATCACATGCATCACACCCCCCCCCCCCCCCACAGATTTTTTTTGGTTTTTTTTTTTGCTTGTCAAGATTTTTTGGATGAGTCTGTCCCCCCCCCCCCTTCTTTCAAAAACGATGCAACGTGCCTGAGTTGTAATTTCCCATACAGTGTACTTTCATCAAACTAGAAACATGATGTGACTAGAAAACGAGAATTCTTTAAATGGGTTATGTATAAACAAAGTTTTCTATAACAGACAGTTATAAACACAGACCAAGGGGAAATGGATGCTAACATAATGTTTTCCCCAAATCAAAAATATTCTCAACACAAAACTTTTAAAACTTAATTCCACAATTAAATGTGGGTAATCGGTTCTCGTTTCGATCTACATTCGTGAAATGTAGTGCTTTTAAATATAATAAAACAAAAAAATATTTGACATGTATTCAGCAACCAAGTTGCTGATCTGGAACTATGTCTCCTACTTTTTCCACACATAACAGTTGAATTTTTTGAATATGAAATATTTTGTGTAAGTAGCGTTATCATAAAATGGTGAGCAAATGATAAATAAAATTTGTCATTTTAACTCAGGATTACATTTAGAAAATGTTTTCAAATTAGTGTTCGAAAACATTTAAATATATCAAATATTAGGCAAAAATATTAATGTTTTAAAAACATTTTTTTAAAAACTCGGATTTTTGTTAATGTCTCACACCATTTTGAAAACATTTGCTGAAAACTTTCCAAAGCATATAGTTATGAATGTATTGAATACATTTTTAAAGTTTATGAAAATGTAACTTCAAAATGCTAAAGTGATTTAATTAAAATGAGCAAATAAGTATTACTATTTTTGTAAAATTTCGTTGATCGTCATTAACAAATTTTGAACTTCGTCTGCGGGTGCCAAGGAGTTTTTTGAATGATATTTGAAATTTGAAAGAATTTAAATAATAATTTTGACCTGGTGTTAAAATTGTACGATATGGGTTGATGGCAACAATACAGTAAAAAATGTATAACAGTCATGCATTTAGCGATTCTCACTTTAAACTTAAAGCGGAGTGTTCAATTTCTCTATAAAGCCATATTGATCCTATTCTTGCTGTCGTTTTAACTTTAAAATCATTAACGCATGAACCGGACGACGATCAACGACAATATGTCACCGAAGTCAATCAGATGACAATAAGACCTGATCAATGTAAAACGAAAACCTTTGTAATATTACCATTTGAAGTCCGTAGAAATTAATTTTGGAACTGCCGTCTTGTATTCATAAGAAAAAACACATGTATACTAGAAATATTCATTAAAGGTCAAGTATACGTTTTAACCATGGACCCCGAAACCAGCGCCCAGGATGTAACACGCTGTGATCGATGTGAGCAGCCACTCCCCCAAATGCATTGTATCCACTGTCACGTCGACATGTGTTTAGCCTGTGTTGGTAAACATCTTAACGATTTCTCAAAACTACATTATGTAGTACCTTTTAAGGACCGAAAGCTCACTCTAAAATATCAAATATGTACCATACACGAAGATAAAACATGTGAACTTCACTGTGAACAATGTAACATTCTAGTGTGTATTCTTTGTGTACCCGAAAACCATAACAGACATTCATTTTTAAAAATCACACAGATATTCAATACACAGAAACGGAGAATAGAAAAGGATTTAGAAGATCTCAGTGTTATTTTTCCGGTGTACGAAATAACTGCCACGAAAATAAACGTTGAAAAATCTAGTGCAGAAACCCATTACAGTAAGCTGACAACTATTGTCATCGAAGAGGGCGAAAAATTACACCGCGAAATAGACATTATTGTCAACAACAGGAAAACTAAAATAAGCAAGATGAAAACGGAACACCTTGCTTCTTTTGAAAAGCAGGAAGATGAAGTTAGGCGCATCATTTCTGAAATGAAACAGAGCACTGCTGATTTGAAGAAATTGCCGCAACAGGAAGCAGCTTCACGAACAGTTTGGTTTTATGTCCTCCTTATCATTTATCGAAGAAAGTAGAGACATAATCCAAAAAACCAAGAGGAAAGACTCTCTTTCTCAGCCTATCCAAGAGAATCTTCCGATGGAGAGTACCGATAAACCCACGCAAGATTTATCCAAAAAATTAATATTATAGCTCTGGCTACATGAAATACATTTGTTTAAACCATCAGCAATTGTGATATATTAAGCCATATAAGATTGTTTGTTGTTTGTTACGCATTATGGAAATAAAGACATTTAGAATTCTTGGTTTGTGATTCGAGCAATTGTATGGCAATGAATCCAATATTTTTATTGGATTTTCAGTATATGACTCTTTTATATTTAATACTTGTATAAATGACACCAGTACACGATGAAACACGCACTCGTGGCACACACACACACACACACACACACACACACACACACACACGTGCATCCTAGTCAAGAGTATGATTCGTTTTCTGTTATCTCTGTTTGTTGTAGTTTACAATGTTTGACATATTTTAACACGTTCAAATTAGCCGTTTTACAGCTTTGGTGGCGCAGAGTTTACATGTAATTTCTTTTTCGAGTGCATGTAGTTCAAGCAAAAACAAAAAAAACCCAAAACCAGTGTTAACGTTCTCGGTCATAAGATATACAGTATACATTATCGATAAAAAAGATTTCTATTCTCATTGAGATTTGACAAATGGATGTTGTCAGAGAAAATATCTTTTTATTAAAAAGAGTATTGAAGCAAAATGAATCAATTTAGACAAGAATGAATTGCAATTTTAGAATTTCTAAATCTTCGTTCTAATTATCACAGCATACAATTTGGCAATCAAATGCTCATGTACATTTAGGACTACATTTTAAGGCTGATGGAGCTTGGACTAACCATATAACAAGTATACATGAAAAGGCCTGTAAGAGGTTGAATATACTTAGATTATTAAAACATGTCATAGATAGAAATTCCCATATAAAAATCTATTTTGCTTTTATTCGACCTATTTTAGAGTATGCTGACATAGTTTGGGATAATTGTACACAAGCAAATGCAGAGTTTCTTGAAAAGGTACAGGTAGAAGCCGCAGGAATTATTACTGGGCTTAGAGTTAATTCATCTAGATCATGTTTGTATGATAAACTGGGCTGGGAACCTTTACATCTTATGCCTGTTGTCCAATCCTATTGAATTTATTCAATGAAATATGTTTAAATTAATTCTAAGTCTATCCTTATTACTGACGTTCAATAAGTATACTTAACCCTTTTTAGATTAATTTCGGGTTGTAAAGTTGAATGAATGAAACTGATTTAAGATAAAATATAAATTGATGGGGATATAACATGATTTTGAAAGGTGGATTCGTAGATTAAATTTAAACTAGTGTATGATTCGTTGTATTGTATATAACAAATTAATCACCAAGTTTATTAATTTCAATAGATTTGGAATAAGCATTTAATTTTGTACCTTTATTATTTAATTGACCAAACTGGTGAATTTTTCATTTTTTGGGAATGAATCAACGACTGGGTATGTAAACGTCTTACATTTGTATAAAGTAATGTATCATTCAGACCCCAAAAAATAAAATCGGACTTTTTTTTATCCACAAGGATGGGATGATATAGGCAGGATGATCCGATTTCACCAAATTCTTTTCTTCCAGACGTCCCAGGGATACTTATAAGAAATAATAAAGATATGAAAGTTACCAAATTCATTGGGTAGAATTCTAAGAGAAAACATTAATTTTACTGAAAAAACTAGTTTGATTAGGTAACAAACACATTCCAAAAACATCTTTCATTACTCAAGATGAAAGCTAAAATGAGATTATTTAATGTTTGATTTATTACAAACCAAAATCTCCATTAATGTAAGAAATTATTGATTTCAATTATGGAGCATTTCTTCCTAAAGTTAATAATGCTTTAAAACAATTACATGCAAATGCAGAAAACTTATATGCAATTGATGATTTTTATTACTTTAATAAGACATGAACTCAATCATGACATGTGGTAATAACGAACTCTGTTCAAATTCAAAAGTCCAAAGGAAAATTACAAAACAGGAGCAGAGCAAACATGGACCTCTAAAAAATAGAGGTAGGATCAGGTGCCATGAAGGAGTGAGCATCCTCTGCTGACCGATCACACCCGCCGTGTGCTCTCTGTCGTAATCTGGAAAAAACGGAAAAGTCCGTAGACAACTAGGTGATTAGTACGAAAAACGTCAGTCAGCATGCGACCCAGTGGGAGATTGTATTTGCTGATAAGGTCGTTGTACCGACCATAGAACTTACGAAAAGATGACTTCAAACGAGACTGTTGATAGTCCTGTTTTATCAACTTGTTTGTCAGTAGCTTGCCTCGCCATAGAAACTGTTCATACAAAGAGCATGCCTTTGCGTATCGAATTAACTGAGGGACAAAAACATCATATGCAGGTGATGAAGGTATATTGCTACATAAGTAAGGAAAGTTAACTATAGAAAAATTGAAGTCATCACGTTTATCATAAAGTTTTGTTGTAAGGTTACCATCAATGTCCATTTCCAGTAAAATATCCAAATATGAAACAGATGACACAGACTCTGTGGTATCTTTTATTTCAAGTTCACTGGGATATATCAAGTCGACGTAAGTATGGAAGTAACAATTATCAATTGACAATACGTCGTCGATATACCTGAATGTTGAGTTGAAGGCCACAGCGAGTGATTTATTTTTTTCACATACAAGTTTTTGAATAAATTCTGCTTCATATGAATACAAAAATAGGTCTGCTAACAATGGGGCACAATTGGTATCATCGGTATGATCTACTTTTTACAGTAGAGACTTACAAGATCATATTGCACTGTTGCAACCACTATTGAAATAGAACAACTATTGAAATAATTATTTCAATGGTGGTTGGGGATGTATTTCATTATCAGAATCACTTTGCAACCACTATTGAAATACAACAACTATTGAAATTATTTATTGAAATAGTAGTTGGGATTGTATTTCATTATAAGAATCACTTTACAGCCAATATTGAAATACAACCACTATTGAAATACAACCACTATTGAAATACAACCACCATTGAAATAAATTATTTATTCATTAATAAATTAATAAATTATTATTTCAAAAGTGGTTGGGAATGTGTTTTAGTACTACCACTATTGAAATAAATTATTTCAATAGTGGTTTGGGATGTATTTCATTTTAAGAATGACTTTGCAACCATATTGAAATAATTATTTGAATGGTAGTTGGAAATGAATTTCATTATATTTACCACCAAGTATGATTCCCTCTTTTTCTTACGGAAATTGGTTATAATTCATACATGTAGCTAAGTAGAAACTGACATGACTGAAATCCACACGTCCCGTATGTCGAATGGTCGAAACCTGAAAAATCAAGATCTGCACGAAATAATCATAGGAGATGAGTTGGCTGTTTCTTTTAGCTGATGTACTAATGTAAATTAACAGTAATTTAGTTAATTTTACTTCCTTTTTACAAAAAATGTATTAATTTGCTAAAAAAAAACTTGAAAATATATATACGATAAAATGCTTTCTTTGATGATTCATGCGGGTTATGCAGGTAGCGAATATTGCAGAAAATATTTACATAAACCGCTATCTCAGGTTGTGTATTTTTGCTGCTATGGCGCCACCTTCACGTCCTGCATGAATCGCCAACATTTTGTTCAATTCAATATTTTGTATATTGTGATATTTTTCCTTACAAAGGACAAACCAAGAAGTAACGGGACAATAAGCACGAATTCATAAAATTTATTTAATGTTGACCACACTTTATTTTATTTTATCATCTTTAAAGAACAATATCTGGAAGAGAAGATGATATTGAATATTTATGGAGATCGACAAATGCAAGTTCATTTTCTAAAATCGTTTGACAATGATTTTTTAAACTCTCATAATTTACTTTTTGTATGTTTTCGAATTTACAATGTTGAGAAAAAAAAAACAAGATAGAAACCTAACTACATGTATATTTACCATCTTTTATTTTAAATTTCAAATATTAAATGCTCTTATTGATAGACACATAGCAATAACTATTCAATCTTTTGTAAACTAGAATTATAAATCAAAAATATTATATCAATTAATAAAATTTGAATATCAAGTTTGGAAATATTTTCAATTGAAATTGTTAATCTTAGATATTTATTTTCATGAGAGTTATAAACCACCATAAAATGGACAGACAGACAGAAAAAGAAATATATGTACAGACTGATGAACGAATAAGCAGATTTAGAATTGTATTGTCCACTCTCCAAAATTATACGTGTCGGTCACTTTAAAGTCTATACAAAAGGAAAACAATGTTTTCATACAAAAGTTGAAAGATACCTGAAATATGAAGAAAAATTATATAATAATTTTAAGAATACCATGTTGACATTAACATATTCTGCGTTAAAAGTATGCATGGTTTTCATTAAAAAAATATTTCATGCAATAGTTTCGTCAAACTGGTCTGGTTAATCATTTCTACAGTGAGACAAACAAAGCGTTTCTAATATATGCAATGAAAACAATTCATTTGCTGGGGGTAAAATGTATGGTTATGATAGGGAAATTATATTTAAATCAGTTCCGAAAATCACCATGCAAGAAAGGAGACAGGAAAGTATTTACTACTACATGATATACATCGTATTACGAACAGAAATATACTACACAGCTTTATAAGTCATTGAAAGCCTTATTAAGGTGTCACTGTATGAACGTGCTAATCAAATCTGTCCTTTAATTGGATCACCGGCTATAATTTTGTCTGGTATCTTGAACTTACTGTCTGCATTTTTAGACAAAATCCTATTAAGGCAATTTTTATCAAATTCAACTAAAACTGCATTGAATTGCTTGTCAGTAGTACTATTATTACTTTTAAGTTTAACATATCAATACTTATGACAGGCGTTGATCAAAAATCTGACTGTTTGACAATTTATCCACTTAAGTGAACTTCGGACGTTGTCAAGGAAAGATGTTTATTGTTATGGGGTCAAAAATATTACCAAGCATTTACAGCTAAACTCGATTATAGGTTCTTTTCCATGTCTTGATAATTACACCAAATATATACCAGGCATTAAACTAAAACTTTTACAGTTAAATATAAATGACCTTTTCTTCAATATACAACAATCATGTAAAAGTAGGTAACAAGTTAACCCCCCTCCCCCCCCCCCCCCCCCCCCCATATAGACCAGAAATAGGAGTTCGATAGGGAGATGTCATAAGCCCAAACATTTTAAAGATTTTTTTGAATGATTTTTTAAAATTGCTTGACAAAGAAAGTATAGAATCTGTTAACCTTTCTGGAAAGAACAATACTTTACTGCTATATACTGATGACCTAGTATTATCAGATGACCAAAAAGGATTGCAAAACAAAAAAGATATACTTAATAAATACTGCAAAGACTGGCACTTAGAAATTAATACAAGCAAGACTAAAGTTGTTATTTTCAACAAAAGTGGTCACCTTATTAATGAAAAGTTCACTTTTGAAAATTCAAATTTAGAAAATGTGTTAACAAATAAAAATATTTAGGTATAATCATGTCCTCCTGTGGCTTATTCAAAAAAGCAAGATCTGATCTATATAATAAAGCTCTCAAGGCCTCTTTCAAAATATTCAAAGACCTAAACTCTACTGAACCCCCTATCAAAACATTTCTACATCTTTTTGTTCATATGATAAAACCTATTGCATTATATGGTTGTGAAATTTGGGGAACCCTTACATCACCCATACAGGAAAAAGACAAACATTTACATGTATATGATATCTTTAAAACTTGGGAAATGGAAAACTTAAATATCAAATTTTCTAAATATCTTTTAGGAGCTGGGGGAAAAAAGAACAAATATCGCAATTATCTCTGAACTGGGGCGATATCCTTTGTATTTTTCATTAATTCAAAGCATCTTATTATACTGGCATAGATTAGAATTATGTGAAGAATCTTCCCTGTTACACAATGCGTATAAAGAACCTATTAATCCTAGTCTATCCAATGTTAACTGTTGGTACAAAAGTGTAGTCTATTTTAGCAAGAAAATTAACATTTCACTATCTCAATGTAAAAAGCATAAAACCACATGTTTTAAACAACAAGAAAAGAGACATTTAAAAAACGGACATGGACACGATTTGAGCTCAAAATTTTCAAAATTTATTTTTCCATTTTTAATGTCAGTTGATTACTGTCGGTTCAGAAACATTATTGATATAAAGACGTCACAATGCAAATGTGGGTTTCAGGAACATTTGAATAGCTCACGGTGGGTGTTTTCTTTTTGCTTTTTGGCGGGGGGGGGGGGGGGGGTGTAATAAAAAGTCTTGACGAGCGAAAAAATGTATCAACTTTCAAAGTTGATATTAAATCCTGCTACAACCCAACCCCAATATTAAGTATCTGTATTAAATCCTCATATAACATATGCATATATATTTAAAGGTATATTTCCATGGATGGTTCTTCTAAGTACCGCACCTGTTATACATGTAGATTGTCTCTGAAACTAGATTGTTTTTTGTCTTATCTAATGACCTACCCATCGATGAACTCTCTGAACAGTGGAACCTCACTACTAAAGTGTATTTTAAAAAAATGTATCAAAAAATGAATTTTCTGGAATTTTGAAATATCGAAATTCTGATAACAATTGCAATCAAATTGTTTATGATGATAATATTAGTTTTCGATACTTTCTAATGGCGACATATAGTACTGGATTTTAATTTTGAATGAAACATTGCCGTTATTCAAGTTGTTATAATAGTATGAAGAGGAGTACATTGTGTTACTGAAGAACTTCGTAGAATTGTTGAAGTAGGTATGTTTGAATATATTTTGTATTTTTTTTTTATTAAATACCTAAATGTGACACTAACTGATTTATACACAAATTAACCTGATTCAACCATTAAAAAACCTGATATTAAACTTCTCGTGAACACCAACAATGATAGACCAGGAAATCAAATTCAACAATTCATTACACTTGCTAAATATTTGTACTTACAACATATCTCGCTATTGATTATTAATACATGTACATATATATTATACGTAAATGTTGAAATAATCATAATATCATAAAACATATAAAAAAAAAACTTGATTAATTGTTTTTTGAACAGAGGAGACCATAAAAGTATATCGCAAAATAGTGCTGTAGTCTAAAGCATAAATTAAACACATGTAGCTCATTTTCTTTCAACATCGCTGTTTACTGTGGTCTAGTGTTTTTCTTTTTGGGAAAATTAAGTAACGTTGTTTCCTTATAACTCAAAACAAACTGTAATTAATTCATAAGCCTTATATGTATATGAAAAAAGAGCTAAGCTATACACAACGATTAGCTTTAATCACAGTTCTGTTTAAACCTGGCGACAAAAAAAGTCCAAAAACTATAGACCTTTAAGTTTAACTAACATGGATTACAAAATTATAGCGTTCATATTTGCTAGACCATTACAAAAAGTTATCAATAAATTAATCGGAAACGGACAATCAGCTTATATCAAAGGTCGTTATATTGGCGTTAATGCGAGATTAATTATGGACATCTATGAATATTGTACAGAAAATAATGATGGAATTCTATTATTTCAAGACTTTGAATAAATTTTCGACTCTGTTGAGTGGAATTTTCTCTTTAAAATCTTTAAAAAAATTTAACTTTGGAGATAATTTTATAAACTGGGTTAAGATTTTGTTAACTAATCCAGTATTTAAAGTGAAAAATAATGGATGGATTTCCAAATCATGTAAAATGTCTAGAGAAATAAGACAGGGATGTCCCATTTCAGCAATGCTTTACATTTTTATAGCAGAAATTTTAGCGTTAAAATTAAAGAACAATAATACAATAAATTGTTTTCAATTCAAAGATATGCATAAAGAGATTAAATATTTGCAATACGCAGACGATATAACTCTAACTTTAAAAGACACCTCATCTCTAAATAAAGTATTACAGACTGTTGAATTATTTTGCAGTCATGCAGGATCAAAAATTAATCTGAAAAAATCCCAATGTATACTCATGGGCAAACTAAAGAACATGAAATTATAGAAGGAGTAAAAGTAAAAAACAGTGCAGTACGATGTTTAGGAATTTACCTCGGTCATGATAAAAATCAATGTAATGAGTTAAATTGGATAAAAACTTACAATGACATGGAAAAACTCTTTGAGTCTTGGAAAAAAAGAAAACTAACTATATTTGGGAAATCATGTGTTGTTAATAATTTAGCTGTGTCAAAATTAATTTACATTGCATCTATTCTCCCACTTCCTGAAAATAATTTCATTAAGCAAGTCAATAGAGCAATTTTCAATTTTATTTGGAACAAACATGACAGAATTAAACGAAACACTTTAATAGGAAAAATAGAAGAAGGCGGGATCGGTGTGTATTTGTGCTACACCCGGGGACCATGTGATGGACTGTATGTAGAGGTGTTTGTCCTCCGGGTTAGCCAGGGTATTACAAGTACATTTACTTAATATATTTCTATTTATTGCTAATATCGCTGAATTTGTACTTAAAGAAAGATATATACCAATTTTACTAGTTTTATACACAGATGTTCTTTTGTGTACACATGTATATTTTACGCAATCATTAATCATGAGTCCTAGGTATGCAACTCTAAAGATTATCGACGTCTGTATCCTTATTTTATAAACAATCAGAAATTATCTACCAAAATTCAACATTTCATTTTTTTTGTATGTGACAATATGTTACTTTTAAGACAACTTGATAGAAAAATATTTTTTAAATTCATCTCAATGAGAACATGTACATTTATTTGCAGCATTTATATAAAAAAAAAAAAATAAGGAATTACACAATATGTCTGTATGCTAATTATTAAAGTTGTATACTTTGTTTGTTCGTATAAATAAAAGATAAAAAAAATCTTAAGCCTTCTTAATCCCCTTTGCAGTTCTACATTTTCAGACATAAACAAGAATACCTACAACAATATAGCAAGTGATGTAAATCAAGCACATTTCTGATTAGCATTTTCCATACAGTATTAGTTTGCTAAAATATGGCAACAATACGAAAGAATTCTTCAGATCCCTTTCATTTGATTGTTGTTCGGATGTCCGCCCCTCACCTATCGGCGTGGACAGTGCAATTATAATAACTTTAATTTATTCCCGGTTTGCTTCATTGATATCATATTTATGATTATAGCTTTTCCTATACACATGATAATTTCTCCATTTTCACTAAAGGGTCATATTATCTGACAAAGACAACTCTTTGCTGGTTCATACCAGAATAACAGTTGCAGGCATTGCGGAAAAAGGAATTACCCATATCAGTAACTGTTATATTCCTACGAACCAACAAAGTAAACATTTTATTGTTTACATCTTTTTAAGAATTCAAATAAAAGTGGATGAAAGTAACCTACTATTAAACTAAGAAAAAGGTTATGATGAGGAAGAATGCCTATTCCAAAATTGTGAATTTCATGGCCCCTGGGTCAGGGATTCTGGTGTTAGGGGGGATCTAATGATTATATAGTGAAAATGCCTTAATTCTTTGACAATCTTTTCCCCTGCTCCTGGATATTAATAAGATGAACTAAGTACATAGTAATGATGAGAAAGAATGCCTCTTCCAAAATTGTATATTTCATGGCCCCTGGGTCAGGGGTTCTGGTGAAAGGATGGGGATCTAATGATTATATAGTGAAAATGCCTTAATTCTTTGAAAATCTTAATTGCTCCTGAATATTAAGCAGATGAACTATAAGTATATGGCTATGATGAGAAAGAATTCCTCTTCCAAAACTGTGAAGTTCATGGCCCCAGGGTCAGGGGTTCTGGTGTTAAGGTGGAGCTCTAAATGAATGCAGAAAATCTTTGAAAATCTCCCCTGTTCCTGGATATTAATCCAATCAATTAAGTACATAGTAATGATGAGGAAGAGTGCTCTTCCAAAACTATGAATTTCATTGCCCTTGGGTCAGAGTTTCTGGTGTTAGGGCGGGGTTCTAATGATTATATTGGATAGGGTGGTGTAATTTCGACCCATTATTTTTTTGTACTTAAGATTTGTTTAATTATGCCATGGTATGTTATGCTACAATTTTTAGAATTTAAAAAGTTTAATATTCGATAAATCAAACCCGGAATGTTAATAATAAAAAAAAAATAATTTTACTAGCCCTGTAGTTATTATAAAAATGCAAATGTATATGCATTGAAAAGCCACACTGCATTTACTCAGGTGACCGATAAGGTTCATGGGCCTCTTGTTTTAAATCAATGCCATTAAATCACGAGAAAGCATTGGAAAATGGGAAATTAAATATAAGCTGAATTGGAATAAACTTAACCATTTTTTAGAAATCTTATATATCTCACTATTAATGAAAGAAAATGTAAGCAAGCATTCCCCATTACTTGACAATGCAACACATAATGAATGGCAGAGTACCCATTAGATACACGAATAATTACAAGGGATTACTACGCAAAAAAGATTACGTCCAGCATATATACCTTTAACGACAACAACATTCTAATACTGGAATAAAAATCTCTTGATAATATGCTAATCTACAAGTTGTGTCCTGAAACCTACAAGGTTTTATTTATAATTCAACAGTTTAAGAGGAGATGCACTTACAGATACAACAGGACGGACGGGTGAAAAACGTAACCCTTGCAACTTTATGCATGGAGCACCGGGTATACAAGTAATAAGACTTGTTTTAATTAGTGAATTTCAAAATACATGTTCACATGAATTAGTTTAATTTTGAAACAAGTTCTCTCTCTCTCTCTCTCTCTCTCTCTCTCTCTCTCTCTCTCTCTCTCTCTCTCTCTCTCTGTTTTATCACCACAATGAGTAATTTTGTTAAAATTGTGTTGGTGATAAACACCTCTCTCTCTCTCTCTCTCTCTCTCTCTCTCTCTCTCTCTCTCTCTCTCAGTGCTGATTCGATATTACTAGCCTGAATTATTTGCAAAATTAAAGGTCGAAATATAAACTACAATGACAATATGGAATGCACAAACTGACTTTAGTTTTCTAAATAGCTGTTGTAACTTCCATATTTACTAGTATATTGGAGTGGGACCTCATTCTATAGCCCAAGAAAATCTCCGCTCATTGAAATAACAGTTTAACAGGGAAAGGGTATAGCGGTATTTAACATTGATAGTTGATTTTCATCTGTCAATCTTATAACCTATAATTTTACAAATAAACGAAAGGCGCAACTCGTTGAAATACTGGATTGGTTAAGCAGGAAGTGTATTTCATACATATTGATACATGTATTGATCTTTTCATTCTTTTGGTACTTGATCTTGTGATCTTTTGATTTAGGATGTAGGCCACAACTGCATCCCCCCCCCCCCCCCCAACTTCTAACATTTCGGGTTCATTTTACGAGATGGACCTGTAATAAAACGACAACGGGCAGGTAACATTTCCTAAAGATGATGGTATTTCTGAGCTGTTTAGACTAAAGTCTCCTTCAAATTCTAACATGTTTTATACTGTATCTGATGAATAACACAACATAATGGGAGAATTTTTGTGCAATTGAAATCATTCATTGACATTATATAAATTAAAAACACTCACAGTATTTCTCAATTTTCTGCCTGAACTTGAACTTCTAGCTATGTCAACATTATGACTATTTTACCTTTTCTACAGAAGAGCGCAACAGGGGAGACAATTCTAACAATAGTAATGAAATGCAAATGTAATGAATAAGATTTTTATGGGAAACAGTGATATTAATTTTTTTTTTTTAATAAAAGCATAATAAGTATTTTTTTAAAACTTTTATTTACATATATTGACTTCAGTGGATTAAAATCGCGTGGAAAATAGAATTTTAAAAACCACCAACAATTTATTACTTTTTAGTCCTTGAGAGTCCAAATGTGGATTTTATAAGTATCAAAACATATGAATTTCTTATTAACGCAAAATTTCAGAAAAAAAAGTGCCACTTTCTGAGAAATTCTTTCTCAAAAATTAACAAAAATGAATAATTATCTTTTCTTGGCATCCTGCCAACAATCGCGCCGTTAGGGCATCATTGTGTATATAGAAATATGAAACAAAATTTGCAATAATTAATTGTTGGAACTTCCTTTTTAAGAATATAGTCTTCTTTCCTTCAAATATTGTTTATACATTTTATAATTAATTACTGAATTTTACAATTTTTTTCTTAAATTTTCTGGATTTTAGAGGCAAATTAACCAGAATGCAATACTGGCTGTTTCTATAAATAGAAACAACCAGTGCAAAAACAAACATCAAATATCTTACTTTAAATAGGTATCCTTTAAAGTTATGATAAAGTTCTGTTCATTCTTGAGACTTGCTACCACAGTTTTTTTCAATATTTGCATGGTTTTCTCGTAGACATGATCTTAAGTTAAATCTGACTGTGAGTTTAGTTTCTGTACAGTAACATCCGCGTAGCACTGCTTCGCCCAACAAAACCTGCGTATTTACTGACCACGTCGTTATGATGAGTCTTGGTTTTGGGGTTCAGTAGTTTGTACTGTTGGTAGGTCATGGCCATCCGTCTGTGTAATATCATCACACTGTCCAGATCTACCCTCCCTTCCTCATCCTCTATAATGTTCGAGTTTATTTTGTTAGAGATAATGATGCATCAACAAGTATAATCTCTGTTAAATTCAGTTAGCTGATACAGAAAAAAACCAGTTATAATGAATTAAAGCTTAGAGCAAAGTCACTTTTATTCACTCTAGCCTTCAAACTTATTACTTTAGAAACTTTATTTCTATAATGAATTACGTTTATAACAAATCACAATTGATTGTCTCTGGCATCTCGCTGACAGGCTTTTTTCCCCCTGTATACACGAAAGCAGTATTATTCTCATGACCAATGTGCCAAAAATTTCCTGTACATATATTGGTTATGCATATTTTGGAAGTAAATCTGTAATGAGATCCTCTGTGTGTGGGTTTTTTTTTTACCTTTATCAGGATCAGCAAACCTGGAGTACTTGTTCTTGTCCAGTTTAGGTGAGCACTCCTCTACAGGGTGCCAGGAATAGACCTCGGGACAGAGTAGGAAGAAAGGATAGTACTGCCTCTACAAATTATAAATAAAAAGGATAATACTGGTTCTACAGATAAACACATCAAATTATTATAAGAAGACAGGATGGTACTGCCCCTAAAGATATATAAATACATCAAACTATAAATAGAAAGGATGATTATTTCCCTATAAACTCATCAAATTATTAATAGAAAGGATAGTACTTGCCCTACAGATGAACACATCAAATTATTATAATTGGAATGGACAGTGCTGCCCCTGAAAACAGATACTGAATCTGGATAGAACGGATAGTAATGGTACTTTCCCTGATGGCTAAGATGCCATTATTATAGATAAAATGGGACATCTTGTTCCTCTAAACTGGGACACGAAACTATAATGCATTAACACAATATACGGCCGGATATGTTCCCGCTATATTTACCTTGTATCTCATCTTTGGATAGAAGTGAATGTAGTATCCTATGTAGTAATACTTCAGATCTGGGGCCTTCTTGTTTAGTTCCCGAACAAAGGCTATCTCCCTGAAAACATATCACATCTTCTGATCACAGTAAAACAGGGAACTAATATTTGTGAAATCTGGCGACTAAACAAAACTGGGCTAACATAATATATATTGATATGCTGAGACCATATCATAAAATGACAAGTGTAGCTCTCAAGGTTTGACAAGAGACTGTAAATTTGAGATGGTGTACCTAAGTACAAAAAAAATGTACTTCCAAGGAATGTGTATAAACATACGTTAGTGAACCTGAGTTTATCCTGAAATATTGTACCTGAGAATGTTAGGAACTACCTGTAGACATGAACTAATCACAGGATGAAGCTCTGCCTTTCATTCAACTGAAAAGTGACTGAAATGTAACTTAAAGTATCTGAAAGGTAACTAGAAAGTGACTGAAAGGTATCTAAAAAGTGAATGGAAAGTGACTTAAGCCTGACTAAAAAGTACCTTAAAATTGACTGAAAAGTAACTTAAAACTGACTAAAAGGTAACTTAAAAGTGACTGAAAAGTGACTTAAATCTGACTAAAATGTACCTTAAAAGTGACTGAAAAGTAACTTAAAACTGACTAAAGGTAACTTAAAAGTGATTTAAAGTTAGCTTAAAAGTGACTAAAAAGTGGCTGAAAGGTAACTTAAAGGCTTATGCGTAAATGGCGTAAATGGCTTATCTATACCATTCAGTCACATTTACATGCCACGGGTGTAATCACTTGACTACAGATGAGTCAAAGAAGTTCAGAGAATTTCTTGTACAAAGGGAACGTGTGTTTGCTAATACAGATAGTAAAATGGGAGGAGTTCAGAATAGAGAGTATCGCATTATATTAATGGCCGAGGAGCCATTTAAAGAAGAGAAGAGTGCCAATTTTCAAGAGAGGAATTTCGGATGCTGAGATTCAAAAATTAGAGAAGCAGGGTCTGGTCGAGAAATAAAACAGTCCATGGTCCCCACAACTAGTACTAGTTAAGACGAAAGATGGAAGATGGCGTGTATGTGTAGATTATTGCCGTATAAATGCCGTTACATTCAAATATGCTTTCCCCACTCCCAGAAGAGAAGATGATTTAGATGCCCTTGCTAGTTTTAAATGGTTTTTATTGCTAGATTTAAATATGGCGCACCATCAAGTGCAAAGTAGAACAAACAGAAAACAGCTTTTGCAAGACTCAGAGGAGGATTTTTTTTCAATATACTGTGATGCCCTTTGGTTTTTGTTATGCGCCTGCGACATTTCAACAGATTATAGAAAAGACTTGGAATGGATTACATTGGGAAATAGCTGTTTTATACTAGGATGACATAGTGGTGTTCGGGAGAATTATGAAGAACGTGTTGCTAATCTTAAGAATGGTTCTGATCGACTAGCCGAAATGAATTTGAAAGTTAAGCCAAAAAATGTTCCTTCTTCAAACTGGAAGTTAAATTCCTTGCACATGTAATAACATGCAGTAACAAAAACTGACCCTGTAAAAACTGAGTCAAATAGAAACGCAGCAAGACCAACAAATTTCCGTGAATTACAAAGTTTCTCAGGATTGGTGTCTTATTATAGAAAATTCATCAAAGATTTTGCAAAAAAAAGTGATTACATGTGTTAACAAGCAAAAATTACTTGAGCTGACGTAATAGAACCCTCAATATTCGAATGGGCCTCAGCATGTATGGTACGCTCCGTTGCTGACTGTAGATACCTTAAGTGGGATGCGCGGCCATCTTGTACATTTGAAGATCAAAATGTAAACATTTCTTGAACTAGCTTGTTTCTGCCCAAAGCTGACCGAAACTGTTGACAAAACATAAAAAAGCAATAAATATAAGGTTTTACATGTTGTTTTGTATGCAACAGTTACATTTTGATCCTCAAATGTACAAGATGGCCACACATCTCCCTTAAACACAGTTACCAAGAAAGACGTGTTACCATTACCATCGATATATGACTATTTACAAACACTGAAAGGAAATATCTGGTTTTCAAAGCTGGACACCAACTAGCCCTACTTACAGGTGAAGGTTAGTGATTCGAACAAGGAAAACGCTGCCTTTATTACCAATGAAATGTGGTGATAAAGAACAGTTTTTTCAAATATAAAGGAACAAAGCAAACAAGTTAGAGGTAGGATCTGATGCCATGGAGGAAGGAGTGGGCATCCTCTGCTGACCGGTCACACCCGCCGTGTGCTCTTTGTCCAAATCGGGAAAACGGAAAAATCCGTAGACAATTCGGTGATTAAGAATGACCTAACAATAAATATGAAAAACGTCCGACAGCATTCGACCTAGCGGAAGATTGTATTTACTGACAAGGTCGTTGTATCGACCGCAGAAATTATGAAAGGATGACTTCAATCGAGATTGTTGATAATATTGTTTGTCAGTAGCTTGCCTCGTTTTAGAAATTGTTTATACGTAGAGAAGCCTATCAAATCAACAGAGAGACAAAAATTATGCAGGTAATGAAGGTATATTGCTACATAAGTAAGGGAAGTTGACGATAGAAAATTTGAAGTCATCACGTTTATCATAAAGTTTTGTTGTTAAATTACCATTAATGCCTTTTTCTAGTAAAACATCAAAATATGAAACAGATGACTCGGACTCTGTGGTATCTTTTATTTCACGTTCACTGGGATATATCGAGTCGACGTAAGTATGGAAGTAACAATTGTTAATTGATAAAACGTCATCGATATACACTGTACCTAAGTGTCGAGTTGAAGGCCACAGCGAGTGATTTCTTTTTTTTTATGTACAAGACTAAAAGCAGCTATCAATGATGTCAGAAAGTCTGGACTTAAATTTATCGTGGGGAATGGTTGCATAAAGTGTAGAAAAGTCGCAAGTTTTGATGCTATTGAATTTGGTAAAATTTTGTGATTTCAAATTTTTTAAAAGTTCCTTGGAAGTTTTAAGTATCCACATCTGATTAACGCCGCTTCTTGAATACATGTATACTGTTGCACAATACTCTTGAAGTTTTTCCTTTATTGCTGTTAATATTTAATAAGTAGTAAAGAAACATGCTTGGTAGAACATTTACTGGAACCCGCTATGTATCTTTCTTTGTAAGGATTTTTATGAAGTTTAGGAATCCAATATATGTAAGATAATTCAAATTCATTTTGATTGTTGGGAATATTGAAATCATATGATTTTCCTCCTTAGAAAGCGAACAATTAGTATAAGTTGGATTGCCACTTGCAGGATCTTCTAAAATACAATTTATATAATGAGCCTTACAAACAAAGACGTTGTTTCCTGCTTTGTCAGCAGGGACCAGTACAAACTGATCGTGTATTCTATCTAGTTCTTTTTTCACTTCTAAATTATTAAATGTAGAAAGATAATTGTTTTTCATACAACGCTTCAATCGCTTATTGCGAGATTTTAACATGCATCTTACACCTTTAATCCATTCTGACAACGTTTGATGTCTTCTTTTTCATGTTTGGTCCATCATTTGGCGTATTCCATTACAGAAATCATAATGTGTTTAATATTATTATACCAGTTGAACATAACATTAGAAGACTTGCAGTTTTTAACAGATCTAGAACAGCTATGGCGTTTTTCAACTCAAGAGAATGGGGTTCGGTCTCTGTAATGCGCCAAGAACTTACAGCAGAGTGGTGAATTTAGCCTTGAGGTTGGATGACTGACTTAGCGTTTCTAGATGACGTTCTGGTGCTAGGTAAAACCTTGCAAGTAATTATCAGATGACTTGAATACCTGAAAAAAAACCCAACTAGATAATGAATTGTTTTAATGTCAAAAGCAGCCAAGGCCTACGGATCAACAAGGAACGTTCTACACTGGACCAAAAACGACTTCTCTGGAAACAGGACGTAGGTACCAAGGTTTTAGTACTCCCAAGTACCATGATAGTGGAAGTCATGAACTTGTGTCATGATGTTCCTGCTGCTGGACACCAGGGTGTAAGTAGAACTTTGAGTCGGGTTAAGAAGCGGTTTTATTGGTATTTCCTGTCAACAGATGTTTAGAATTATGTTGCTTCTTGTGTTGCCTGCAATCGAAATAAAAAACCAACAAGACATGCTCGTTGCAGCATGACCCAATTTCATGCAGGGGTACCAATAAAAAGATTTCATAAAGATTTTTGTGGCCATTGCCCGTTACCAAGAAAAACAATGCATACATACTAATGATGGTTGACCATTTAACCATTTCATTTAACCACTATTAAATATTTGACGGAGTTTTACAAATTAAAGGAGATTGGACTGCGTCTATATTACGTTATTAAGACGTCCAGCATAAACAAATCGTTTCAGACATTGAAGATGTCCGTAAATGATATTTACCGGCTGTACGTGGTAGGCAAAGGTAATTTTAACAAATTATCCTGAAGTACATATAAGGTGGTTCACTACAATTTGAAATAGTTTCTCAAATCAGCAGAAATTTACTTGATTATGAACTATAGTTTGATTATTTGTTTATTGTTATAATACAATTGATTAAGTCTTTAAACTGTTAAAGCAGTGTTCTGTTAAAACTCTTTAAAGCAACAACTAAAATAGCAAAAACAGCATCAAGCTGTGTATATATGCAATTAGGTGGTATACAGTACAGACTTTGTCAAATGTTAGGAACTCTTCAGATGAAATTTACGGATAATAATACTATCTTTTACAATGCAGTCATAACTAAATATCTTTAAGATTGTAAAAAGCTAGCAAAACATGAGGTTTAAAACTTGAAAAAGTAAACAAGGAAGAAATGTGGTTTTGATCACCGATAATTTTTATTGCACTAAAACATAGCTGTGACAAAAAGGTACAATTCCTTGTAAAAAGATCAGTGAAGAAACTGAACATTACTTTGAATCAAATAACAAAATGCTATCTATGTTAGTTGATACGGGTATAACATTTGCAGGCATTGCCAAAAAATGAATTACCTATGTCAGTAACTGTTATATTTCTACGAACCAACAAAGTAAGCATTTTATTGTTTACATCATTTTAAGAATTCAAAAAAAGTGGATGAAAGTAACCTACTATTACTTAGCGTGTAACAAAGATGAGAGAGCATACACACAGTTGACCTCTGACACATCTCCAAATATGGAGTTGATTTATCGATTTTTAGTCTTAAACAATTTTAAACAGATCTGTCGAGAAAAAGGTTTACACCCTATCATGGACAACAAACGGTTATCTTAATACAAGAGAAAGTACTTGGTGGATGTAAATTTATGTATAAATCTATAAAAATCATACTTAATATCCAAAAACATAATCACTGATCTCTAAAGAAGTTAGCAAATCTAACCCACTTGTACAAATTAAGAAACATTTATATGTCTACAAAGTCTTGTTAGACATTTTTGGAATGTTCTGTAAGATACAGATAAATGTACAAAGTGGATCAGTCATCTCCAATAAGTTATTTTCATCTCCAGTAAGTATTTATTATTAACACCATAAGTAATCATCATTAAGACCTTATCTAAAAAATAAATTAAGTTAAATCTGGCTGTGTGTTTAGTTTCTGTACAGTAACATCCGCGTAGCACAGCTTCGCCCCACAAAGCCCGCATATTTCCTGACCACATCGTTATGCTGAGTCTTGGTTTTGGGGTTCAGTAGTTTGTACTGTTGGTAGGTCATGGCCATCCGCCTGTGTAATATCATCACACTGTCCAGGTCTACCCTCCCTTCCTCATCCTCTGAAATGTTCGAGTATTTTTTGTTAGAGATAATGATGCATCAACAAGTATAATCTCTGTTAAATTCAGTTAGCTGATACAGAAAAAAACAGTTATAATGAATTAAAGCTTAGAGCAAAGTCACTTTTATTCACTCTAGCCTTCAAACTTATTACCTTAGAAACTTTATTTTTAAAATGAATTATGTTTATAACAAATCACAATTGATTGTCTCTGGCATCTCGCTGACAGCATTTTTTTTTTCACTGTATACAAAAAAGCACCATTATTCTGATGACCACTGTGCCAATAATTTCCTGTACATATATTGGTTATGCAAATTTTGGAAGTAAATCTGTAATGACATCCTCTGTGTGTGTTTTTTTTCTTTTTTACCTTTATCAGGATCAGCAAACCTGGAGTACTTGTTCTTGTCCAGTTTAGGTGAGCACTCCTCTACAGGGTGCCAGGAATAGACCTCGGGACAGAGTAGGAAGGAAGGATAGTACTGGCCCTATAAATAAACTCATCTAATTATAGATAGATAGGACAGTACTGGCCCTATAGATAAACTCATCTAATTATAGATAGATAGGACAGTACTGGCCCTATAAATAAACTCATCTAATTATAGATAGATAGGACAGTACTGGCCCTAAAAATAAACTCATCTAATTTTAGATAGATAGGACAGTACTGGCCCTTTTGGCTTTATTGGATTTGATCATCCTCCATCGTGCTTGATCACCTCATAATATTTAAAAAATGATTTCTTATTACTAATATTTATATAATTTTCACCAATTGTTCAAATCAATTTAAAATAATTGACATTTTTATGTTATTTACATTTTGTATAATTATGCAAATCTGCTTCCTCACAATACGTCATTTGCGTCTTTGATAAAAATGTTTTGGTCAGGACAGTAACCAATTTGATTCATAGTGTTATAACAGAAAAAACCCTGGAAAATGTAAACATAACTAAACACAATGTACCGAAATGTTCCCACCATATTTACCTTGTATCTCATCTTTGGACAGGAGTGAATGTAGAAGCCCATGTAGTAATACTTCAAATCTGAGGCCTTCTTGTTTAGTTCCCGTACAAAGGCTATCTCCCTGTAAACAAATCACATCTCCTCATCACAGTAAAACAGAGAACTAATATTTGTGAAATCTGGCACTTAAACAAAACTACTAAAACATAGCATACATTGATATGCTGAGCTACAAGTGTAACTCTCTAGATCTGACTCATTACTGTAAACAACTGACTGTAAACTTCTAAGGACTGGCTGTAAACATGAGATGTACCTATATACTTCTAAGGGCCAGCTGTAAACATGAGAAGGTGTACCTACATGCTTCTAAGGAGTGGCTGTAAACATGAGATGGTGTACCAATATACTTCTAAGGGCTGGCTATAAACATGAGAAGGTGTACATACATACTTCTAAGGGCTGGTTGTAAACATAAGATGGTGTACCTACATATTTCTAAGGGCTGGCTGTAAACTTGAGATGATGTACTACATGCTTCTAAGGACTGGCTGTAAACATGAGATGGTGTACCAATATACATGTACTTCTAAGGGCTGGCTATAAACATTAGATGAGAGGTAATGTACCTGAGTTTGTTATGGGACTAACTGTAAACATGAAAAGGGCTGGATATAAACATTAGATTGTGTACCAGCTGAGTTTCTCCTGAAAATGACGGTTAACTGTAAATTTGACAAGATTTATCTGAGAGCTGAGTACCTGACTGTAATCATGAGATGGTGTACCTGTATACATCCCAAAACTGATTTTAACATAATGAAACTGGGTATGTTCCTACACTGACTGTAAACATGAGATGATTTACCTGAGAGCCGAGTAGGTCCCGAGACTGAGGAAGTCGTAGTTGGGGTCGTAGTATAGGTAGACCGAGGACACACAGGAGGGCAGGATGTCAATGACCCCGACAGCAATGATCCGGCCGTCCAACAGGTAGTGCTGGTGAAAAGACCCGTACCCCATGGGTAGTCCACCCTCTCTGTACTCCTCCTACACCAAAATAATGCAGAGAATAAAACAGTCCTTACAAAAAACTAAGTGTCTATACAGAAAATAACTCCTTAAAAAGAGATTAATTCAGTCCTTACACAAAGAATAGCTTACACATATTATAATTTATCTTTAAACAGATAATAACCTGTTCTTATACTCTGTTTGTGAACAATAAATGCAAAATTGATACAAGACCATAATGATCATTTACAAGGAAGTAACACATATAAATTACACAAAAATATATTGAGGTAATGATATATAAATTCATAACTTCTGGCTGAATATACTGTTGAACTGAAATAAAACTTATTTCCTAGAACATACAACTAGATTTCTGCAAATGTTTTAAATGAATATAATTTTCTTTACACTATCATATTCAATTGAACAAATTTTCATTGAGAGGATTCATAAACTTTAGGGATTTTTTCACTCTCCCTAGTAAAGCTTAAGACTTTGTGCCGTGTTTCAGCAGCGTCACTACCTCCAGGGGTCCCTCACACAGAAAGTCATCGAACTGTCCCATGGAGCAGTCTGATTCATCCTCCCTGTGGATCCTCATCTGGTACTCCTTGAAGATGCTGTACGACTCACGGTGAGACTTTCGGAACTCAGACGACGGAGGATTGACCCGGACTAACCTCACCTACAACACCAAACAACCTCAAATAAAATGTATTTACCTCAAGCGGGGAGTCGCACAGAAACCTAGTGTACTGGGCCACGCTGGGCTTATTAGGAGGGTCCTTGTGGATTTTCATTTGATAAGAGTGGTACACAGTGTGGGCCTGGGTGAAGGAGCGGGTGAACTCTTCGCTGGCGGGCTCTGACCTCACCAGTCGAATCTGTAAATACAGCGCATCACCACTCTTAGATGTCACAAATTAATTAGAGAGAAAAGGGAACGCTGACAGCTAAACTTGCTTAGAGGGAAGGAAAGACTGGGAACATTTATCAAAGATAAGCAAGAGGTGTTTTTTTTTAACACTTGTTGCCCCAAGAAGGCCATATCAAAAGGTAACCAAATTCATGGGCATGATTAATGTGACCTTAACCTTCATGACTTCAAACATTCACATTTTACAACCTTGACCTTTATGATCAAAAAAGTACAGAGTCTGTAGCTTTGACTTAACAACACTTTTATTATTAACTACTTCCTATTGAAAATGAGAATTCATTGAATGTATGATAAAAATGTTTATTGAGCATGTAATTAACCATAGCTAGATCTGATGGGGAAAAACATTCATCTATACATTACATAAAATAAAAGAGAGTGAACGAGAGAGAGAGAGAGAGAGAGAGAGAGAGAGAGAGAGAGAGAGAGAGAGAGAGAGAGAGAGAGAGAGAGAGAGAGAGAGAGAGAGAGAGAGAGAGAGAGATGGTCCCTATGCACTAACCTCTAGTTTGTGGGCACAGTTCTCAGTCTGCTCCGGTTCTCTCAGTAAATCCTCTAGTGTCTTCTCCTGAGATTTCTACAACCAGAAAATCAGAAGTTCTTTAGAAATGGCCAGATATAGTTGTTATATTTTAAAAAATAGTATCTACACAGGGTAGCATCAACATATTGATATATCATAACACTGTAATGCAATGTGCATAGATTTAAAACACAGGCTCCTGGTGTTATATATTTTTGTCAAAGTAAAAAATATATCCCCTTCCTTATTATACACAAGTTACACATTGCTGCCATCTTGAATTTATCTAGTAGGACAGTCAAATTACCTGGAATTTTCACTTAAAACTCATCACTAAAATTATTTTATATCCTTTTCATCTTTCAATCGGTCCTTCAACATCTAAGCTTACAATTGATTTGATCAAAATCACCCCTGAATTTGCATATACGGCTTCAGATGTGATATATGGCTAAAGGTAGGCTGGAAGTTTACATTATTGCTTTATACTTTGGGTAATCCCTTCCAAATATAGCACTGATACGCATATTCAAAAGGTGTCGATTATGAATTCAATCAACATACAAGAAAATTATAGAAGTGGATACTAACATTCAAATATAACTTTTATTACAAACAGTTAATATCAACATGTTTAGAAATATTTTTTATTTTGCAATATTAACCCAAACACACGGTGCAGGGAAATCTCATTTACATAAAGGTGTAAACTTCCGTCCTCCCTTGAAACATTTGTGAAGCAGTAGCTGCAGAATAGGAGAAATTTTTAATTAATTGCTAATGCATCGTGCTGTTTTGCAGTTGTTGACTTGGTAGTAAACCAAGATGTCGAATGACTGACCTCAAGACAGAGAGGATAAAGAATAATTTTATTATTGAGTATCAGGCGTATTATTAGGTAGGTGTATTTTTTTAGAATGAGAATATATAACGTCAGGTGGGGTGCCTGTTATTTAAAGGTAAAATACCTGACATGAATTTCTTTATTTTAACTAAATAATAAATATAATATGGTTACATGGAAATAAATTTGTTTTTATCTGGGTCCAATTGTTGGTGTAAAGGGTTTTCCCCAGAGTATGTATAAAATACAACCCAACAAAATCCTCGTACACCCCTTGGATGTTTTTGTTATGTCTACAAATTGTTGATAGTACAAATGTACTCTAAGAGGTTCCATGAATGGAAAATAATCTCTATTCTGTTCTATTCTATTCATTCCATTCTGTAACTGAGTATTTATTGCCTACCAGTTGTTTCGCTTGGTCTGTATTGCCTGCTTGTCTCTCTGTCTGTCCCTTTTCTGACTGTTTAGCAAGTTTTTTCTCTCTTCTCAGATCTTTAGCTTTCTTACACTTAGGTTTATCGGGGTCTGCCCCAAGCCCTTAATAGAAACAAAAATTATAATTCATGATTTTCACAAAGTATACCATATAATCTACAAAGCTAGGCCTACTATTAGGCAGTAAAGGGGAGTAATTCAAATGCCATTTACAAAGATCTATAGGTTTTGATGTTTTCTTTATAATCTGCTCTGCTTCCATTGATTTTTCCTCTTCTGGTGAACTGTGATTGACAGCCGTCTCCTCCTTCCTACCAGGGTCAGCCCCGTCCCCTTTTACTGGCTCCTCTCCCTCTGTCTTGTCATGTTCCCCTTTCTTTTTACCATGGATGAGAAACTTATTGAACTGCTTGATGATTTTTTTGTGGGACTTGCTCATTTTGAAATTCCGTGTGTTGTGTTTTATTGTGTAATGGGGGCAGCATGTGGTGTCAATTTTGGGTTTGTATCAGTACTTTCCACTTCTATAAGTTGACAACAGCACAGTAACTCATTCCTAAGTCTATAAGGTCTCAATGATTTTTTTTTGTTATTATTTGCTATTATCCTCTTTTCTCTTCTCCCTCAGATATCCTCTGTCTGTCTGTCTGTCTGTCTGTCTGTCTCTCTCTCTCTCTCTCTCTCTCTCTCTCTCTCTCTCTCTCTCTCTCTCTCTCTCTCTCTCTCTCTCTCTCACCTCCTCCATCCCCTGTCTATAAGGTCTTGATAATCCTGTACTGTAAGTTTTTGAACTCACATTCCTGCAAAAAAGGATGAATGCTAACATTTCTTAATATTACTAAAAGCATATAGAAAAAATTGCGAACTCATTAAATTAAAGTTAAGATTTGACTGACAGATAGAGTTTAAAAATGTTAAGAGTTGTGATTGACAGCTGTCTCCTCCTCACTACGATGCAATTTTTTATCTGATTTTCAATCGACATGCTCGAAAAGAGTCATCATGACGTCACGATTCTCACCAGAGAGTCGATTGAAAATCAGACGCACTTCAGATTTTCAATCCACTTTCAGACTTTGCTTTCGACTTTTGACTTAGGTGGTCTCAGGGTACGATTTTAGTCGAAAATCGGATGCCAAATTGCATTGTGTGATCGCACCATTAGCCCGATAACAACAGTCGATTCACGCAAGCCTAGAATCTGAATTAAATCACGTAAAAATGGTCATTCATTGTCATTACCATCTGAAACGTTAGAGCTGGTGCTTTTGCAGTATTCACATCTCTGCCCGGGGCGGTCTCCGCCTCCATACCACTCCACGGTTCCTGGACCAACCGATTGTTTTGTCATATTGTGAAATTCTACTTTCGATATCAGACTAGATATTGTACTTAAATGTACATTGTTATTTAATACCATTTAAATATGCAAGCTGTAGGAAGATTATTTTGTGTACATAAATTACATAATAGTTGTAACCATTTAACCGGCAGTCCCGAATAGCTCTCTGGTATAAACAGCTCCACCGGAGCTGCCCTGCTTGTGTATATATAAATGAGTGACGGCGCGTGTCAGAGGAGAGTTAAAAATTGAGGTAGAAAGTTGCTTGTATAAATTATGTGAATACTTAAAACGGAATAAACATGAAAACTGACAATTGTTTTCTTTACGCTACCAAAGGAGGGTTAAATTAATGATTACACCATGGTTTATCAGGGACGATAAAATAACGAAGAGAAACAAAAATACCTGCACGTCGGTCCCGCTACAACTTGTGGCAGCGGTGAAATGTTTTCTAAATATTTAGTGACACGAATATTTTATTCAACTTTTTACACAATCATATCAATAAAGGATTGAGGTAAGAATAAGATGGATAATTTTCTTTACTCTGATTTGAGTAACAAGCAGAAACATATTCCTATGGACTGCCTGACGATATAAGGATCAATTATATAGATTTGAAGCAAGCCCAGGAAAATCAGTTTGGCCATAGAGCGATGAAAGAGAGCTATATTGCAGAATTTAAATTGCGAAAAAAAGCACAAATGAAACATTTGGAGATTCTGGGCAAGCTATAGAAGATCTGTACCGTAAGGTATATCCAGAGAAAGCAGTTTAAAGACATTCTTATATAACTGTAGTGAGGACAGCAATTTTCACATGCTGTGAAAAGAATTCATCCTAAGAAACTACAAAAAGCCTTTACAACTGCTATGCAGGAGCAATGTAATAGAAGAAAACACCCGAGATCAAAAACAGACGCACTGTGTATGCTGTTTCTGAAACATTCCGAGAAGCGAATGTCAACAAAATAACACAGCATATAAAACCAAAACCAAGATATCAGAAAAAATGTTTTCAGTGTAATTCTACTGAGCATTTGTCATATCAGTGTTCACTTAACACAACAAAATGGAGAAAAGTGGGTCAGTAGTTAAACAGCTCAGTTATTCAGACAGAGGATTCTGGAGAATTAATATTGTTTCTCAACGAAACTGACCAAGTTTCAAGGACAACAAATGTATTTATTAATCGCAGTTGTACTGAAAATGTTAGTCTATGTACTGAGAATTTAGAATTGCAAATTCCTGGAAAAGTGGTTTTCAAATAGAAAAGGAAACAATGAGGATTTGGAACGTAGACTGAGACTAATAACTGAGAAAGCCTATTTTAATATTATTCCCGAAAAGGTCCGTACTAGAACGAGTAAGTACAAAGTTATTAAGCGCCGACACACAAGCAATAAATACGATAGGAACTGCTAAAGTGGCATTAACACGTAGATATAGAAGAGCGAATATCTGTAGGAGGAGAAAAAAGTGTTGAAAGAAAATTTTATGTGAGATACAAGTGCGTCCAGGAATATGATACCATCGAACTTTTAATGAAGACATGAAAGAGGGAAAACGACTTCCACCATACCTATTCAAAGTTTCATAATATCGTACCAATTAACTGTCGCAAAAACACTACTGAAAAGAAAATCAGGCACTGTGTATATTCGTGTTTTCAATACTGGAGAAAAACCTCTATCGATCAAGAAGGGAACATGGATAGTGTCAATTATACCAGTTAAGTATGTGAGTTCATTGAGAATTGCGATTATGAAATCAACAATGTTAATGTGGAAAATAGACAACGGGTGTAATCACTTGACTACAGATAAGTCAAAGAAGTTCAGAGAATTTCTTGCACAAAGGGAACGTGTGTTTGCTAATACAGATAGTAAAATGGGAGGAGTTCAGAATAGAGAGTAATCGCATTATATTAATGGCCGAGGAGCCATTTAAAGAGGCGCCGAGAAGAGTGCCAATTTTCAAGAGGGGAATTTTGGATGCTGAGATTCAAAAATTAGAGAAGCAGGGTCTGGTCGAGAAATAAAACAGTCCATGGTCCCCACAACTAGTACTAGTGAAGACGAAAGATGGAAGATGGCGTGTATGTGTAGATTATTACCGTATAAATGCCGTTACATTCAAATATGCTTTCCCCACTCCCAGAATAGAAGATGATTTAGATGCCTTTGCTAGTTTTAAATGGTTTTTAATGCTAGATTTAAATATGGCGCACCACCAAGTGCCGATTGCAAAGTAGAACAAACAGAAAACAGCTTTTGCAAGACTCAGAGGAGGATTTTTTTTTTCAATATACTGTGATGCCCTTTGGTTTTTGTTATGCGCCTGCGACATTTCAACGGATTATAGAAAAGACTCGGAATGGATTACATTGGGAAATAGCTGTTTTATACTAGGATGACATAGTGGTGTTCGGGAGAATTATGAAGAACGTGTTGCTAATCTTAAGAATGGTTCTGATCGACTAGCCGAAATGAATTTGAAAGTTAAGCCAAAAAATGTTCCTTCTTCAAACTGGAAGTTAAATTCCTTGCACATGTAATAACATGCAGTAACAAAAACTGACCCTGTAAAAACTGAGTCAAATAGAAACGCAGCAAGACCAACAAATTTCCGTGAATTACAAAGTTTCTCAGGATTGGTGTCTTATTATAGAAAATTCATCAAAGATTTTGCAAAAAAAAGTGATTACATGTGTTAACAAGCAAAAATTACTTGAGCTGACGTAATCGAACCCTCAATATTCGAATGGGCCTCAGCATGTATGGTACGCTCCGTTGCTGACTGTAAATACCTTAAGTGGGATACGCGGCCATCTTGTACATTTGAGGATCAAAATGTAAACATTTCTTGAACCGGCTTGTTTCTGTCCAAAACTGACCGAAACTGTTCTCAAAAGATAAAAAAGCAATAAATATGAGGTTTTACATGTTGTTTTGTATGCAACAGTTACATTTTGATCCTCAAATGTACAAGATGGCCACACATCTTCCTTAAACACAGTTACCAAGAAAGACGTGTTACCATTACCATCGATATATGACTATTTACAAACACTGAAAGGAAATATCTGGTTTTCAAAGCTGGACACCAACTAGGCCTACTTACAGGTGAAGGTTAGTGATTCGGACAAGGAAAACGCTGCCTTTATTACCAATGAAATGTGGTGATAAAGAACAGTTTTTTCAAATATAGAAGTCCACATGAAAAATACAAAACAGGAACAAAGCAAACAAGTTAGAGGTAGGATCTGATGCCATGGAGGAAGGAGTGGGCATCCTCTGCTGACCGGTCACACCCACCGTGTGCTCTTTGTCCAAATCGGGAAAACGGAAAAAGCCGTAGACAATTCGGTGATTAAGAATGACCTAACAATAAATATGAAAAACGTCCGACAGCATTCGACCTAGCGGAAGATTGTATTTACTGACAAGGTCGTTGTATCGACCGTAGAACTTATGAAAGGATGACTTCAATCGAGATTGTTGATAATCTTGTTGTTAGTAGCTTGCCCGTTTTAGAAATTGTTTATACGTAGAGAAGCCTATCAAATCAACAGAGAAACAAAAATTATGCAGGTAATGAAGGTATATTGCTACATAAGTAAGGGAAGTTGACGATAGAAAATTTGAAGTCATCACGTTTATCATAAAGTTTTGTTGTTAGATTACCATTAATGTCTTTTTCTAGTAAAACATCCAAATATGAAACAGATGACTCGGACTCTGTGGTATCTTTTATTTCACGTTCACTGGGATATATCGAGTCGACGTAAGTATGGAAGTAACAATTGTTAATTGATAAAACGTCATCGATATACACTGTACCTAAGTGTCGAGTTGAAGGCCACAGCGAGCGATTTCTTTTTTTTATGTACAAGACTTTGAATAAATTTTGCTTCATATGAATATAGAAATAGGTCTGCTAACAGTGGTACCCAATTGGTACCCATAGGAATTCCAACAGATTGTCGAAAGACCTAATTTCCAAAAACTACATAGATGTTGTCAATCAGAAACGCAAGCATCTTTTTTATATCTTCAGAATACTTGTGTACGCAATCCGAATGGTTTTTAACAAAACAGTTCTGTAGATGACCAATGGCAAGGTAAGTAACTTTACGAGATCCATTTTTATTGAAAAAGCAGCTATCAATGATGTCAGAAAGTCTGGACTTAAATTTATCGTGGGGAATGGTTGCATAAAGTGTAGAAAAGTCGCAAGTTTTGATGCTATTGATTTTGGTAAAATTTTGTGATTTCAAATTTTTAAAAAGTTCCTTGGAAGTTTTAAGTATCCACATCTGATAAACGCCGCTTCTTGAATACATGTATACTGTTGCACAATACTCTTGAAGTTTTTCCTTTATTGCTGTTAATATTTTAGTAAGTAGTAAAGAAAGATGCTTGGTAGAACAATTACTGGAACCCGCTATGTATCTTTCTTTATAAGGATTTTTATGAAGTTTAGGTATCCAATATATGAAAGGTAATTCAAATTCATTTTGGTTGTTGGGAATATTGAAATCATATGATTTTCCTCCTTAGAAAGCGAACAATTAGTATAAGTTGGATTGCCACTTGCTGAATCTTCTAAAATACAATTTATATAATGAGCCTTACAAACAAAGACGTTGTTTCCTGCTTTGTCAGCAGGGACCAGTACAAACTGATCGTGTATTCTATCTAGTTCTGTTTTCACTTCTAAATTATTAAATGTAGAAGGATAATTGTTTTTCATACAACGCTTCAATCGCTTAATGCGAGATTTTAACATGCATCTTACACCTTTAATCCATTCTGACAACGTTTGATGTCTTCTTTTTCATGTTTGGTCCATCATTTGGCGTATTCCATTACAGAAATCATAATGTGTTTAATATTATTATACCAGTTGAACATAACATTAGAAGACTTGCAGTTTTTAACAGATCTAGAACAGCTATGGCGTTTTTCAACTCAAGAGAATGGGGTTCGGTCTCTGTAATGCGCCAAGAACTTACAGCAGAGTGGTGAATTTAGCCTTGAGGTTGGATGACTGACTTAGCGTTTCTAGATGACGTTCTGGTGCTAGGTAAAACCTTGCAAGTAATTATCAGATGACTTGAATACCTAAAAAAAACCCAACTAGATAATGAATTGTTTTAATGTCAAAAGCAGCCAAGGCCTACGGATCAACAAGGAACGTTCTACACTGGACCAAAAACGACTTTTTTGGAAACAGGACGTAGGTACCAAGGTTTTAGTACTCCCAAGTACCATGATAGTGGAAGTCATGAACTTGTGTGATGATGTTCCTGCTGCTGAACACCAGGGTGTAAGTAGAACTTTGAGTCGGGTTAAGAAGCGGTTTTATTGGTATTTCCTGTCAACAGATGTTTAGAATTATGTTGCTTCTTGTGTTGCCTGCAATCGAAATAAAAAACCAACAAGACATGCTCGTTGCAGCATGACCCAATTTCATGCAGGGGTACCAATAAAAAGATTTCATAAAGATTTTTGTGGCCATTGCCCGTTACCAAGAAAAACAGTGCATACATACTAATGATCGTTGACCAGTTTACGAAGTGGGTTGGATGCATTCCATTGCCAACACAATCAGCCAAGGTAACATCCCGTGCCGCCATAAATGAATCCTTTTCAAAGTTCGGATATCCTATACAGATTGTTACAGATCAGGGAACTAACTTTACTAATCAATTGTTTAGTAATATTTGTATAAAGCATTAGAAATCCATAATAAGACTAGGACTACTCCTTATAGACCCTCAGCTAATGGTCAAGTGGAGCGGTTTAACAGGACTCTCACGGATGCTATTCGTTGTTTTGTCTAAACAAAAAACACCAGGAGACTGCAGGGACGCATACCTTCTTCATATTCAAGATCCTGTAAAAACCACAACACTGGTTTTACACCTACATGTAACATGCTGATGCTGGGCAGAGAGGACCTGTGGATCTGATATTTCCTATCAATACCGGGCATCAATTTTACTCAGCAGATCAGTACTTGGTTAAGCTTGTAAGGAACATCACTATTGCTCATGAAATTTTTCCTACCTGGAAAGGTTCAGGCGTGGTTACAGAATGCTCTCCCCATACGTTTATAAATCTAAACTACAAGGAAATTTTTTTTTTTTAGTAAATACATTTTCGACATTCTGTTATTATACGTTTGATTTAAGCATTTTTGTGATCTTCATGACAGACACTAAGCGTCTGATTTTTCATTGCCCAAAACAAAATGAATTATATCATATTCTCAAGAATAGATAATGTACATTTCATTTAACCACTATTAAATATTAGACGGAGTTTTACAAATTGAAGGAGATTGGACTGCGTCTATATTACGTTATTAAGACGTCCAGCATAAACAAATCGTTTCAGACATTGAAGATGTCCGTAAATGATATTTACCGGCTGTACGTGGTAGGCAAAGGTAATTTTAACAAATTATCCTAAAGTACATATAAGGTGGCTCACTACAATTTGAAATAGTTTCTCAAATCAGCAGAAAATTACTTGATTATGAACTATAGTTTGATTATTTGTTTATTGTTATAATACAATTGATTAAGTCTTTAAACTGCTAAGGCAGTGTTCTGTTAAAACTTTAAAGCAACAACTAAAATAGCAAAAACAGCATCAAGCTGTGTATATATGCAATTAGGTGGTATACAGTACAGACTTTGTCAAATGTTAGAAACTCCTCAGATGAAATTAACTCTGATAATAATACTATCTTTTACAATGCAGTCATAACTAAATATTTTTAAGATTGTAAAAAGCTAGCAAAACATGAGGTTTAAAACTTGAAAAAGTAAACAAGGAAGAAATGTGGTTTTGATCACCGATAATTTTTATTGCACTAAAACATAGCTGTGACAAAAAGGTACAATTCCTTGTAAAAAGATCAGTGAAGAAACTGAACATTACTTTGAATCAAATAACAAAATGCTATCTATGTTAGTTGATACGGGTATAACATTTGCAGGCATTGCCAAAAAATGAATTACCTATGTCAGTAACTGTTATATTTCTACGAACCAACAAAGTAAGCATTTTATTGTTTACATCATTTTAAGAACTCAAAAAAAAGTGGATGAAAGTAACCTACTTTTATTTAGTGTGTAACAAAGATGAGAGAGCATACACACAGTTGACCTCTGACACATCTCCAAATATGGAGTTGATTTATCGATTTTTAGTCTTAAACAATTTTAAACAGATCTGTCGAGAAAAAGGTTTACACCCTATCATGGACAACAAACGGTTATCTTGATACAAGAGAAAGTACTTGGTGGATGTAAATTTATGTATAAATCTATAAAAATCATACTTAATATCCAAAAACATAATCACTGATCTCTAAAGAGGTTAGCAAATCTAACCCACTTGTACAAATTAAGAAACATTTATATGTCTACAAAGTCTTGTTAGACATTTTTGGAATGTTCTGTAAGATACAGATAAATGTACAAAGTGGATCAGTCATCTCCAATAAGTTATTTTCATCTCCAGTAAGTATTTATTATTAACACCATAAGTAATCATCATTAAGACCTTATCTAAAAAATAAATTAAGTTAAATCTGGCTGTGTGTTTAGTTTCTGTACAGTAACATCCGCGTAGCACAGCTTCGCCCCACAAAGCCCGCATATTTCCTGACCACATCGTTATGCTGAGTCTTGGTTTTGGGGTTCAGTAGTTTGTACTGTTGGTAGGTCATGGCCATCCGCCTGTGTAATATCATCACACTGTCCAGGTCTACCCTCCCTTCCTCATCCTCTGAAATGTTCGAGTATTTTTTGTTAGAGATAATGATGCATCAACAAGTATAATCTCTGTTAAATTCAGTTAGCTGATACAGAAAAAAACAGTTATAATGAATTAAAGCTTAGAGCAAAGTCACTTTTATTCACTCTAGCCTTCAAACTTATTACTTTAGAAACTTTATTTTTAAAATGAATTATGTTTATAACAAATCACAATTGATTGTCTCTGGCATCTCGCTGACAGCATTTTTTTTTCACTGTATACAAAAAAGCACCATTATTCTGATGACCACTGTGCCAATAATTTCCTGTACATATATTGGTTATGCAAATTTTGGAAGTAAATCTGTAATGACATCCTCTGTGTGTGTTTTTTTTCTTTTTTACCTTTATCAGGATCAGCAAACCTGGAGTACTTGTTCTTGTCCAGTTTAGGTGAGCACTCCTCTACAGGGTGCCAGGAATAGACCTCGGGACAGAGTAGGAAGGAAGGATAGTACTGGCCCTATAAATAAACTCATCTAATTATAGATAGATAGGACAGTACTAGCCCTATAGATAAACTCATCTAATTATAGATAGATAGGACAGTACTGGCCCTATAAATAAACTCATCTAATTATAGATAGATAGGACAGTACTGGCCCTAAAAATAAACTCATCTAATTTTAGATAGATAGGACAGTACTGGCCCTTTTGGCTTTATTGGATTTGATCATCCTCCATCGTGCTTGATCACCTCATAATATTTAAAAAATGATTTCTTATTACTAATATTTATATAATTTTCACCAATTGTTCAAATCAATTTAAAATAATTGACATTTTTATGTTATTTACATTTTGTATAATTATGCAAATCTGCTTCCCCACAATACGTCATTTGCGTCTTTGATAAAAATGTTTTGGTCAGGACAGTAACCAATTTGATTCATAGTGTTATAACAGAAAAAACCCTGGAAAATGTAAACATAACTAAACACAATGTACCGAAATGTTCCCACCATATTTACCTTGTATCTCATCTTTGGACAGGAGTGAATGTAGAAGCCCATGTAGTAATACTTCAAATCTGAGGCCTTCTTGTTTAGTTCCCGTACAAAGGCTATCTCCCTGTAAACAAATCACATCTCCTCATCACAGTAAAACAGAGAACTAATATTTGTGAAATCTGGCACTTAAACAAAACTACTAAAACATAGCATACATTGATATGCTGAGCTACAAGTGTAACTCTCTAGATCTGACTCATTACTGTAAACAACTGACTGTAAACTTCTAAGGACTGGCTGTAAACATGAGATGTACCTATATACTTCTAAGGGCCAGCTGTAAACATGAGAAGGTGTACCTACATGCTTCTAAGGAGTGGCTGTAAACATGAGATGGTGTACCAATATACTTCTAAGGGCTGGCTATAAACATGAGAAGGTGTACATACATACTTCTAAGGGCTGGTTGTAAACATAAGATGGTGTACCTACATATTTCTAAGGGCTGGCTGTAAACTTGAGATGATGTACTACATGCTTCTAAGGACTGGCTGTAAACATGAGATGGTGTACCAATATACATGTACTTCTAAGGGCTGGCTATAAACATTAGATGAGAGGTAATGTACCTGAGTTTGTTATGGGACTAACTGTAAACATGAAAAGGGCTGGATATAAACATTAGATTGTGTACCAGCTGAGTTTCTCCTGAAAATGACGGTTAACTGTAAATTTGACAAGATTTATCTGAGAGCTGAGTACCTGACTGTAATCATGAGATGGTGTACCTGTATACATCCCAAAACTGATTTTAACATAATGAAACTGGGTATGTTCCTACACTGACTGTAAACATGAGATGATTTACCTGAGAGCCGAGTAGGTCCCGAGACTGAGGAAGTCGTAGTTGGGGTCGTAGTATAGGTAGACCGAGGACACACAGGAGGGCAGGATGTCAATGACCCCGACAGCAATGATCCGGCCGTCCAACAGGTAGTGCTGGTGAAAAGACCCGTACCCCATGGGTAGTCCACCCTCTCTGTACTCCTCCTACACCAAAATAATGCAGAGAATAAAACAGTCCTTACAAAAAACTAAGTGTCTATACAGAAAATAACTCCTTAAAAAGAGATTAATTCAGTCCTTACACAAAGAATAGCTTACACATATTATAATTTATCTTTAAACAGATAATAACCTGTTCTTATACTCTGTTTGTGAACAATAAATGCAAAATTGATACAAGACCATAATGATCATTTACAAGGAAGTAACACATATAAATTACACAAAAATATATTGAGGTAATGATATATAAATTCATAACTTCTGGCTGAATATACTGTTGAACTGAAATAAAACTTATTTCCTAGAACATACAACTAGATTTCTGCAAATGTTTTAAATGAATATAATTTTCTTTACACTATCATATTCAATTGAACAAATTTTCATTGAGAGGATTCATAAACTTTAGGGATTTTTTCACTCTCCCTAGTAAAGCTTAAGACTTTGTGCCGTGTTTCAGCAGCGTCACTACCTCCAGGGGTCCCTCACACAGAAAGTCATCGAACTGTCCCATGGAGCAGTCTGATTCATCCTCCCTGTGGATCCTCATCTGGTACTCCTTGAAGATGCTGTACGACTCACGGTGAGACTTTCGGAACTCAGACGACGGAGGATTGACCCGGACTAACCTCACCTACAACACCAAACAACCTCAAATAAAATGTATTTACCTCAAGCGGGGAGTCGCACAGAAACCTAGTGTACTGGGCCACGCTGGGCTTATTAGGAGGGTCCTTGTGGATTTTCATTTGATAAGAGTGGTACACAGTGTGGGCCTGGGTGAAGGAGCGGGTGAACTCTTCGCTGGCGGGCTCTGACCTCACCAGTCGAATCTGTAAATACAGCGCATCACCACTCTTAGATGTCACAAATTAATTAGAGAGAAAAGGGAACGCTGACAGCTAAACTTGCTTAGAGGGAAGGAAAGACTGGGAACATTTATCAAAGATAAGCAAGAGGTGTTTTTTTTAACACTTGTTGCCCCAAGAAGGCCATATCAAAAGGTAACCAAATTCATGGGCATGATTAATGTGACCTTAACCTTCATGACTTCAAACATTCACATTTTACAACCTTGACCTTTATGATCAAAAAAGTACAGAGTCTGTAGCTTTGACTTAACAACACTTTTATTATTAACTACTTCCTATTGAAAATGAGAATTCATTGAATGTATGATAAAAATGTTTATTGAGCATGTAATTAACCATAGCTAGATCTGATGGGGAAAAACATTCATCTATACATTACATAAAATAAAAGAGAGTGAACGAGAGAGAGAGAGAGAGAGAGAGAGAGAGAGAGAGAGAGAGAGAGAGGAGAGAGAGAGAGAGAGAGAGAGATGGTCCCTATGCACTAACCTCTAGTTTGTGGGCACAGTTCTCAGTCTGCTCCGGTTCTCTCAGTAAATCCTCTAGTGTCTTCTCCTGAGATTTCTACAACCAGAAAATCAGAAGTTCTTTAGAAATGGCCAGATATAGTTGTTATATTTTAAAAAATAGTATCTACACAGGGTAGCATCAACATATTGATATATCATAACACTGTAATGCAATGTGCATAGATTTAAAACACAGGCTCCTGGTGTTATATATTTTTGTCAAAGTAAAAAATATATCCCCTTCCTTATTATACACAAGTTACACATTGCTGCCATCTTGAATTTATCTAGTAGGACAGTCAAATTACCTGGAATTTTCACTTAAAACTCATCACTAAAATTATTTTATATCCTTTTCATCTTTCAATCGGTCCTTCAACATCTAAGCTTACAATTGATTTGATCAAAATCACCCCTGAATTTGCATATACGGCTTCAGATGTGATATATGGCTAAAGGTAGGCTGGAAGTTTACATTATTGCTTTATACTTTGGGTAATCCCTTCCAAATATAGCACTGATACGCATATTCAAAAGGTGTCGATTATGAATTCAATCAACATACAAGAAAATTATAGAAGTGGATACTAACATTCAAATATAACTTTTATTACAAACAGTTAATATCAACATGTTTAGAAATATTTTTTATTTTGCAATATTAACCCAAACACACGGTGCAGGGAAATCTCATTTACATAAAGGTGTAAACTTCCGTCCTCCCTTGAAACATTCGTGAAGCAGTAGCTGCAGAATAGGAGAAATTTTTAATTAATTGCTAATGCATCGTGCTGTTTTGCAGTTGTTGACTTGGTAGTAAACCAAGATGTCGAATGACTGACCGCAAGACAGAGAGGATGAAGAATAATTTTATTATTGAGTATCAGGCGTATTATTAGGTAGGTGTATTTTTTTAGAATGAGAATATATAACGTCAGGCGGGGTGCCTGTTATTTAAAGGTAAAATACTTGACATGAATTTCTTTATTTTAACTAAATAATAAATATAATATGGTTACATGGAAATAAATTTGTTTTTATCTGGGTCCAATTGTTGGTGTAAAGGGTTTTCCCCAGAGTATGTATAAAATACAACCCAACAAAATCCTCGTACACCCCTTGGATGTTTTTGTTATGTCTACAAATTGTTGATAGTACAAATGTACTCTAAGAGGTTCCATGAATGGAAAATAATCTCTATTCTGTTCTATTCTATTCATTCCATTCTGTAACTGAGTATTTATTGCCTACCAGTTGTTTCGCTTGGTCTGTATTGCCTGCTTGTCTCTCTGTCTGTCCCTTTTCTGACTGTTTAGCAAGTTTTTTCTCTCTTCTCAGATCTTTAGCTTTCTTACACTTAGGTTTATCGGGGTCTGCCCCAAGCCCTTAATAGAAACAAAAATTATAATTCATGATTTTCACAAAGTATACCATATAATCTACAAAGCTAGGCCTACTATTAGGCAGTAAAGGGGAGTAATTCAAATGCCATTTACAAAGATCTATAGGTTTTGATGTTTTCTTTATAATCTGCTCTGCTTCCATTGATTTTTCCTCTTCTGGTGAACTGTGATTGACAGCCGTCTCCTCCTTCCTACCAGGGTCAGCCCCGTCCCCTTTTACTGGCTCCTCTCCCTCTGTCTTGTCATGTTCCCCTTTCTTTTTACCATGGATGAGAAACTTATTGAACTGCTTGATGATTTTTTTGTGGGACTTGCTCATTTTGAAATTCCGTGTGTTGTGTTTTATTGTGTAATGGGGGCAGCATGTGGTGTCAATTTTGGGTTTGTATCAGTACTTTCCACTTCTATAAGTTGACAACAGCACAGTAACTCATTCCTAAGTCTATAAGGTCTCAATGATTTTTTTTTGTTATTATTTGCTATTATCCTCTTTTCTCTTCTCCCTCAGATATCCTCTGTCTGTCTGTCTGTCTGTCTGTCTGTCTGTCTGTCTGTCTGTCTGTCTGTCTGTCTGTCTGTCTCTCTCTCTCTCTCTCTCTCTCTCTCTCTCTCTCTCTCTCTCTCTCTCTCTCTCTCTCTCTCTCTCTCTCACCTCCTCCATCCCCTGTCTATAAGGTCTTGATAATCCTGTACTGTAAGTTTTTGAACTCACATTCCTGCAAAAAAGGATGAATGCTAACATTTCGTAATATTACTAAAAGCATATAGAAAAAATTGCGAACTCATTAAATTAAAGTTAAGATTTGACTGACAGATAGAGTTTAAAAATGTTAAGAGTTGTGATTGACAGCTGTCTCCTCCTCACTACGATGCAATTTTTTATCTGATTTTCAATCGACATGCTCGAAAAGAGTCATCATGACGTCACGATTCTCACCAGAGAGTCGATTGAAAATCAGACGCACTTCAGATTTTCAATCCACTTTCAGACTTTGCTTTCGACTTTTGACTTAGGTGGTCTCAGGGTACGATTTTAGTCGAAAATCGGATGCCAAATTGCATTGTGTGATCGCACCATTAGCCCGATAACAACAGTCGATTCACGCAAGCCTAGAATCTGAATTAAATCACGTAAAAATGGTCATTCATTGTCATTACCATCTGAAACGTTAGAGCTGGTGCTTTTGCAGTATTCACATCTCTGCCCGGGGCGGTCTCCGCCTCCATACCACTCCACGGTTCCTGGACCAACCGATTGTTTTGTCATATTGTGAAATTCTACTTTCGATATCAGACTAGATATTGTACTTAAATGTACATTGTTATTTAATACCATTTAAATATGCAAGCTGTAGGAAGATTATTTTGTGTACATAAATTACATAATAGTTGTAACCATTTAACCGGCAGTCCCGAATAGCTCTCTGGTATAAACAGCTCCACCGGAGCTGCCCTGCTTGTGTATATATAAATGAGTGACGGCGCGTGTCAGAGGAGAGTTAAAAATTGAGGTAGAAAGTTGCTTGTATAAATTATGTGAATACTTAAAACGGAATAAACATGAAAACTGACAATTGTTTTCTTTACGCTACCAAAGGAGGGTTAAATTAATGATTACACCATGGTTTATCAGGGACGATAAAATAACGAAGAGAAACAAAAATACCTGCACGTCGGTCCCGCTACAACTTGTGGCAGCGGTGAAATGTTTTCTAAATATTTAGTGACACGAATATTTTATTCAACTTTTTACACAATCATATCAATAAAGGATTGAGGTAAGAATAAGATGGATAATTTTCTTTACTCTGATTTGAGTAACAAGCAGAAACATATTCCTATGGACTGCCTGACGATATAAGGATCAATTATATAGATTTGAAGCAAGCCCAGGAAAATCAGTTTGGCCATAGAGCGATGAAAGAGAGCTATATTGCAGAATTTAAATTGCGAAAAAAAGCACAAATGAAACATTTGGAGATTCTGGGCAAGCTATAGAAGATCTGTACCGTAAGGTATATCCAGAGAAAGCAGTTTAAAGACATTCTTATATAACTGTAGTGAGGACAGCAATTTTCACATGCTGTGAAAAGAATTCATCCTAAGAAACTACAAAAAGCCTTTACAACTGCTATGCAGGAGCAATGTAATAGAAGAAAACACCCGAGATCAAAAACAGACGCACTGTGTATGCTGTTTCTGAAACATTCCGAGAAGCGAATGTCAACAAAATAACACAGCATATAAAACCAAAACCAAGATATCAGAAAAAATGTTTTCAGTGTAATTCTACTGAGCATTTGTCATATCAGTGTTCACTTAACACAACAAAATGGAGAAAAGTGGGTCAGTAGTTAAACAGCTCAGTTATTCAGACAGAGGATTCTGGAGAATTAATATTGTTTCTCAACGAAACTGACCAAGTTTCAAGGACAACAAATGTATTTATTAATCGCAGTTGTACTGAAAATGTTAGTCTATGTACTGAGAATTTAGAATTGCAAATTCCTGGAAAAGTGGTTTTCAAATAGAAAAGGAAACAATGAGGATTTGGAACGTAGACTGAGACTAATAACTGAGAAAGCCTATTTTAATATTATTCCCGAAAAGGTCCGTACTAGAACGAGTAAGTACAAAGTTATTAAGCGCCGACACACAAGCAATAAATACGATAGGAACTGCTAAAGTGGCATTAACACGTAGATATAGAAGAGCGAATATCTGTAGGAGGAGAAAAAAGTGTTGAAAGAAAATTTTATGTGAGATACAAGTGCGTCCAGGAATATGATACCATCGAACTTTTAATGAAGACATGAAAGAGGGAAAACGACTTCCACCATACCTATTCAAAGTTTCATAATATCGTACCAATTAACTGTCGCAAAAACACTACTGAAAAGAAAATCAGGCACTGTGTATATTCGTGTTTTCAATACTGGAGAAAAACCTCTATCGATCAAGAAGGGAACATGGATAGTGTCAATTATACCAGTTAAGTATGTGAGTTCATTGAGAATTGCGATTATGAAATCAACAATGTTAATGTGGAAAATAGACAACGGGTGTAATCACTTGACTACAGATAAGTCAAAGAAGTTCAGAGAATTTCTTGCACAAAGGGAACGTGTGTTTGCTAATACAGATAGTAAAATGGGAGGAGTTCAGAATAGATAAATATATTAATGGCCGAGGAGCCATTTAAAGAGGCGCCGAGAAGAGTGCCAATTTTCAAGAGGGGAATTTTGGATGCTGAGATTCAAAAATTAGAGAAGCAGGGTCTGGTCGAGAAATAAAACAGTCCATGGTCCCCACAACTAGTACTAGTGAAGACGAAAGATGGAAGATGGCGTGTATGTGTAGATTATTACCGTATAAATGCCGTTACATTCAAATATGCTTTCCCCACTCCCAGAATAGAAGATGATTTAGATGCCTTTGCTAGTTTTAAATGGTTTTTAATGCTAGATTTAAATATGGCGCACCACCAAGTGCCGATTGCAAAGTAGAACAAACAGAAAACAGCTTTTGCAAGACTCAGAGGAGGATTTTTTTTTTCAATATACTGTGATGCCCTTTGGTTTTTGTTATGCGCCTGCGACATTTCAACGGATTATAGAAAAGACTCGGAATGGATTACATTGGGAAATAGCTGTTTTATACTAGGATGACATAGTGGTGTTCGGGAGAATTATGAAGAACGTGTTGCTAATCTTAAGAATGGTTCTGATCGACTAGCCGAAATGAATTTGAAAGTTAAGCCAAAAAATGTTCCTTCTTCAAACTGGAAGTTAAATTCCTTGCACATGTAATAACATGCAGTAACAAAAACTGACCCTGTAAAAACTGAGTCAAATAGAAACGCAGCAAGACCAACAAATTTCCGTGAATTACAAAGTTTCTCAGGATTGGTGTCTTATTATAGAAAATTCATCAAAGATTTTGCAAAAAAAAGTGATTACATGTGTTAACAAGCAAAAATTACTTGAGCTGACGTAATCGAACCCTCAATATTCGAATGGGCCTCAGCATGTATGGTACGCTCCGTTGCTGACTGTAAATACCTTAAGTGGGATACGCGGCCATCTTGTACATTTGAGGATCAAAATGTAAACATTTCTTGAACCGGCTTGTTTCTGTCCAAAACTGACCGAAACTGTTCTCAAAAGATAAAAAAGCAATAAATATGAGGTTTTACATGTTGTTTTGTATGCAACAGTTACATTTTGATCCTCAAATGTACAAGATGGCCACACATCTTCCTTAAACACAGTTACCAAGAAAGACGTGTTACCATTACCATCGATATATGACTATTTACAAACACTGAAAGGAAATATCTGGTTTTCAAAGCTGGACACCAACTAGGCCTACTTACAGGTGAAGGTTAGTGATTCGGACAAGGAAAACGCTGCCTTTATTACCAATGAAATGTGGTGATAAAGAACAGTTTTTTCAAATATAGAAGTCCACATGAAAAATACAAAACAGGAACAAAGCAAACAAGTTAGAGGTAGGATCTGATGCCATGGAGGAAGGAGTGGGCATCCTCTGCTGACCGGTCACACCCACCGTGTGCTCTTTGTCCAAATCGGGAAAACGGAAAAAGCCGTAGACAATTCGGTGATTAAGAATGACCTAACAATAAATATGAAAAACGTCCGACAGCATTCGACCTAGCGGAAGATTGTATTTACTGACAAGGTCGTTGTATCGACCGTAGAACTTATGAAAGGATGACTTCAATCGAGATTGTTGATAATCTTGTTGTTAGTAGCTTGCCCGTTTTAGAAATTGTTTATACGTAGAGAAGCCTATCAAATCAACAGAGAAACAAAAATTATGCAGGTAATGAAGGTATATTGCTACATAAGTAAGGGAAGTTGACGATAGAAAATTTGAAGTCATCACGTTTATCATAAAGTTTTGTTGTTAGATTACCATTAATGTCTTTTTCTAGTAAAACATCCAAATATGAAACAGATGACTCGGACTCTGTGGTATCTTTTATTTCACGTTCACTGGGATATATCGAGTCGACGTAAGTATGGAAGTAACAATTGTTAATTGATAAAACGTCATCGATATACACTGTACCTAAGTGTCGAGTTGAAGGCCACAGCGAGCGATTTCTTTTTTTTATGTACAAGACTTTGAATAAATTTTGCTTCATATGAATATAGAAATAGGTCTGCTAACAGTGGTACCCAATTGGTACCCATAGGAATTCCAACAGATTGTCGAAAGACCTAATTTCCAAAAACTACATAGATGTTGTCAATCAGAAACGCAAGCATCTTTTTTATATCTTCAGAATACTTGTGTACGCAATCCGAATGGTTTTTAACAAAACAGTTCTGTAGATGACCAATGGCAAGGTAAGTAACTTTACGAGATCCATTTTTATTGAAAAAGCAGCTATCAATGATGTCAGAAAGTCTGGACTTAAATTTATCGTGGGGAATGGTTGCATAAAGTGTAGAAAAGTCGCAAGTTTTGATGCTATTGATTTTGGTAAAATTTTGTGATTTCAAATTTTTAAAAAGTTCCTTGGAAGTTTTAAGTATCCACATCTGATAAACGCCGCTTCTTGAATACATGTATACTGTTGCACAATACTCTTGAAGTTTTTCCTTTATTGCTGTTAATATTTTAGTAAGTAGTAAAGAAAGATGCTTGGTAGAACAATTACTGGAACCCGCTATGTATCTTTCTTTATAAGGATTTTTATGAAGTTTAGGTATCCAATATATGAAAGGTAATTCAAATTCATTTTGGTTGTTGGGAATATTGAAATCATATGATTTTCCTCCTTAGAAAGCGAACAATTAGTATAAGTTGGATTGCCACTTGCTGAATCTTCTAAAATACAATTTATATAATGAGCCTTACAAACAAAGACGTTGTTTCCTGCTTTGTCAGCAGGGACCAGTACAAACTGATCGTGTATTCTATCTAGTTCTGTTTTCACTTCTAAATTATTAAATGTAGAAGGATAATTGTTTTTCATACAACGCTTCAATCGCTTAATGCGAGATTTTAACATGCATCTTACACCTTTAATCCATTCTGACAACGTTTGATGTCTTCTTTTTCATGTTTGGTCCATCATTTGGCGTATTCCATTACAGAAATCATAATGTGTTTAATATTATTATACCAGTTGAACATAACATTAGAAGACTTGCAGTTTTTAACAGATCTAGAACAGCTATGGCGTTTTTCAACTCAAGAGAATGGGGTTCGGTCTCTGTAATGCGCCAAGAACTTACAGCAGAGTGGTGAATTTAGCCTTGAGGTTGGATGACTGACTTAGCGTTTCTAGATGACGTTCTGGTGCTAGGTAAAACCTTGCAAGTAATTATCAGATGACTTGAATACCTAAAAAAAACCCAACTAGATAATGAATTGTTTTAATGTCAAAAGCAGCCAAGGCCTACGGATCAACAAGGAACGTTCTACACTGGACCAAAAACGACTTTTCTGGAAACAGGACGTAGGTACCAAGGTTTTAGTACTCCCAAGTACCATGATAGTGGAAGTCATGAACTTGTGTGATGATGTTCCTGCTGCTGAACACCAGGGTGTAAGTAGAACTTTGAGTCGGGTTAAGAAGCGGTTTTATTGGTATTTCCTGTCAACAGATGTTTAGAATTATGTTGCTTCTTGTGTTGCCTGCAATCGAAATAAAAAACCAACAAGACATGCTCGTTGCAGCATGACCCAATTTCATGCAGGGGTACCAATAAAAAGATTTCATAAAGATTTTTGTGGCCATTGCCCGTTACCAAGAAAAACAGTGCATACATACTAATGATCGTTGACCAGTTTACGAAGTGGGTTGGATGCATTCCATTGCCAACACAATCAGCCAAGGTAACATCCCGTGCCGCCATAAATGAATCCTTTTCAAAGTTCGGATATCCTATACAGATTGTTACAGATCAGGGAACTAACTTTACTAATCAATTGTTTAGTAATATTTGTATAAAGCATTAGAAATCCATAATAAGACTAGGACTACTCCTTATAGACCCTCAGCTAATGGTCAAGTGGAGCGGTTTAACAGGACTCTCACGGATGCTATTCGTTGTTTTGTCTAAACAAAAAACACCAGGAGACTGCAGGGACGCATACCTTCTTCATATTCAAGATCCTGTAAAAACCACAACACTGGTTTTACACCTACATGTAACATGCTGATGCTGGGCAGAGAGGACCTGTGGATCTGATATTTCCTATCAATACCGGGCATCAATTTTACTCAGCAGATCAGTACTTGGTTAAGCTTGTAAGGAACATCACTATTGCTCATGAAATTTTTCCTACCTGGAAAGGTTCAGGCGTGGTTACAGAATGCTCTCCCCATACGTTTATAAATCTAAACTACAAGGAAATTTTTTTTTTTTAGTAAATACATTTTCGACATTCTGTTATTATACGTTTGATTTAAGCATTTTTGTGATCTTCATGACAGACACTAAGCGTCTGATTTTTCATTGCCCAAAACAAAATGAATTATATCATATTCTCAAGAATAGATAATGTACATTTCATTTAACCACTATTAAATATTAGACGGAGTTTTACAAATTGAAGGAGATTGGACTGCGTCTATATTACGTTATTAAGACGTCCAGCATAAACAAATCGTTTCAGACATTGAAGATGTCCGTAAATGATATTTACCGGCTGTACGTGGTAGGCAAAGGTAATTTTAACAAATTATCCTAAAGTACATATAAGGTGGCTCACTACAATTTGAAATAGTTTCTCAAATCAGCAGAAAATTACTTGATTATGAACTATAGTTTGATTATTTGTTTATTGTTATAATACAATTGATTAAGTCTTTAAACTGCTAAGGCAGTGTTCTGTTAAAACTTTAAAGCAACAACTAAAATAGCAAAAACAGCATCAAGCTGTGTATATATGCAATTAGGTGGTATACAGTACAGACTTTGTCAAATGTTAGAAACTCCTCAGATGAAATTAACTCTGATAATAATACTATCTTTTACAATGCAGTCATAACTAAATATTTTTAAGATTGTAAAAAGCTAGCAAAACATGAGGTTTAAAACTTGAAAAAGTAAACAAGGAAGAAATGTGGTTTTGATCACCGATAATTTTTATTGCACTAAAACATAGCTGTGACAAAAAGGTACAATTCCTTGTAAAAAGATCAGTGAAGAAACTGAACATTACTTTGAATCAAATAACAAAATGCTATCTATGTTAGTTGATACGGGTATAACATTTGCAGGCATTGCCAAAAAATGAATTACCTATGTCAGTAACTGTTATATTTCTACGAACCAACAAAGTAAGCATTTTATTGTTTACATCATTTTAAGAACTCAAAAAAAAGTGGATGAAAGTAACCTACTTTTATTTAGTGTGTAACAAAGATGAGAGAGCATACACACAGTTGACCTCTGACACATCTCCAAATATGGAGTTGATTTATCGATTTTTAGTCTTAAACAATTTTAAACAGATCTGTCGAGAAAAAGGTTTACACCCTATCATGGACAACAAACGGTTATCTTAATACAAGAGAAAGTACTTGGTGGATGTAAATTTATGTATAAATCTATAAAAATCATACTTAATATCCAAAAACATAATCACTGATCTCTAAAGAGGTTAGCAAATCTAACCCACTTGTACAAATTAAGAAACATTTATATGTCTACAAAGTCTTGTTAGACATTTTTGGAATGTTCTGTAAGATACAGATAAATGTACAAAGTGGATCAGTCATCTCCAATAAGTTATTTTCATCTCCAGTAAGTATTTATTATTAACACCATAAGTAATCATCATTAAGACCTTATCTAAAAAATAAATTAAGTTAAATCTGGCTGTGTGTTTAGTTTCTGTACAGTAACATCCGCGTAGCACAGCTTCGCCCCACAAAGCCCGCATATTTCCTGACCACATCGTTATGCTGAGTCTTGGTTTTGGGGTTCAGTAGTTTGTACTGTTGGTAGGTCATGGCCATCCGCCTGTGTAATATCATCACACTGTCCAGGTCTACCCTCCCTTCCTCATCCTCTGAAATGTTCGAGTATTTTTTGTTAGAGATAATGATGCATCAACAAGTATAATCTCTGTTAAATTCAGTTAGCTGATACAGAAAAAAACAGTTATAATGAATTAAAGCTTAGAGCAAAGTCACTTTTATTCACTCTAGCCTTCAAACTTATTACTTTAGAAACTTTATTTTTAAAATGAATTATGTTTATAACAAATCACAATTGATTGTCTCTGGCATCTCGCTGACAGCATTTTTTTTTCACTGTATACAAAAAAGCACCATTATTCTGATGACCACTGTGCCAATAATTTCCTGTACATATATTGGTTATGCAAATTTTGGAAGTAAATCTGTAATGACATCCTCTGTGTGTGTTTTTTTTCTTTTTTACCTTTATCAGGATCAGCAAACCTGGAGTACTTGTTCTTGTCCAGTTTAGGTGAGCACTCCTCTACAGGGTGCCAGGAATAGACCTCGGGACAGAGTAGGAAGGAAGGATAGTACTGGCCCTATAAATAAACTCATCTAATTATAGATAGATAGGACAGTACTAGCCCTATAGATAAACTCATCTAATTATAGATAGATAGGACAGTACTGGCCCTATAAATAAACTCATCTAATTATAGATAGATAGGACAGTACTGGCCCTAAAAATAAACTCATCTAATTTTAGATAGATAGGACAGTACTGGCCCTTTTGGCTTTATTGGATTTGATCATCCTCCATCGTGCTTGATCACCTCATAATATTTAAAAAATGATTTCTTATTACTAATATTTATATAATTTTCACCAATTGTTCAAATCAATTTAAAATAATTGACATTTTTATGTTATTTACATTTTGTATAATTATGCAAATCTGCTTCCCCACAATACGTCATTTGCGTCTTTGATAAAAATGTTTTGGTCAGGACAGTAACCAATTTGATTCATAGTGTTATAACAGAAAAAACCCTGGAAAATGTAAACATAACTAAACACAATGTACCGAAATGTTCCCACCATATTTACCTTGTATCTCATCTTTGGACAGGAGTGAATGTAGAAGCCCATGTAGTAATACTTCAAATCTGAGGCCTTCTTGTTTAGTTCCCGTACAAAGGCTATCTCCCTGTAAACAAATCACATCTCCTCATCACAGTAAAACAGAGAACTAATATTTGTGAAATCTGGCACTTAAACAAAACTACTAAAACATAGCATACATTGATATGCTGAGCTACAAGTGTAACTCTCTAGATCTGACTCATTACTGTAAACAACTGACTGTAAACTTCTAAGGACTGGCTGTAAACATGAGATGTACCTATATACTTCTAAGGGCCAGCTGTAAACATGAGAAGGTGTACCTACATGCTTCTAAGGAGTGGCTGTAAACATGAGATGGTGTACCAATATACTTCTAAGGGCTGGCTATAAACATGAGAAGGTGTACATACATACTTCTAAGGGCTGGTTGTAAACATAAGATGGTGTACCTACATATTTCTAAGGGCTGGCTGTAAACTTGAGATGATGTACTACATGCTTCTAAGGACTGGCTGTAAACATGAGATGGTGTACCAATATACATGTACTTCTAAGGGCTGGCTATAAACATTAGATGAGAGGTAATGTACCTGAGTTTGTTATGGGACTAACTGTAAACATGAAAAGGGCTGGATATAAACATTAGATTGTGTACCAGCTGAGTTTCTCCTGAAAATGACGGTTAACTGTAAATTTGACAAGATTTATCTGAGAGCTGAGTACCTGACTGTAATCATGAGATGGTGTACCTGTATACATCCCAAAACTGATTTTAACATAATGAAACTGGGTATGTTCCTACACTGACTGTAAACATGAGATGATTTACCTGAGAGCCGAGTAGGTCCCGAGACTGAGGAAGTCGTAGTTGGGGTCGTAGTATAGGTAGACCGAGGACACACAGGAGGGCAGGATGTCAATGACCCCGACAGCAATGATCCGGCCGTCCAACAGGTAGTGCTGGTGAAAAGACCCGTACCCCATGGGTAGTCCACCCTCTCTGTACTCCTCCTACACCAAAATAATGCAGAGAATAAAACAGTCCTTACAAAAAACTAAGTGTCTATACAGAAAATAACTCCTTAAAAAGAGATTAATTCAGTCCTTACACAAAGAATAGCTTACACATATTATAATTTATCTTTAAACAGATAATAACCTGTTCTTATACTCTGTTTGTGAACAATAAATGCAAAATTGATACAAGACCATAATGATCATTTACAAGGAAGTAACACATATAAATTACACAAAAATATATTGAGGTAATGATATATAAATTCATAACTTCTGGCTGAATATACTGTTGAACTGAAATAAAACTTATTTCCTAGAACATACAACTAGATTTCTGCAAATGTTTTAAATGAATATAATTTTCTTTACACTATCATATTCAATTGAACAAATTTTCATTGAGAGGATTCATAAACTTTAGGGATTTTTTCACTCTCCCTAGTAAAGCTTAAGACTTTGTGCCGTGTTTCAGCAGCGTCACTACCTCCAGGGGTCCCTCACACAGAAAGTCATCGAACTGTCCCATGGAGCAGTCTGATTCATCCTCCCTGTGGATCCTCATCTGGTACTCCTTGAAGATGCTGTACGACTCACGGTGAGACTTTCGGAACTCAGACGACGGAGGATTGACCCGGACTAACCTCACCTACAACACCAAACAACCTCAAATAAAATGTATTTACCTCAAGCGGGGAGTCGCACAGAAACCTAGTGTACTGGGCCACGCTGGGCTTATTAGGAGGGTCCTTGTGGATTTTCATTTGATAAGAGTGGTACACAGTGTGGGCCTGGGTGAAGGAGCGGGTGAACTCTTCGCTGGCGGGCTCTGACCTCACCAGTCGAATCTGTAAATACAGCGCATCACCACTCTTAGATGTCACAAATTAATTAGAGAGAAAAGGGAACGCTGACAGCTAAACTTGCTTAGAGGGAAGGAAAGACTGGGAACATTTATCAAAGATAAGCAAGAGGTGTTTTTTTTAACACTTGTTGCCCCAAGAAGGCCATATCAAAAGGTAACCAAATTCATGGGCATGATTAATGTGACCTTAACCTTCATGACTTCAAACATTCACATTTTACAACCTTGACCTTTATGATCAAAAAAGTACAGAGTCTGTAGCTTTGACTTAACAACACTTTTATTATTAACTACTTCCTATTGAAAATGAGAATTCATTGAATGTATGATAAAAATGTTTATTGAGCATGTAATTAACCATAGCTAGATCTGATGGGGAAAAACATTCATCTATACATTACATAAAATAAAAGAGAGTGAACGAGAGAGAGAGAGAGAGAGAGAGAGAGAGAGAGAGAGAGAGAGAGAGAGAGAGGAGAGAGAGAGAGAGAGAGAGAGATGGTCCCTATGCACTAACCTCTAGTTTGTGGGCACAGTTCTCAGTCTGCTCCGGTTCTCTCAGTAAATCCTCTAGTGTCTTCTCCTGAGATTTCTACAACCAGAAAATCAGAAGTTCTTTAGAAATGGCCAGATATAGTTGTTATATTTTTAAAAATAGTATCTACACAGGGTAGCATCAACATATTGATATATCATAACACTGTAATGCAATGTGCATAGATTTAAAACACAGGCTCCTGGTGTTATATATTTTTGTCAAAGTAAAAAATATATCCCCTTCCTTATTATACACAAGTTACACATTGCTGCCATCTTGAATTTATCTAGTAGGACAGTCAAATTACCTGGAATTTTTACTTAAAACTCATCACTAAAATTATTTTATATCCTTTTCATCTTTCAATCGGTCCTTCAACATCTAAGCTTACAATTGATTTGATCAAAATCACCCCTGAATTTGCATATACGGCTTCAGATGTGATATATGGCTAAAGGTAGGCTGGAAGTTTACATTATTGCTTTATACTTTGGGTAATCCCTTCCAAATATAGCACTGATACGCATATTCAAAAGGTGTCGATTATGAATTCAATCAACATACAAGAAAATTATAGAAGTGGATACTAACATTCAAATATAACTTTTATTACAAACAGTTAATATCAACATGTTTAGAAATATTTTTTATTTTGCAATATTAACCCAAACACACGGTGCAGGGAAATCTCATTTACATAAAGGTGTAAACTTCCGTCCTCCCTTGAAACATTCGTGAAGCAGTAGCTGCAGAATAGGAGAAATTTTTAATTAATTGCTAATGCATCGTGCTGTTTTGCAGTTGTTGACTTGGTAGTAAACCAAGATGTCGAATGACTGACCGCAAGACAGAGAGGATGAAGAATAATTTTATTATTGAGTATCAGGCGTATTATTAGGTAGGTGTATTTTTTTAGAATGAGAATATATAACGTCAGGCGGGGTGCCTGTTATTTAAAGGTAAAATACTTGACATGAATTTCTTTATTTTAACTAAATAATAAATATAATATGGTTACATGGAAATAAATTTGTTTTTATCTGGGTCCAATTGTTGGTGTAAAGGGTTTTCCCCAGAGTATGTATAAAATACAACCCAACAAAATCCTCGTACACCCCTTGGATGTTTTTGTTATGTCTACAAATTGTTGATAGTACAAATGTACTCTAAGAGGTTCCATGAATGGAAAATAATCTCTATTCTGTTCTATTCTATTCATTCCATTCTGTAACTGAGTATTTATTGCCTACCAGTTGTTTCGCTTGGTCTGTATTGCCTGCTTGTCTCTCTGTCTGTCCCTTTTCTGACTGTTTAGCAAGTTTTTTCTCTCTTCTCAGATCTTTAGCTTTCTTACACTTAGGTTTATCGGGGTCTGCCCCAAGCCCTTAATAGAAACAAAAATTATAATTCATGATTTTCACAAAGTATACCATATAATCTACAAAGCTAGGCCTACTATTAGGCAGTAAAGGGGAGTAATTCAAATGCCATTTACAAAGATCTATAGGTTTTGATGTTTTCTTTATAATCTGCTCTGCTTCCATTGATTTTTCCTCTTCTGGTGAACTGTGATTGACAGCCGTCTCCTCCTTCCTACCAGGGTCAGCCCCGTCCCCTTTTACTGGCTCCTCTCCCTCTGTCTTGTCATGTTCCCCTTTCTTTTTACCATGGATGAGAAACTTATTGAACTGCTTGATGATTTTTTTGTGGGACTTGCTCATTTTGAAATTCCGTGTGTTGTGTTTTATTGTGTAATGGGGGCAGCATGTGGTGTCAATTTTGGGTTTGTATCAGTACTTTCCACTTCTATAAGTTGACAACAGCACAGTAACTCATTCCTAAGTCTATAAGGTCTCAATGATTTTTTTTTGTTATTATTTGCTATTATCCTCTTTTCTCTTCTCCCTCAGATATCCTCTGTCTGTCTGTCTGTCTGTCTGTCTGTCTGTCTGTCTGTCTGTCTGTCTGTCTGTCTCTCTCTCTCTCTCTCTCTCTCTCTCTCTCTCTCTCTCTCTCTCTCTCTCTCTCTCTCTCTCTCTCTCTCTCTCTCTCTCTCTCTCACCTCCTCCATCCCCTGTCTATAAGGTCTTGATAATCCTGTACTGTAAGTTTTTGAACTCACATTCCTGCAAAAAAGGATGAATGCTAACATTTCGTAATATTACTAAAAGCATATAGAAAAAATTGCGAACTCATTAAATTAAAGTTAAGATTTGACTGACAGATAGAGTTTAAAAATGTTAAGAGTTGTGATTGACAGCTGTCTCCTCCTCACTACGATGCAATTTTTTATCTGATTTTCAATCGACATGCTCGAAAAGAGTCATCATGACGTCACGATTCTCACCAGAGAGTCGATTGAAAATCAGACGCACTTCAGATTTTCAATCCACTTTCAGACTTTGCTTTCGACTTTTGACTTAGGTGGTCTCAGGGTACGATTTTAGTCGAAAATCGGATGCCAAATTGCATTGTGTGATCGCACCATTAGCCCGATAACAACAGTCGATTCACGCAAGCCTAGAATCTGAATTAAATCACGTAAAAATGGTCATTCATTGTCATTACCATCTGAAACGTTAGAGCTGGTGCTTTTGCAGTATTCACATCTCTGCCCGGGGCGGTCTCCGCCTCCATACCACTCCACGGTTCCTGGACCAACCGATTGTTTTGTCATATTGTGAAATTCTACTTTCGATATCAGACTAGATATTGTACTTAAATGTACATTGTTATTTAATACCATTTAAATATGCAAGCTGTAGGAAGATTATTTTGTGTACATAAATTACATAATAGTTGTAACCATTTAACCGGCAGTCCCGAATAGCTCTCTGGTATAAACAGCTCCACCGGAGCTGCCCTGCTTGTGTATATATAAATGAGTGACGGCGCGTGTCAGAGGAGAGTTAAAAATTGAGGTAGAAAGTTGCTTGTATAAATTATGTGAATACTTAAAACGGAATAAACATGAAAACTGACAATTGTTTTCTTTACGCTACCAAAGGAGGGTTAAATTAATGATTACACCATGGTTTATCAGGGACGATAAAATAACGAAGAGAAACAAAAATACCTGCACGTCGGTCCCGCTACAACTTGTGGCAGCGGTGAAATGTTTTCTAAATATTTAGTGACACGAATATTTTATTCAACTTTTTACACAATCATATCAATAAAGGATTGAGGTAAGAATAAGATGGATAATTTTCTTTACTCTGATTTGAGTAACAAGCAGAAACATATTCCTATGGACTGCCTGACGATATAAGGATCAATTATATAGATTTGAAGCAAGCCCAGGAAAATCAGTTTGGCCATAGAGCGATGAAAGAGAGCTATATTGCAGAATTTAAATTGCGAAAAAAAGCACAAATGAAACATTTGGAGATTCTGGGCAAGCTATAGAAGATCTGTACCGTAAGGTATATCCAGAGAAAGCAGTTTAAAGACATTCTTATATAACTGTAGTGAGGACAGCAATTTTCACATGCTGTGAAAAGAATTCATCCTAAGAAACTACAAAAAGCCTTTACAACTGCTATGCAGGAGCAATGTAATAGAAGAAAACACCCGAGATCAAAAACAGACGCACTGTGTATGCTGTTTCTGAAACATTCCGAGAAGCGAATGTCAACAAAATAACACAGCATATAAAACCAAAACCAAGATATCAGAAAAAATGTTTTCAGTGTAATTCTACTGAGCATTTGTCATATCAGTGTTCACTTAACACAACAAAATGGAGAAAAGTGGGTCAGTAGTTAAACAGCTCAGTTATTCAGACAGAGGATTCTGGAGAATTAATATTGTTTCTCAACGAAACTGACCAAGTTTCAAGGACAACAAATGTATTTATTAATCGCAGTTGTACTGAAAATGTTAGTCTATGTACTGAGAATTTAGAATTGCAAATTCCTGGAAAAGTGGTTTTCAAATAGAAAAGGAAACAATGAGGATTTGGAACGTAGACTGAGACTAATAACTGAGAAAGCCTATTTTAATATTATTCCCGAAAAGGTCCGTACTAGAACGAGTAAGTACAAAGTTATTAAGCGCCGACACACAAGCAATAAATACGATAGGAACTGCTAAAGTGGCATTAACACGTAGATATAGAAGAGCGAATATCTGTAGGAGGAGAAAAAAGTGTTGAAAGAAAATTTTATGTGAGATACAAGTGCGTCCAGGAATATGATACCATCGAACTTTTAATGAAGACATGAAAGAGGGAAAACGACTTCCACCATACCTATTCAAAGTTTCATAATATCGTACCAATTAACTGTCGCAAAAACACTACTGAAAAGAAAATCAGGCACTGTGTATATTCGTGTTTTCAATACTGGAGAAAAACCTCTATCGATCAAGAAGGGAACATGGATAGTGTCAATTATACCAGTTAAGTATGTGAGTTCATTGAGAATTGCGATTATGAAATCAACAATGTTAATGTGGAAAATAGACAACGGGTGTAATCACTTGACTACAGATAAGTCAAAGAAGTTCAGAGAATTTCTTGCACAAAGGGAACGTGTGTTTGCTAATACAGATAGTAAAATGGGAGGAGTTCAGAATAGAGAGTAATCGCATTATATTAATGGCCGAGGAGCCATTTAAAGAGGCGCCGAGAAGAGTGCCAATTTTCAAGAGGGGAATTTTGGATGCTGAGATTCAAAAATTAGAGAAGCAGGGTCTGGTCGAGAAATAAAACAGTCCATGGTCCCCACAACTAGTACTAGTGAAGACGAAAGATGGAAGATGGCGTGTATGTGTAGATTATTACCGTATAAATGCCGTTACATTCAAATATGCTTTCCCCACTCCCAGAATAGAAGATGATTTAGATGCCTTTGCTAGTTTTAAATGGTTTTTAATGCTAGATTTAAATATGGCGCACCACCAAGTGCCGATTGCAAAGTAGAACAAACAGAAAACAGCTTTTGCAAGACTCAGAGGAGGATTTTTTTTTTCAATATACTGTGATGCCCTTTGGTTTTTGTTATGCGCCTGCGACATTTCAACGGATTATAGAAAAGACTCGGAATGGATTACATTGGGAAATAGCTGTTTTATACTAGGATGACATAGTGGTGTTCGGGAGAATTATGAAGAACGTGTTGCTAATCTTAAGAATGGTTCTGATCGACTAGCCGAAATGAATTTGAAAGTTAAGCCAAAAAATGTTCCTTCTTCAAACTGGAAGTTAAATTCCTTGCACATGTAATAACATGCAGTAACAAAAACTGACCCTGTAAAAACTGAGTCAAATAGAAACGCAGCAAGACCAACAAATTTCCGTGAATTACAAAGTTTCTCAGGATTGGTGTCTTATTATAGAAAATTCATCAAAGATTTTGCAAAAAAAAGTGATTACATGTGTTAACAAGCAAAAATTACTTGAGCTGACGTAATCGAACCCTCAATATTCGAATGGGCCTCAGCATGTATGGTACGCTCCGTTGCTGACTGTAAATACCTTAAGTGGGATACGCGGCCATCTTGTACATTTGAGGATCAAAATGTAAACATTTCTTGAACCGGCTTGTTTCTGTCCAAAACTGACCGAAACTGTTCTCAAAAGATAAAAAAGCAATAAATATGAGGTTTTACATGTTGTTTTGTATGCAACAGTTACATTTTGATCCTCAAATGTACAAGATGGCCACACATCTTCCTTAAACACAGTTACCAAGAAAGACGTGTTACCATTACCATCGATATATGACTATTTACAAACACTGAAAGGAAATATCTGGTTTTCAAAGCTGGACACCAACTAGGCCTACTTACAGGTGAAGGTTAGTGATTCGGACAAGGAAAACGCTGCCTTTATTACCAATGAAATGTGGTGATAAAGAACAGTTTTTTCAAATATAGAAGTCCACATGAAAAATACAAAACAGGAACAAAGCAAACAAGTTAGAGGTAGGATCTGATGCCATGGAGGAAGGAGTGGGCATCCTCTGCTGACCGGTCACACCCACCGTGTGCTCTTTGTCCAAATCGGGAAAACGGAAAAAGCCGTAGACAATTCGGTGATTAAGAATGACCTAACAATAAATATGAAAAACGTCCGACAGCATTCGACCTAGCGGAAGATTGTATTTACTGACAAGGTCGTTGTATCGACCGTAGAACTTATGAAAGGATGACTTCAATCGAGATTGTTGATAATCTTGTTGTTAGTAGCTTGCCTCGTTTTAGAAATTGTTTATACGTAGAGAAGCCTATCAAATCAACAGAGAAACAAAAATTATGCAGGTAATGAAGGTATATTGCTACATAAGTAAGGGAAGTTGACGATAGAAAATTTGAAGTCATCACGTTTATCATAAAGTTTTGTTGTTAGATTACCATTAATGTCTTTTTCTAGTAAAACATCCAAATATGAAACAGATGACTCGGACTCTGTGGTATCTTTTATTTCACGTTCACTGGGATATATCGAGTCGACGTAAGTATGGAAGTAACAATTGTTAATTGATAAAACGTCATCGATATACACTGTACCTAAGTGTCGAGTTGAAGGCCACAGCGAGCGATTTCTTTTTTTTATGTACAAGACTTTGAATAAATTTTGCTTCATATGAATATAGAAATAGGTCTGCTAACAGTGGTACCCAATTGGTACCCATAGGAATTCCAACAGATTGTCGAAAGACCTAATTTCCAAAAACTACATATATGTTGTCAATCAGAAACGCAAGCATCTTTTTTATATCTTCAGAATACTTGTGTACGCAATCCGAATGGTTTTTAACAAAACAGTTCTGTAGATGACCAATGGCAAGGTAAGTAACTTTACGAGATCCATTTTTATTGAAAAAGCAGCTATCAATGATGTCAGAAAGTCTGGACTTAAATTTATCGTGGGGAATGGTTGCATAAAGTGTAGAAAAGTCGCAAGTTTTGATGCTATTGATTTTGGTAAAATTTTGTGATTTCAAATTTTTAAAAAGTTCCTTGGAAGTTTTAAGTATCCACATCTGATAAACGCCGCTTCTTGAATACATGTATACTGTTGCACAATACTCTTGAAGTTTTTCCTTTATTGCTGTTAATATTTTAGTAAGTAGTAAAGAAAGATGCTTGGTAGAACAATTACTGGAACCCGCTATGTATCTTTCTTTATAAGGATTTTTATGAAGTTTAGGTATCCAATATATGAAAGGTAATTCAAATTCATTTTGGTTGTTGGGAATATTGAAATCATATGATTTTCCTCCTTAGAAAGCGAACAATTAGTATAAGTTGGATTGCCACTTGCTGAATCTTCTAAAATACAATTTATATAATGAGCCTTACAAACAAAGACGTTGTTTCCTGCTTTGTCAGCAGGGACCAGTACAAACTGATCGTGTATTCTATCTAGTTCTGTTTTCACTTCTAAATTATTAAATGTAGAAGGATAATTGTTTTTCATACAACGCTTCAATCGCTTAATGCGAGATTTTAACATGCATCTTACACCTTTAATCCATTCTGACAACGTTTGATGTCTTCTTTTTCATGTTTGGTCCATCATTTGGCGTATTCCATTACAGAAATCATAATGTGTTTAATATTATTATACCAGTTGAACATAACATTAGAAGACTTGCAGTTTTTAACAGATCTAGAACAGCTATGGCGTTTTTCAACTCAAGAGAATGGGGTTCGGTCTCTGTAATGCGCCAAGAACTTACAGCAGAGTGGTGAATTTAGCCTTGAGGTTGGATGACTGACTTAGCGTTTCTAGATGACGTTCTGGTGCTAGGTAAAACCTTGCAAGTAATTATCAGATGACTTGAATACCTGAAAAAAACCCAACTAGATAATGAATTGTTTTAATGTCAAAAGCAGCCAAGGCCTACGGATCAACAAGGAACGTTCTACACTGGACCAAAAACGACTTCTCTGGAAACAGGACGTAGGTACCAAGGTTTTAGTACTCCCAAGTACCATGATAGTGGAAGTCATGAACTTGTGTGATGATGTTCCTGCTGCTGAACACCAGGGTGTAAGTAGAACTTTGAGTCGGGTTAAGAAGCGGTTTTATTGGTATTTCCTGTCAACAGATGTTTAGAATTATGTTGCTTCTTGTGTTGCCTGCAATCGAAATAAAAAACCAACAAGACATGCTCGTTGCAGCATGACCCAATTTCATGCAGGGGTACCAATAAAAAGATTTCATAAAGATTTTTGTGGCCATTGCCCGTTACCAAGAAAAACAGTGCATACATACTAATGATCGTTGACCAGTTTACGAAGTGGGTTGGATGCATTCCATTGCCAACACAATCAGCCAAGGTAACATCCCGTGCCGCCATAAATGAATCCTTTTCAAAGTTCGGATATCCTATACAGATTGTTACAGATCAGGGAACTAACTTTACTAATCAATTGTTTAGTAATATTTGTATAAAGCATTAGAAATCCATAATAAGACTAGGACTACTCCTTATAGACCCTCAGCTAATGGTCAAGTGGAGCGGTTTAACAGGACTCTCACGGATGCTATTCGTTGTTTTGTCTAAACAAAAAACACCAGGAGACTGCAGGGACGCATACCTTCTTCATATTCAAGATCCTGTAAAAACCACAACACTGGTTTTACACCTACATGTAACATGCTGATGCTGGGCAGAGAGGACCTGTGGATCTGATATTTCCTATCAATACCGGGCATCAATTTTACTCAGCAGATCAGTACTTGGTTAAGCTGTAAGGAACATCACTATTGCTCATGAAATTTTTCCTACCTGGAAAGGTTCAGGCGTGGTTACAGAATGCTCTCCCCATACGTTTATAAATCTAAACTACAAGGAAATTTTTTTTTTTTAGTAAATACATTTTCGACATTCTGTTATTATACGTTTGATTTAAGCATTTTTGTGATCTTCATGACAGACACTAAGCGTCTGATTTTTCATTGCCCAAAACAAAATGAATTATATCATATTCTCAAGAATAGATAATGTACATTTCATTTAACCACTATTAAATATTTGACGGAGTTTTACAAATTGAAGGAGATTGGACTGCGTCTATATTACGTTATTAAGACGTCCAGCATAAACAAATCGTTTCAGACATTGAAGATGTCCGTAAATGATATTTACCGGCTGTACGTGGTAGGCAAAGGTAATTTTAACAAATTATCCTAAAGTACATATAAGGTGGCTCACTACAATTTGAAATAGTTTCTCAAATCAGCAGAAAATTACTTGATTATGAACTATAGTTTGATTATTTGTTTATTGTTATAATACAATTGATTAAGTCTTTAAACTGCTAAGGCAGTGTTCTGTTAAAACTTTAAAGCAACAACTAAAATAGCAAAAACAGCATCAAGCTGTGTATATATGCAATTAGGTGGTATACAGTACAGACTTTGTCAAATGTTAGAAACTCTTCAGATGAAATTAACTCTGATAATAATACTATCTTTTACAATGCAGTCATAACTAAATATTTTTAAGATTGTAAAAAGCTAGCAAAACATGAGGTTTAAAACTTGAAAAAGTAAACAAGGAAGAAATGTGGTTTTGATCACCGATAATTTTTATTGCACTAAAACATAGCTGTGACAAAAAGGTACAATTCCTTGTAAAAAGATCAGTGAAGAAACTGAACATTACTTTGAATCAAATAACAAAATGCTATCTATGTTAGTTGATACGGGTATAACATTTGCAGGCATTGCCAAAAAATGAATTACCTATGTCAGTAACTGTTATATTTCTACGAACCAACAAAGTAAGCATTTTATTGTTTACATCATTTGAAGAATTAAAAAAAAGTGGATGAAAGTAACCTACTATTACTTAGCGTGTAACAAAGATGAGAGAGCATACACACAGTTGACCTCTGACACATCTCCAAATATGGAGTTGATTTATCGATTTTTAGTCTTAAACAATTTTAAACAGATCTGTCGAGAAAAAGGTTTACACCCTATCATGGACAACAAACGGTTATCTTAATACAAGAGAAAGTACTTGGTGGATGTAAATTTATGTATAAATCTATAAAAATCATACTTAATATCCAAAAACATAATCACTGATCTCTAAAGAGGTTAGCAAATCTAACCCACTTGTACAAATTAAGAAACATTTATATGTCTACAAAGTCTTGTTAGACATTTTTGGAATGTTCTGTAAGATACAGATAAATGTACAAAGTGGATCAGTCATCTCCAATAAGTTATTTTCATCTCCAGTAAGTATTTATTATTAACACCATATATAATCATCATTAAGACCTTATCTAAAAAATAAATTAAGTTAAATCTGGCTGTGTGTTTAGTTTCTGTACAGTAACATCCGCGTAGCACAGCTTCGCCCCACAAAGCCCGCATATTTCCTGACCACGTCGTTATGCTGAGTCTTGGTTTTGGGGTTCAGTAGTTTGTACTGTTGGTAGGTCATGGCCATCCGCCTCTGTAATATCATCACACTGTCCAGGTCTACCCTCCCTTCCTCATCCTCTGAAATGTTCGAGTATTTTTTGTTAGAGATAATGATGCATCAACAAGTATAATCTCTGTTAAATTCAGTTAGCTGATACAGAAAAAAACAGTTATAATGAATTAAAGCTTAGAGCAAAGTCACTTTTATTCACTCTAGCCTTCAAACTTATTACTTTAGAAACTTTATTTTTAAAATGAATTATGTTTATAACAAATCACAATTGATTGTCTCTGGCATCTCGCTGACAGCATTTTTTTTTTCACTGTATACAAAAAAGCACCATTATTCTGATGACCACTGTGCCAATAATTTCCTGTACATATATTGGTTATGCAAATTTTGGAAGTAAATCTGTAATGACATCCTCTGTGTGTGTGTTTTTTTTTTTTTTTACCTTTATCAGGATCAGCAAACCTGGAGTACTTGTTCTTGTCCAGTTTAGGTGAGCACTCCTCTACAGGGTGCCAGGAATAGACCTCGGGACAGAGTAGGAAGGAAGGATAGTACTGGCCCTATAAATAAACTCATCTAATTATAGATAGATAGGACAGTACTGGCCCTATAGATAAACTCATCTAATTATAGATAGATAGGACAGTGCTGGCCCTATAAATAAACTCATCTAATTATAGATAGATAGGACAGTACTGGCCCTATGGATAAACTCATCTAATTATAGATAGATAGGACAGTACTGGCCCTATAAATAAACTCATCTAATTATAGATAGATAGGACAGTACTGGCCCTAAAAATAAACTCATCTAATTTTAGATAGATAGGACAGTACTGGCCCTTTTGGCTTTATTGGATTTGATCATCCTCCATCGTGCTTGATCACCTCATAATATTTAAAAAATGATTTCTTATTACTAATATTTATATAATTTTCACCAATTGTTCAAATCAATTTAAAATAATTGACATTTTTATGTTATTTACATTTTGTATAATTATGCGAATCTGCTTCCCCACAATACGTCATTTGCGTCTTTGATAAAAATGTTTTGGTCAGGACAGTAACCAATTTGATTCATAGTGTTATAACAGAAAAAACCCTGGAAAATGTAAACATAACTAAACACAATGTACCGAAATGTTCCCACCATATTTACCTTGTATCTCATCTTTGGACAGGAGTGAATGTAGAAGCCCATGTAGTAATACTTCAAATCTGAGGCCTTCTTGTTTAGTTCCCGTACAAAGGCTATCTCCCTGTAAACAAATCACATCTCCTCATCACAGTAAAACAGAGAACTAATATTTGTGAAATCTGGCACTTAAACAAAACTACTAAAACATAGCATACATTGATATGCTGAGCTACAAGTGTAACTCTCTAGATCTGACTCATTACTGTAAACAACTGACTGTAAACTTCTAAGGACTGGCTGTAAACATGAGATGTACCTATATACTTCTAAGGGCCAGCTGTAAACATGAGAAGGTGTACCTACATGCTTCTAAGGAGTGGCTGTAAACATGAGATGGTGTACCAATATACTTCTAAGGGCTGGCTATAAACATGAGAAGGTGTACATACATACTTCTAAGGGCTGGTTGTAAACATAAGATGGTGTACCTACATATTTCTAAGGGCTGGCTGTAAACTTGAGATGATGTACTACATGCTTCTAAGGACTGGCTGTAAACATGAGATGGTGTACCAATATACATGTACTTCTAAGGGCTGGCTATAAACATTAGATGAGAGGTAATGTACCTGAGTTTGTTATGGGACTAACTGTAAACATGAAAAGGGCTGGATATAAACATTAGATTGTGTACCAGCTGAGTTTCTCCTGAAAATGACGGTTAACTGTAAATTTGACAAGATTTATCTGAGAGCTGAGTACCTGACTGTAATCATGAGATGGTGTACCTGTATACATCCCAAAACTGATTTTAACATAATGAAACTGGGTATGTTCCTACACTGACTGTAAACATGAGATGATTTACCTGAGAGCCGAGTAGGTCCCGAGACTGAGGAAGTCGTAGTTGGGGTCGTAGTATAGGTAGACCGAGGACACACAGGAGGGCAGGATGTCAATGACCCCGACAGCAATGATCCGGCCGTCCAACAGGTAGTGCTGGTGAAAAGACCCGTACCCCATGGGTAGTCCACCCTCTCTGTACTCCTCCTACACCAAAATAATGCAGAGAATAAAACAGTCCTTACAAAAAACTAAGTGTCTATACAGAAAATAACTCCTTAAAAAGAGATTAATTCAGTCCTTACACAAAGAATAGCTTACACATATTATAATTTATCTTTAAACAGATAATAACCTGTTCTTATACTCTGTTTGTGAACAATAAATGCAAAATTGATACAAGACCATAATGATCATTTACAAGGAAGTAACACATATAAATTACACAAAAATATATTGAGGTAATGATATATAAATTCATAACTTCTGGCTGAATATACTGTTGAACTGAAATAAAACTTATTTCCTAGAACATACAACTAGATTTCTGCAAATGTTTTAAATGAATATAATTTTCTTTACACTATCATATTCAATTGAACAAATTTTCATTGAGAGGATTCATAAACTTTAGGGATTTTTTCACTCTCCCTAGTAAAGCTTAAGACTTTGTGCCGTGTTTCAGCAGCGTCACTACCTCCAGGGGTCCCTCACACAGAAAGTCATCGAACTGTCCCATGGAGCAGTCTGATTCATCCTCCCTGTGGATCCTCATCTGGTACTCCTTGAAGATGCTGTACGACTCACGGTGAGACTTTCGGAACTCAGACGACGGAGGATTGACCCGGACTAACCTCACCTACAACACCAAACAACCTCAAATAAAATGTATTTACCTCAAGCGGGGAGTCGCACAGAAACCTAGTGTACTGGGCCACGCTGGGCTTATTAGGAGGGTCCTTGTGGATTTTCATTTGATAAGAGTGGTACACAGTGTGGGCCTGGGTGAAGGAGCAGGTGAACTCTTCGCTGGCGGGCTCTGACCTCACCAGTCGAATCTGTAAATACAGCGCATCACCACTCTTAGATGTCACAAATTAATTAGAGAGAAAAGGGAACGCTGACAGCTTAACTTGCTTAGAGGGAAGGAAAGACTGGGAACTCTTATCAAAGATAAGCAAGAGGTGTTTTTTTTTAACACTTGTTGCCCCAAGAAGGCCATATCAAAAGGTAACCAAATTCATGGGCATGATTAATGTGACCTTAACCTTCATGACTTCAAACATTCACATTTTACAACCTTGACCTTTATGATCAAAAAAGTACAGAGTCTGTAGCTTTGACTTAACAACACTTTTATTATTAACTACTTCCTATTGAAAATGAGAATTCATTGAATGTATGATAAAAATGTTTATTGAGCATGTAATTAACCATAGCTAGATCTGATGGGGAAAAACATTCATCTATACATTACATAAAATAAAAGAGAGTGAACGAGAGAGAGAGAGAGAGAGAGAGAGAGAGAGAGAGAGGAGAGAGAGAGAGAGAGAGAGAGAGATGGTCCCTATGCACTAACCTCTAGTTTGTGGGCACAGTTCTCAGTCTGCTCCGGTTCTCTCAGTAAATCCTCTAGTGTCTTCTCCTGAGATTTCTACAACCAGAAAATCAGAAGTTCTTTAGAAATGGCCAGATATAGTTGTTATATTTTTAAAAATAGTATCTACACAGGGTAGCATCAACATATTGATATATCATAACACTGTAATGCAATGTGCATAGATTTAAAACACAGGCTCCTGGTGTTATATATTTTTGTCAAAGTAAAAAATATATCCCCTTCCTTATTATACACAAGTTACACATTGCTGCCATCTTGAATTTATCTAGTAGGACAGTCAAATTACCTGGAATTTTCACTTAAAACTCATCACTAAAATTATTTTATATCCTTTTCATCTTTCAATCGGTCCTTCAACATCTAAGCTTACAATTGATTTGATCAAAATCACCCCTGAATTTGCATATACGGCTTCAGATGTGATATATGGCTAAAGGTAGGCTGGAAGTTTACATTATTGCTTTATACTTTGGGTAATCCCTTCCAAATATAGCACTGATACGCATATTCAAAAGGTGTCGATTATGAATTCAATCAACATACAAGAAAATTATAGAAGTGGATACTAACATTCAAATATAACTTTTATTACAAACAGTTAATATCAACATGTTTAGAAATATTTTTTATTTTGCAATATTAACCCAAACACACGGTGCAGGGAAATCTCATTTACATAAAGGTGTAAACTTCCGTCCTCCCTTGAAACATTCGTGAAGCAGTAGCTGCAGAATAGGAGAAATTTTTAATTAATTGCTAATGCATCGTGCTGTTTTGCAGTTGTTGACTTGGTAGTAAACCAAGATGTCGAATGACTGACCTCAAGACAGAGAAGATAAAGAATAATTTTATTATTGAGTATCAGGCGTATTATTAGGTAGGTGTATTTTTTTAGAATGAGAATATATAACGTCAGGTGGGGTGCCTGTTATTTAAAGGTAAAATACTTGACATGAATTTCTTTATTTTAACTAAATAATAAATATAATATGGTTACATGGAAATAAATTTGTTTTTATCTGGGTCCAATTGTTGGTGTAAAGGGTTTTCCCCAGAGTATGTATAAAATACAACCCAACAAAATCCTCGTACACCCCTTGGATGTTTTTGTTATGTCTACAAATTGTTGATAGTACAAATGTACTCTAAGAGGTTCCATGAATGGAAAATAATCTCTATTCTGTTCTATTCTATTCATTCCATTCTGTAACTGAGTATTTATTGCCTACCAGTTGTTTCGCTTGGTCTGTATTGCCTGCTTGTCTCTCTGTCTGTCCCTTTTCTGACTGTTTAGCAAGTTTTTTCTCTCTTCTCAGATCTTTAGCTTTCTTACACTTAGGTTTATCGGGGTCTGCCCCAAGCCCTTAATAGAAACAAAAATTATAATTCATGATTTTCACAAAGTATACCATATAATCTACAAAGCTAGGCCTACTATTAGGCAGTAAAGGGGAGTAATTCAAATGCCATTTACAAAGATCTATAGGTTTTGATGTTTTCTTTATAATCTGCTCTGCTTCCATTGATTTTTCCTCTTCTGGTGAACTGTGATTGACAGCCGTCTCCTCCTTCCTACCAGGGTCAGCCCCGTCCCCTTTTACTGGCTCCTCTCCCTCTGTCTTGTCATGTTCCCCTTTCTTTTTACCATGGATGAGAAACTTATTGAACTGCTTGATGATTTTTTTGTGGGACTTGCTCATTTTGAAATTCCGTGTGTTGTGTTTTATTGTGTAATGGGGGCAGCATGTGGTGTCAATTTTGGGTTTGTATCAGTACTTTCCACTTCTATAAGTTGACAACAGCACAGTAACTCATTCCTAAGTCTATAAGGTCTCAATGATTTTTTTTTGTTATTATTTGCTATTATCCTCTTTTCTCTTCTCCCTCAGATATCCTCTGTCTGTCTGTCTGTCTGTCTGTCTGTCTCTCTCTCTCTCTCTCTCTCTCTCTCTCTCTCTCTCTCTCTCTCTCTCTCTCTCTCTCTCTCTCTCTCTCTCTCACCTCCTCCATCCCCTGTCTATAAGGTCTTGATAATCCTGTACTGTAAGTTTTTGAACTCACATTCCTGCAAAAAAGGATGAATGCTAACATTTCTTAATATTACTAAAAGCATATAGAAAAAATTGCGAACTCATTAAATTAAAGTTAAGATTTGACTGACAGATAGAGTTTAAAAATGTTAAGAGTTGTGATTGACAGCTGTCTCCTCCTCACTACGATGCAATTTTTTATCTGATTTTCAATCGACATGCTCGAAAAGAGTCATCATGACGTCACGATTCTCACCAGAGAGTCGATTGAAAATCAGACGCACTTCAGATTTTCAATCCACTTTCAGACTTTGCTTTCGACTTTTGACTTAGGTGGTCTCAGGGTACGATTTTAGTCGAAAATCGGATGCCAAATTGCATTGTGTGATCGCACCATTAGCCCGATAACAACAGTCGATTCACGCAAGCCTAGAATCTGAATTAAATCACGTAAAAATGGTCATTCATTGTCATTACCATCTGAAACGTTAGAGCTGGTGCTTTTGCAGTATTCACATCTCTGCCCGGGGCGGTCTCCGCCTCCATACCACTCCACGGTTCCTGGACCAACCGATTGTTTTGTCATATTGTGAAATTCTACTTTCGATATCAGACTAGATATTGTACTTAAATGTACATTGTTATTTAATACCATTTAAATATGCAAGCTGTAGGAAGATTATTTTGTGTACATAAATTACATAATAGTTGTAACCATTTAACCGGCAGTCCCGAATAGCTCTCTGGTATAAACAGCTCCACCGGAGCTGCCCTGCTTGTGTATATATAAATGAGTGACGGCGCGTGTCAGAGGAGAGTTAAAAATTGAGGTAGAAAGTTGCTTGTATAAATTATGTGAATACTTAAAACGGAATAAACATGAAAACTGACAATTGTTTTCTTTACGCTACCAAAGGAGGGTTAAATTAATGATTACACCATGGTTTATCAGGGACGATAAAATAACGAAGAGAAACAAAAATACCTGCACGTCGGTCCCGCTACAACTTGTGGCAGCGGTGAAATGTTTTCTAAATATTTAGTGACACGAATATTTTATTCAACTTTTTACACAATCATATCAATAAAGGATTGAGGTAAGAATAAGATGGATAATTTTCTTTACTCTGATTTGAGTAACAAGCAGAAACATATTCCTATGGACTGCCTGACGATATAAGGATCAATTATATAGATTTGAAGCAAGCCCAGGAAAATCAGTTTGGCCATAGAGCGATGAAAGAGAGCTATATTGCAGAATTTAAATTGCGAAAAAAAGCACAAATGAAACATTTGGAGATTCTGGGCAAGCTATAGAAGATCTGTACCGTAAGGTATATCCAGAGAAAGCAGTTTAAAGACATTCTTATATAACTGTAGTGAGGACAGCAATTTTCACATGCTGTGAAAAGAATTCATCCTAAGAAACTACAAAAAGCCTTTACAACTGCTATGCAGGAGCAATGTAATAGAAGAAAACACCCGAGATCAAAAACAGACGCACTGTGTATGCTGTTTCTGAAACATTCCGAGAAGCGAATGTCAACAAAATAACACAGCATATAAAACCAAAACCAAGATATCAGAAAAAATGTTTTCAGTGTAATTCTACTGAGCATTTGTCATATCAGTGTTCACTTAACACAACAAAATGGAGAAAAGTGGGTCAGTAGTTAAACAGCTCAGTTATTCAGACAGAGGATTCTGGAGAATTAATATTGTTTCTCAACGAAACTGACCAAGTTTCAAGGACAACAAATGTATTTATTAATCGCAGTTGTACTGAAAATGTTAGTCTATGTACTGAGAATTTAGAATTGCAAATTCCTGGAAAAGTGGTTTTCAAATAGAAAAGGAAACAATGAGGATTTGGAACGTAGACTGAGACTAATAACTGAGAAAGCCTATTTTAATATTATTCCCGAAAAGGTCCGTACTAGAACGAGTAAGTACAAAGTTATTAAGCGCCGACACACAAGCAATAAATACGATAGGAACTGCTAAAGTGGCATTAACACGTAGATATAGAAGAGCGAATATCTGTAGGAGGAGAAAAAAGTGTTGAAAGAAAATTTTATGTGAGATACAAGTGCGTCCAGGAATATGATACCATCGAACTTTTAATGAAGACATGAAAGAGGGAAAACGACTTCCACCATACCTATTCAAAGTTTCATAATATCGTACCAATTAACTGTCGCAAAAACACTACTGAAAAGAAAATCAGGCACTGTGTATATTCGTGTTTTCAATACTGGAGAAAAACCTCTATCGATCAAGAAGGGAACATGGATAGTGTCAATTATACCAGTTAAGTATGTGAGTTCATTGAGAATTGCGATTATGAAATCAACAATGTTAATGTGGAAAATAGACAACGGGTGTAATCACTTGACTACAGATGAGTCAAAGAAGTTCAGAGAATTTCTTGCACAAAGGGAACGTGTGTTTGCTAATACAGATAGTAAAATGGGAGGAGTTCAGAATAGAGAGTAATCGCATTATATTAATGGCCGAGGAGCCATTTAAAGAGGCGCCGAGAAGAGTGCCAATTTTCAAGAGGGGAATTTTGGATGCTGAGATTCAAAAATTAGAGAAGCAGGGTCTGGTCGAGAAATAAAACAGTCCATGGTCCCCACAACTAGTACTAGTGAAGACGAAAGATGGAAGATGGCGTGTATGTGTAGATTATTACCGTATAAATGCCGTTACATTCAAATATGCTTTCCCCACTCCCAGAATAGAAGATGATTTAGATGCCTTTGCTAGTTTTAAATGGTTTTTAATGCTAGATTTAAATATGGCGCACCACCAAGTGCCGATTGCAAAGTAGAACAAACAGAAAACAGCTTTTGCAAGACTCAGAGGAGGATTTTTTTTTTCAATATACTGTGATGCCCTTTGGTTTTTGTTATGCGCCTGCGACATTTCAACGGATTATAGAAAAGACTCGGAATGGATTACATTGGGAAATAGCTGTTTTATACTAGGATGACATAGTGGTGTTCGGGAGAATTATGAAGAACGTGTTGCTAATCTTAAGAATGGTTCTGATCGACTAGCCGAAATGAATTTGAAAGTTAAGCCAAAAAATGTTCCTTCTTCAAACTGGAAGTTAAATTCCTTGCACATGTAATAACATGCAGTAACAAAAACTGACCCTGTAAAAACTGAGTCAAATAGAAACGCAGCAAGACCAACAAATTTCCGTGAATTACAAAGTTTCTCAGGATTGGTGTCTTATTATAGAAAATTCATCAAAGATTTTGCAAAAAAAAGTGATTACATGTGTTAACAAGCAAAAATTACTTGAGCTGACGTAATCGAACCCTCAATATTCGAATGGGCCTCAGCATGTATGGTACGCTCCGTTGCTGACTGTAAATACCTTAAGTGGGATACGCGGCCATCTTGTACATTTGAGGATCAAAATGTAAACATTTCTTGAACCGGCTTGTTTCTGTCCAAAACTGACCGAAACTGTTCTCAAAAGATAAAAAAGCAATAAATATGAGGTTTTACATGTTGTTTTGTATGCAACAGTTACATTTTGATCCTCAAATGTACAAGATGGCCACACATCTTCCTTAAACACAGTTACCAAGAAAGACGTGTTACCATTACCATCGATATATGACTATTTACAAACACTGAAAGGAAATATCTGGTTTTCAAAGCTGGACACCAACTAGGCCTACTTACAGGTGAAGGTTAGTGATTCGGACAAGGAAAACGCTGCCTTTATTACCAATGAAATGTGGTGATAAAGAACAGTTTTTTCAAATATAGAAGTCCACATGAAAAATACAAAACAGGAACAAAGCAAACAAGTTAGAGGTAGGATCTGATGCCATGGAGGAAGGAGTGGGCATCCTCTGCTGACCGGTCACACCCACCGTGTGCTCTTTGTCCAAATCGGGAAAACGGAAAAAGCCGTAGACAATTCGGTGATTAAGAATGACCTAACAATAAATATGAAAAACGTCCGACAGCATTCGACCTAGCGGAAGATTGTATGTACTGACAAGGTCGTTGTATCGACCGTAGAACTTATGAAAGGATGACTTCAATCGAGATTGTTGATAATCTTGTTGTTAGTAGCTTGCCTCGTTTTAGAAATTGTTTATACGTAGAGAAGCCTATCAAATCAACAGAGAAACAAAAATTATGCAGGTAATGAAGGTATATTGCTACATAAGTAAGGGAAGTTGACGATAGAAAATTTGAAGTCATCACGTTTATCATAAAGTTTTGTTGTTAGATTACCATTAATGTCTTTTTCTAGTAAAACATCCAAATATGAAACAGATGACTCGGACTCTGTGGTATCTTTTATTTCACGTTCACTGGGATATATCGAGTCGACGTAAGTATGGAAGTAACAATTGTTAATTGATAAAACGTCATCGATATACACTGTACCTAAGTGTCGAGTTGAAGGCCACAGCGAGCGATTTCTTTTTTTTATGTACAAGACTTTGAATAAATTTTGCTTCATATGAATATAGAAATAGGTCTGCTAACAGTGGTACCCAATTGGTACCCATAGGAATTCCAACAGATTGTCGAAAGACCTAATTTCCAAAAACTACATAGATGTTGTCAATCAGAAACGCAAGCATCTTTTTTATATCTTCAGAATACTTGTGTACGCAATCCGAATGGTTTTTAACAAAACAGTTCTGTAGATGACCAATGGCAAGGTAAGTAACTTTACGAGATCCATTTTTATTGAAAAAGCAGCTATCAATGATGTCAGAAAGTCTGGACTTAAATTTATCGTGGGGAATGGTTGCATAAAGTGTAGAAAAGTCGCAAGTTTTGATGCTATTGATTTTGGTAAAATTTTGTGATTTCAAATTTTTAAAAAGTTCCTTGGAAGTTTTAAGTATCCACATCTGATAAACGCCGCTTCTTGAATACATGTATACTGTTGCACAATACTCTTGAAGTTTTTCCTTTATTGCTGTTAATATTTTAGTAAGTAGTAAAGAAAGATGCTTGGTAGAACAATTACTGGAACCCGCTATGTATCTTTCTTTATAAGGATTTTTATGAAGTTTAGGTATCCAATATATGAAAGGTAATTCAAATTCATTTTGGTTGTTGGGAATATTGAAATCATATGATTTTCCTCCTTAGAAAGCGAACAATTAGTATAAGTTGGATTGCCACTTGCTGAATCTTCTAAAATACAATTTATATAATGAGCCTTACAAACAAAGACGTTGTTTCCTGCTTTGTCAGCAGGGACCAGTACAAACTGATCGTGTATTCTATCTAGTTCTGTTTTCACTTCTAAATTATTAAATGTAGAAGGATAATTGTTTTTCATACAACGCTTCAATCGCTTAATGCGAGATTTTAACATGCATCTTACACCTTTAATCCATTCTGACAACGTTTGATGTCTTCTTTTTCATGTTTGGTCCATCATTTGGCGTATTCCATTACAGAAATCATAATGTGTTTAATATTATTATACCAGTTGAACATAACATTAGAAGACTTGCAGTTTTTAACAGATCTAGAACAGCTATGGCGTTTTTCAACTCAAGAGAATGGGGTTCGGTCTCTGTAATGCGCCAAGAACTTACAGCAGAGTGGTGAATTTAGCCTTGAGGTTGGATGACTGACTTAGCGTTTCTAGATGACGTTCTGGTGCTAGGTAAAACCTTGCAAGTAATTATCAGATGACTTGAATACCTGAAAAAAACCCAACTAGATAATGAATTGTTTTAATGTCAAAAGCAGCCAAGGCCTACGGATCAACAAGGAACGTTCTACACTGGACCAAAAACGACTTCTCTGGAAACAGGACGTAGGTACCAAGGTTTTAGTACTCCCAAGTACCATGATAGTGGAAGTCATGAACTTGTGTGATGATGTTCCTGCTGCTGAACACCAGGGTGTAAGTAGAACTTTGAGTCGGGTTAAGAAGCGGTTTTATTGGTATTTCCTGTCAACAGATGTTTAGAATTATGTTGCTTCTTGTGTTGCCTGCAATCGAAATAAAAAACCAACAAGACATGCTCGTTGCAGCATGACCCAATTTCATGCAGGGGTACCAATAAAAAGATTTCATAAAGATTTTTGTGGCCATTGCCCGTTACCAAGAAAAACAGTGCATACATACTAATGATCGTTGACCAGTTTACGAAGTGGGTTGGATGCATTCCATTGCCAACACAATCAGCCAAGGTAACATCCCGTGCCGCCATAAATGAATCCTTTTCAAAGTTCGGATATCCTATACAGATTGTTACAGATCAGGGAACTAACTTTACTAATCAATTGTTTAGTAATATTTGTATAAAGCATTAGAAATCCATAATAAGACTAGGACTACTCCTTATAGACCCTCAGCTAATGGTCAAGTGGAGCGGTTTAACAGGACTCTCACGGATGCTATTCGTTGTTTTGTCTAAACAAAAAACACCAGGAGACTGCAGGGACGCATACCTTCTTCATATTCAAGATCCTGTAAAAACCACAACACTGGTTTTACACCTACATGTAACATGCTGATGCTGGGCAGAGAGGACCTGTGGATCTGATATTTCCTATCAATACCGGGCATCAATTTTACTCAGCAGATCAGTACTTGGTTAAGCTTGTAAGGAACATCACTATTACTCATGAAATTTTTCCTACCTGGAAAGGTTCAGGCGTGGTTACAGAATGCTCTCCCCATACGTTTATAAATCTAAACTACAAGGAAATTTTTTTTTTTTAGTAAATACATTTTCGACATTCTGTTATTATACGTTTGATTTAAGCATTTTTGTGATCTTCATGACAGACACTAAGCGTCTGATTTTTCATTGCCCAAAACAAAATGAATTATATCATATTCTCAAGAATAGATAATGTACATTTCATTTAACCACTATTAAATATTTGACGGAGTTTTACAAATTGAAGGAGATTGGACTGCGTCTATATTACGTTATTAAGACGTCCAGCATAAACAAATCGTTTCAGACATTGAAGATGTCCGTAAATGATATTTACCGGCTGTACGTGGTAGGCAAAGGTAATTTTAACAAATTATCCTAAAGTACATATAAGGTGGCTCACTACAATTTGAAATAGTTTCTCAAATCAGCAGAAAATTACTTGATTATGAACTATAGTTTGATTATTTGTTTATTGTTATAATACAATTGATTAAGTCTTTAAACTGCTAAGGCAGTGTTCTGTTAAAACTTTAAAGCAACAACTAAAATAGCAAAAACAGCATCAAGCTGTGTATATATGCAATTAGGTGGTATACAGTACAGACTTTGTCAAATGTTAGAAACTCTTCAGATGAAATTAACTCTGATAATAATACTATCTTTTACAATGCAGTCATAACTAAATATTTTTAAGATTGTAAAAAGCTAGCAAAACATGAGGTTTAAAACTTGAAAAAGTAAACAAGGAAGAAATGTGGTTTTGATCACCGATAATTTTTATTGCACTAAAACATAGCTGTGACAAAAAGGTACAATTCCTTGTAAAAAGATCAGTGAAGAAACTGAACATTACTTTGAATCAAATAACAAAATGCTATCTATGTTAGTTGATACGGGTATAACATTTGCAGGCATTGCCAAAAAATGAATTACCTATGTCAGTAACTGTTATATTTCTACGAACCAACAAAGTAAGCATTTTATTGTTTACATCATTTTAAGAACTCAAAAAAAAGTGGATGAAAGTAACCTACTTTTATTTAGTGTGTAACAAAGATGAGAGAGCATACACACAGTTGACCTCTGACACATCTCCAAATATGGAGTTGATTTATCGATTTTTAGTCTTAAACAATTTTAAACAGATCTGTCGAGAAAAAGGTTTACACCCTATCATGGACAACAAACGGTTATCTTAATACAAGAGAAAGTACTTGGTGGATGTAAATTTATGTATAAATCTATAAAAATCATACTTAATATCCAAAAACATAATCACTGATCTCTAAAGAGGTTAGCAAATCTAACCCACTTGTACAAATTAAGAAACATTTATATGTCTACAAAGTCTTGTTAGACATTTTTGGAATGTTCTGTAAGATACAGATAAATGTACAAAGTGGATCAGTCATCTCCAATAAGTTATTTTCATCTCCAGTAAGTATTTATTATTAACACCATAAGTAATCATCATTAAGACCTTATCTAAAAAATAAATTAAGTTAAATCTGGCTGTGTGTTTAGTTTCTGTACAGTAACATCCGCGTAGCACAGCTTCGCCCCACAAAGCCCGCATATTTCCTGACCACATCGTTATGCTGAGTCTTGGTTTTGGGGTTCAGTAGTTTGTACTGTTGGTAGGTCATGGCCATCCGCCTGTGTAATATCATCACACTGTCCAGGTCCACCCTCCCTTCCTCATCCTCTGAAATGTTCGAGTATTTTTTGTTAGAGATAATGATGCATCAACAAGTATAATCTCTGTTAAATTCAGTTAGCTGATACAGAAAAAAACAGTTATAATGAATTAAAGCTTAGAGCAAAGTCACTTTTATTCACTCTAGCCTTCAAACTTATTACTTTAGAAACTTTATTTTTAAAATGAATTATGTTTATAACAAATCACAATTGATTGTCTCTGGCATCTCGCTGACAGCATTTTTTTTTTCACTGTATACAAAAAAGCACCATTATTCTGATGACCACTGTGCCAATAATTTCCTGTACATATATTGGTTATGCAAATTTTGGAAGTAAATTTGTAATGACATCCTCTGTGTGTGTTTTTTTTCTTTTTTACCTTTATCAGGATCAGCAAACCTGGAGTACTTGTTCTTGTCCAGTTTAGGTGAGCACTCCTCTACAGGGTGCCAGGAATAGACCTCGGGACAGAGTAGGAAGGAAGGATAGTACTGGCCCTATAAATAAACTCATCTAATTATAGATAGATAGGACAGTACTGGCCCTATAGATAAACTCATCTAATTATAGATAGATAGGACAGTACTGGCCCTATAAATAAACTCATCTAATTATAGATAGATAGGACAGTACTGGCCCTAAAAATAAACTCATCTAATTTTAGATAGATAGGACAGTACTGGCCCTTTTGGCTTTATTGGATTTGATCATCCTCCATCGTGCTTGATCACCTCATAATATTTAAAAAATGATTTCTTATTACTAATATTTATATAATTTTCACCAATTGTTCAAATCAATTTAAAATAATTGACATTTTTATGTTATTTACATTTTGTATAATTATGCAAATCTGCTTCCCCACAATACGTCATTTGCGTCTTTGATAAAAATGTTTTGGTCAGGACAGTAACCAATTTGATTCATAGTGTTATAACAGAAAAAACCCTGGAAAATGTAAACATAACTAAACACAATGTACCGAAATGTTCCCACCATATTTACCTTGTATCTCATCTTTGGACAGGAGTGAATGTAGAAGCCCATGTAGTAATACTTCAAATCTGAGGCCTTCTTGTTTAGTTCCCGTACAAAGGCTATCTCCCTGTAAACAAATCACATCTCCTCATCACAGTAAAACAGAGAACTAATATTTGTGAAATCTGGCACTTAAACAAAACTACTAAAACATAGCATACATTGATATGCTGAGCTACAAGTGTAACTCTCTAGATCTGACTCATTACTGTAAACAACTGACTGTAAACTTCTAAGGACTGGCTGTAAACATGAGATGTACCTATATACTTCTAAGGGCCAGCTGTAAACATGAGAAGGTGTACCTACATGCTTCTAAGGAGTGGCTGTAAACATGAGATGGTGTACCAATATACTTCTAAGGGCTGGCTATAAACATGAGAAGGTGTACATACATACTTCTAAGGGCTGGTTGTAAACATAAGATGGTGTACCTACATATTTCTAAGGGCTGGCTGTAAACTTGAGATGATGTACTACATGCTTCTAAGGACTGGCTGTAAACATGAGATGGTGTACCAATATACATGTACTTCTAAGGGCTGGCTATAAACATTAGATGAGAGGTAATGTACCTGAGTTTGTTATGGGACTAACTGTAAACATGAAAAGGGCTGGATATAAACATTAGATTGTGTACCAGCTGAGTTTCTCCTGAAAATGACGGTTAACTGTAAATTTGACAAGATTTATCTGAGAGCTGAGTACCTGACTGTAATCATGAGATGGTGTACCTGTATACATCCCAAAACTGATTTTAACATAATGAAACTGGGTATGTTCCTACACTGACTGTAAACATGAGATGATTTACCTGAGAGCCGAGTAGGTCCCGAGACTGAGGAAGTCGTAGTTGGGGTCGTAGTATAGGTAGACCGAGGACACACAGGAGGGCAGGATGTCAATGACCCCGACAGCAATGATCCGGCCGTCCAACAGGTAGTGCTGGTGAAAAGACCCGTACCCCATGGGTAGTCCACCCTCTCTGTACTCCTCCTACACCAAAATAATGCAGAGAATAAAACAGTCCTTACAAAAAACTAAGTGTCTATACAGAAAATAACTCCTTAAAAAGAGATTAATTCAGTCCTTACACAAAGAATAGCTTACACATATTATAATTTATCTTTAAACAGATAATAACCTGTTCTTATACTCTGTTTGTGAACAATAAATGCAAAATTGATACAAGACCATAATGATCATTTACAAGGAAGTAACACATATAAATTACACAAAAATATATTGAGGTAATGATATATAAATTCATAACTTCTGGCTGAATATACTGTTGAACTGAAATAAAACTTATTTCCTAGAACATACAACTAGATTTCTGCAAATGTTTTAAATGAATATAATTTTCTTTACACTATCATATTCAATTGAACAAATTTTCATTGAGAGGATTCATAAACTTTAGGGATTTTTTCACTCTCCCTAGTAAAGCTTAAGACTTTGTGCCGTGTTTCAGCAGCGTCACTACCTCCAGGGGTCCCTCACACAGAAAGTCATCGAACTGTCCCATGGAGCAGTCTGATTCATCCTCCCTGTGGATCCTCATCTGGTACTCCTTGAAGATGCTGTACGACTCACGGTGAGACTTTCGGAACTCAGACGACGGAGGATTGACCCGGACTAACCTCACCTACAACACCAAACAACCTCAAATAAAATGTATTTACCTCAAGCGGGGAGTCGCACAGAAACCTAGTGTACTGGGCCACGCTGGGCTTATTAGGAGGGTCCTTGTGGATTTTCATTTGATAAGAGTGGTACACAGTGTGGGCCTGGGTGAAGGAGCGGGTGAACTCTTCGCTGGCGGGCTCTGACCTCACCAGTCGAATCTGTAAATACAGCGCATCACCACTCTTAGATGTCACAAATTAATTAGAGAGAAAAGGGAACGCTGACAGCTAAACTTGCTTAGAGGGAAGGAAAGACTGGGAACATTTATCAAAGATAAGCAAGAGGTGTTTTTTTTTAACACTTGTTGCCCCAAGAAGGCCATATCAAAAGGTAACCAAATTCATGGGCATGATTAATGTGACCTTAACCTTCATGACTTCAAACATTCACATTTTACAACCTTGACCTTTATGATCAAAAAAGTACAGAGTCTGTAGCTTTGACTTAACAACACTTTTATTATTAACTACTTCCTATTGAAAATGAGAATTCATTGAATGTATGATAAAAATGTTTATTGAGCATGTAATTAACCATAGCTAGATCTGATGGGGAAAAACATTCATCTATACATTACATAAAATAAAAGAGAGTGAACGAGAGAGAGAGAGAGAGAGAGAGAGAGAGAGAGAGAGAGAGAGAGGAGAGAGAGAGAGAGAGAGAGAGATGGTCCCTATGCACTAACCTCTAGTTTGTGGGCACAGTTCTCAGTCTGCTCCGGTTCTCTCAGTAAATCCTCTAGTGTCTTCTCCTGAGATTTCTACAACCAGAAAATCAGAAGTTCTTTAGAAATGGCCAGATATAGTTGTTATATTTTAAAAAATAGTATCTACACAAGGTAGCATCAACATATTGATATATCATAACACTGTAATGCAATGTGCATAGATTTAAAACACAGGCTCCTGGTGTTATATATTTTTGTCAAAGTAAAAAATATATCCCCTTCCTTATTATACACAAGTTACACATTGCTGCCATCTTGAATTTATCTAGTAGGACAGTCAAATTACCTGGAATTTTCACTTAAAACTCATCACTAAAATTATTTTATATCCTTTTCATCTTTCAATCGGTCCTTCAACATCTAAGCTTACAATTGATTTGATCAAAATCACCCCTGAATTTGCATATACGGCTTCAGATGTGATATATGGCTAAAGGTAGGCTGGAAGTTTACATTATTGCTTTATACTTTGGGTAATCCCTTCCAAATATAGCACTGATACGCATATTCAAAAGGTGTCGATTATGAATTCAATCAACATACAAGAAAATTATAGAAGTGGATACTAACATTCAAATATAACTTTTATTACAAACAGTTAATATCAACATGTTTAGAAATATTTTTTATTTTGCAATATTAACCCAAACACACGGTGCAGGGAAATCTCATTTACATAAAGGTGTAAACTTCCGTCCTCCCTTGAAACATTTGTGAAGCAGTAGCTGCAGAATAGGAGAAATTTTTAATTAATTGCTAATGCATCGTGCTGTTTTGCAGTTGTTGACTTGGTAGTAAACCAAGATGTCGAATGACTGACCGCAAGACAGAGAGGATGAAGAATAATTTTATCATTGAGTATCAGGCGTATTATTAGGTAGGTGTATTTTTTTAGAATGAGAATATATAACGTCAGGTGGGGTGCCTGTTATTTAAAGGTAAAATACTTGACATGAATTTCTTTATTTTAACTAAATAATAAATATAATATGGTTACATGGAAATAAATTTGTTTTTATCTGGGTCCAATTGTTGGTGTAAAGGGTTTTCCCCAGAGTATGTATAAAATACAACCCAACAAAATCCTCGTACACCCTTTGGATGTTTTTGTTATGTCTACAAATTGTTGATAGTACAAATGTACTCTAAGAGGTTCCATGAATGGAAAATAATCTCTATTCTGTTCAATTCTATTCATTCCATTCTGTAACTGAGTATTTATTGCCTACCAGTTGTTTCGCTTGGTCTGTATTGCCTGCTTGTCTCTCTGTCTGTCCCTTTTCTGACTGTTTAGCAAGTTTTTTCTCTCTTCTCAGATCTTTAGCTTTCTTACACTTAGGTTTATCGGGGTCTGCCCCAAGCCCTTAATAGAAACAAAAATTATAATTCATGATTTTCACAAAGTATACCATATAATCTACAAAGCTAGGCCTACTATTAGGCAGTAATTCAAATGCCATTTACAAAGATCTATACCTGGTTTTGGTGTTTTCTTTATAATCTGCTCTGCTTCCATTGATTTTTCCTCTTCTGGTGAACTGTGATTGACAGCCGTCTCCTCCTTCCTACCAGGGTCAGCCCCGCCCCCTTTTACTGGCTCCTCCCCCTCTGTCTTGTCATGTTCCCCTTTCTTTTTACCATGGATGAGAAACTTATTGAACTGCTTGATGATTTTTTTGTGGGACTTGCTCATTTTGAAATTCAGTGCATCCTGTTTTATTGTGTAATGGGGGCAGCATGTGGTGTCCATTTTGGGTTTGTAGCAGTACTTTCCACTTCTACAAATACACAATTCCAGAGATAGAACTATATTCCGATGAAAATTTTATAAAAAAGTTGCTTCTTTTAACTGAAATGGTAAGTGTTAACCCCCCCCCCCCCCCCCAATTTCTTATCTCCATGTTCTCAGTATATAATTATTTTACATATTTTTGATTAATAGTTTCTCTCTCTCTCTCTCTCTCTCTCTCTCTCTCTCTCTCTCTCTCTCTCTCTCCTGCTCACCTCCTCCATCCCCTGTCTATCAGGTCTTGATAATCCTGCACTGTAAGTTTATGAGCCCACATTCCTGCAAAAAAAGATGAACGCTAAAAATACTTTTTAAATATTAATAAAAACATGACATGAGGAAAATCATGAATTCATCAAATAAAAGTTCAATCAAAGATTAGAGATTTTGGAGAAAAAATGCTATGATTGATGCATAAATGGAAGCCTAATATGTGGAATTTCAATACAGTATACACTCTAAATTTAAAATATATTGAAATCATTGAGTTTATAACCACATGCTGATAAAAACTTTAGAAATTTTACAAACTTTAGTCCATAAATGCATTTTTAATAATTCTAGTAATAAAGAAAAGATTTTAAAATACTAATACCGAGTGCAGCGAGAGGCGGGCAAAAATCGAGTATAGTAAAAAATGAGAGTTGAATCAGGGGTACTAAGGGCCAAAAAAATTTTTCTTCCAGCCCTGGGCGCCGCCATATTGGCCGCCATTTTGTTGAAAAAAGTTAAGTCGATCATTAAATGACTGCCGCCTGTCGACGTTCTTTGCACCGAGACTCGATCAAAAGCCTTCTAATGTTTAATTGAAAGTAATTATGATGAAAAAATTGACTGAGCAAACTATGCAACTTTTAACAGTGCTTTAAACAAGAAATACGACTAGTTACACGTATGTCTTATCAAATTATTAGATAGCAAATAAAATCATTAACATCGAGGAACCGATCTTTTAGAGACTGAATAGAATTAACAAAATTCAATTAATCAACTTGGGAAAATTATAAGCATTGAAAGAAGAAATAAAAAATCCTCGGAATTAAGAACTTTTCTTCGGCTATTTCCGAAGACAAAACTTTTACGTTTTACGTATGAAACATGACATCATAATGAAGATAGAGCACGCGACGTTAATTAATTTAGATTTGAGCAGATAGGCGGATCCTACTTTGTGCGTATCCAATAAATTTCAGCAAAAAAATGAAACTGCACTGTGTTAAATCTGCGCTTGGTCCAACGGGCACACCGTTATCATATTTGTCACGTTAACCAAGTTGTGGTTAGAGTTAGACAAGGGAGATAAGTTAAAGGGGAAGTTAAACAGGAAGAAGAATAATCCGAGATTCCTCTGTCTCTAACTCCAGCTATCATATTGTGATACGTCACAATATAATAGCGGGGGTTAGAGTCAGAGGAATCTCGGATTAGAAGAGTTGAAATTAAGTCAAACAGATTTAGACATGACATGTACATGATACGGTACACCGGGGGAATAAAAACCAAGGAGAACTTGCGTTTAGAGACGCCTCTAATTTAGAGCCCGAATTCAACTCTTATCTCCTTTGTTTGGGCTGGCAACCGTCTTATAGTATAGCCCGATAACAACAGCCGATTCATGCACGGAATCTGAATTATATATCCCAAAGACAATGCTCATTTTATTTGTTACCATCAGAAACGTTAGAGCTGGTGCTTTTGCAGTATCCACATCTGTGACCGGGGCGGTCCCCGCCTCCATACCACTCCACGATCCCTGGACCAGCCGATTCTTCTGCCATATTGTGAAATTCTACTTTCGATATCAGGATATTCACTGCGAGCCTAAAAAAGTTACCGTCGCACTGTCTCCACTATTTTGTTCAAATTTTTTTAATTATTCAGAGTTTCACTGTCTGTATAAAGTTCTATGCAATAGTGGATGTGTTCAAACTTTGAATCCCTTTCTTTTTTCATTTACCGCGGAGCAATAAGTAAAGTGAAAGTAGAAATGGCAGCTCCTGCAAAAACAATTCTAAGGAGATTTCGCCGTAGTGGCGTTCTGAAAGAACTCTCAAAAGTGACATCATTAAACTTTGCGAGGGCTGCACATTTTACTTATGTGCCTGATACTCCTCCTGCAGTTTATGGTAAGATAAACGTCATTTTAATATAGCAGTAAAGTTGGGAGTTGAAAGTCATGCCAATGTCGACCCAAGTCTTGCGAAGTTTACTGTGTTTAACTCATGTGGAAGACATTAAAACTGATGCATAGTGAAACATATATCGCTTTCTAATATTTAGAGATTGAAACGATAATATCAAGTTAGGTTTTTTTGTGCATTACTCATCTATTGAAAAACATTAAACAGGTTGGGACCAATCGCCCAAATGGGATATAATAGCCCGTTCGGGATATAATAGCCCAAATGGGATATAAATTTAAAGTGCAAAAAATAAAAAAAATTGATTTTGAAATTTTTGATGTAAATTTATAGATTTATATCCCATTTGGGCTATTATATCCCATTTGGGCGATTGGTACCAACCTGTTAAATGTAAATAAAATTTGATGAAAGCGCATTTAGGGTTAATGTAATTTTTTCTTCTCTTTAAAGTAATATGTTTAACTTATACGGTGTGAACTGCTCTTTTACAGGGCAAATAGGTGTAGTTTAGTAAAGTTTTATATGATAGATAATTACGGTAAATGACATGGATTATACAATTGATGTTACGTCCTAATTCATCAAACTCTGTCAATATTTAACCTGTAAAAGAGCTGTACCCCAGTTTACCATAAACGTGTTACATATGGCTGTATTATTTTTAGTGTTTTTGGCAGAAAGTGGCTTCTGCTAAATCAAGTACAGTGAAGTCGCCAATTCCGAGTCACGTCAGACTGTTTCTTTGATATTTTACAAAGCTATTCTAATTAAATTTTATACACTGTACTATATATATATTGAAAGTACATTTTGTGAGTTATTAGGCAATTTAGTTAATTTAGTTATTAGTTAATTTTGTTTTTCAAAATAAATTCCCGGAAACAATATTTACAGAGGTATTTCAACAAGGCATGTTTTCCCCAGTTTCGAATCATTTTCTCCATTTTCGGGTCATGTGACTTCAAAGTGTCAGTAATGTCGGGTAGTCGTCTCAGAACACAAGTTTTATTAATTTGCAGCATTAAAATAATGATTCCGATCAGAAAATATATTTACAACTACTGATACTCAAGTAACAGGGATCAATTTCTAAATGTAAATGACAGTTGTGATTCAGAATGAAATGATCGTCTTTATGTCATCATTGTGACAAAAAGAAAAATAAACTCAAAGAAAAATAACAGACAAGATAAATAAAATGACACCTGAGCTGGATGGATCATTTTATTCAATTGAATCTCTTTTTTCTCTTTTTCACATTATCGTAAATCCGTAGAAAAATATGTTTCAGGTATAGTGACCCGCAATTGGGGAAATTCCTTCAGATTGATTAATTAATTGCTGTAAATTTATTTGAGCAGTTATCATTCTGAATAATTTCTGACATATAACTGAATGCAATATTTTTTCTCCATTAAAGCCCTTCCACAACTTTTACATCAACCATGCTGCAGCGTTAATAACGAAGGTAGCATGTCAAAGTTGTGGGAAAATCTCCATCTCGAAAGTGCTTGATTTCTTATTTCGTTTCTCGGTGGGTCTGTAAATGTTAATTTTCGAATATTGTTTAATGATCAAAGACAGAAAGGCCTATAGTTCGACATCAATGTATTTATTAAGATTTTCTGCTTCAATTTAAACGAAGTGACATGAAACACACACGAGTGACCCGGAATTGGAGACGACCCGGAATTGGCGACTTCACTGTACATCACTGGTCAATGTGATAATCAGATAAAAAGGCATTGTTTAATTAATTTTGATAATTGAACCAGGTGCTGCAGTGTTTACTCATTTTGAAAAGATTTATATACCCATAACTAAATTGATTTCAATGAAATATTTGATAACAAAGTTAAATGTTTCCAACAATTTGTATTTTAGGGGACACAACTCGTATGAACCTGGTCCAGGCCATCAATAACACTCTAGATTTGACCCTGGCTACCGACCCCACAGCAGGTGACGTACAATAATTGTATACCATAAAGTTGGATTATATTGAGTGTCTAGTTTTTGTTTTAAATTAAAGAAGTTAGCTCCCTTTGGCCAGGAGAGCGAGGAGGAACTGTAAAATTCATATGTATGTTGCTTCAGATAAATTGTTTGTGTGAAATACTGGGATTCTTGTCAATGACGTCATTAGTTATACAATCAAAACTTTCTATATACCCATTAATACAAATAGATATTGAAGTGAGTAAGAGGCACAGAAAGAGGATGGTTACTTTGTTTATTTCTGCTGCGTATCCACAATTGACATCTTACATTAAATGAACTGAACTCTTAATGATTACTTTGATTGCCAAGTTGTATTTTATTTTTTTGGCTTAATTTTCTAAAGGTTTTAACATGTATTTATCATTTTGTGGCCCTGTTAATTCTTGTTATAGTATTATTCGGAGAAGACGTAGCTTTTGGTGGAGTCTTCAGATGTAGCAACGAGCTGAAAAACAAACACGGCAAGTATAGCTTCACTCAGGCTTAAATATTGAGAAAATGATTAATGATGCAGCACTAGTGTTTTCGTTTTATCATATAAAACGAAAACATATAAAGAGCCAAAAAAAAAAAAAATATGTGTTATTAAGAGTGATTGGCAACAATATTTCAGATGTTATCAGCTTTAGACAGATTTACTAATATTACCCAGTTGGCATAAATATGGGTACTCCTTAATTTGACAGCCATACTATACATTCAGTGATCAGGGCTGAATTAACAAGGAGACTTTTGTTTATGAGCATGCTAAATAAAAGCCAATTTATCTTGTTCGTAAATAATGTCAGAACGCAGTGCTGGTAAAGAAATAATACTTTTAGTTATTGAAGTTACATTTTGAAATTTCTTTTATCTTCTTAAAATTTCATATTGCTTATTAGTAAAAGAAATTCTTTTTGATGGAACATATGAATTCTTTGTCTTGATCTCAGGTAAATCAGAAATCTGTAAAATTTGACTCTGTTCCCAAATCCAATTATTATTATTATTTCATTACTCAACATTCTATTTATGGTCATATTTAATTAAACTGGATATTCCTGTAAAGACACTCAAAGGAACAAACAGGTCTTTGTGTCATTTTGGATGATATTCTTTTACTAACTAAACCCTTTATTGTCAGTAAGTACATATTATAGTAAGTACATATTATAGTAAGTACATTAGTACATCAGCATTCTTTGACCATGCAGACGTTTTGCTTTGGTTGACAGGCGGTGATCGGGTGTTTAACACTCCACTGAGTGAGCAGGGCATCGTCGCCTTCGGAATCGGACTTTCTGTAGCTGGGGCCACCGCCATTGCTGAAATCCAGTTTGCTGACTACATCTTCCCTGCATTTGATCAAGTAGGAAGCCACACTTTTGTTTGCACATTTTTGTTTTGCATGTGCTCTTTACTTCTCCATGTACAGAGGATGAGCTATAATGGACTTGCAGATCTACACGTCCTTTGTAACAATTATAAAGTTTAATTGATTCATGATTTAAATACAGATTACTAACGAGGCTGCCAAGTTCCGCTACAGGTCAGGTAACTTATTTGACTGCGGCAGGCTGACCATCAGGACTCCCTGCGGGGCAGTGGGGCATGGCGCCCTCTACCATTCCCAGAGCCCCGAGGCGTTCTTTGCTCACATCCCTGGAATTAAGGTAGGCTACTAGTGTTATATAGTAGAACATTGAATTGATGACTAAGTGATGGAATAAAGGTACTCCAATAACTCCATTAGTGTCACAAACATTGAAATCACTCAGGTCTATTCAAAATGTAATCTTTAAATAGAGTCTAGAGTTTCTTTGTTCAACTACATAAAATAACATCTAATTTTTGCAGTACAATTTTAGCCTTATCTGTGTTTATACACCATCTGTGAAACTTTTTCATTTGTGATAATTGTTATAGATGAATGACCTCTTTATTATCTTAGAGAAGAAGGTTCTGGGCTTCATATCTGTATAAATTGTATATATATGTACAATACATATTGGATGACTACACGATTATTAAATTCCAGGACTTGCTTCTAGTATTTTTTTTCTTAGCTTCAAGTTCAACAATTAGACTAAGTATGTGTAAAATTAAGAAGCAGCGGGGTATTTACTTTGTTAAGATGGAAGAAACATATTTAAGGTTCTCCGATCCTTAGCATCAAATTATTTTTTTCATCATATAAATGTTATTTTTTCTTTCAAACTTTATAAATGAAATGAAATAAAATAAAATGTTTAGATGGTATCCATGCATTTTACAAAGTTATTGCAAATTTGCCTACGATGGATATAATGGAATCAATAAACAAGTTGAGTTTGAAAAAAAAAAGTACCGGTGCATCGGTGGCTGGAACTCTTTACCAACATGTAATTGAATAATTGTAGTTCTCTGTGGATCCACTAAGCTAACCATGTAGTTGTGTACGCCAAACATGTAGTTGTGTACGCCAAGCATGTAGTTGTGGATTCCATGTAATACTAACACTAGAATACTAATTCATATTGTCTGTGTAACAGTCAGATTTATGGTACGAATAAAAGAAATCCAGTTAATTTAGAGTTATCGAACATTGCTGAGGATCGGAGATCGTTAACAATGCATAATTTGAACCAATGTTAGAATGTTCAAGGTTTTATGTTTCTGTTAAAAACAAGCTGTCCATTTCGTAACATCAGCAACATGATAATGAATTGTTTGTTTCCTCTCAAAATCCTGCAATGATGAGAGGAGATTGTCGCTGATACAGCGAATACAACAGATGTTGTTACTATTTATAGATTAATTGTTATCAACTAAACTCCTGGCGTTTTATAGAGATAAAGTAGAAATAAATACAATGATGCACATATTTGTATTTTTTTCACCATATCTGTTTGATTTGGTTGTCTCTACCAGAGATGTAAATGATAAGTACCGTAGCTTGATAACTAAGTTTAAAGCTAGAAATATTCTCCATGTAAACAAATGGCTATTATAAAGACTGTTTGTATGACATAAAAGAAATGGTGATAATCAGATTGTAAATCACTTCAGATTGTATCAATTTAAATTATTTAATAATTTTTTAGTAGATGTTAAAACTTGTATTTAATCTTCTTGTTTGTGCTACAAAAACGATTGATAAAATTTATTAAAAAAATTTTTTTACCTCACCACCAGCATCATGATATTGCAATATGACTATTTTCAATATCTTTAATTAGAGAAGTTAACACAATGCAATTTTCTTTTTTTCATTGAATTAAAAAAAGTGTCCTTTAATTTTTAGAAGTGGGGATGCATCAGAATTTAAGTTTAATTGAAATGGATGAGATATGATTACAACGGATGGGTCTTTATTTACATACCGCTTGCCCCTGTACCATCTCTCCGAGTGTTACTGCGGCAGCATATTTACTTACAGCCGCTGTGAATAGATACAAGAGATGGATGACTTCCCCTCATCCATCAAACAATTAGAAAAACATCACAGTTTGATGGATTGTCCTTTTTATGAGAAATTAATTTTTTCTTCTAATTGTGTATTATAGTACGTATCTTTTGTTTTTGTTTGCTGCATTCTATTTTCAATGTTCTTATAGAAGGTCGACCAGGCATTGCTAAATGTTTCAAAATTGTAATTTACCCAGAATCCAGTCAGGACAATCATCCCATCAATCTATTTGTTAGATGTTCTATAGAATTTTTTTGTCTTAATTTCATATATCATACTCTGAATCATAAGATATTTTTAATCAATATTCTATTATCTCTCTTGCCTTTATAAATGTACTAAGTCTAACGTTAACTCTATTTACCCACAAATGTTACCCCTCAAGGCCCCTTTTAAGCCTTTTTGAATGTATCCACAGGTGGTCATCCACAAAGCCCCTTTATGAATGTACATACATTGACTCTATTTACCAACAAGCTGTTATCACACAAAACACGTATTTATCAACAAGTTGTTATCACACAAAACCCCTATTTACCAACAAGTTGATATCATGCACACAAAGCCCCTATTTAACAAGTTGTTATCACACAAAGCCCCTATTGACCAACAAGTTGTTATCACACAAAGCAAGTTGTTATCACATAAAGCCCCTATCAGGTCTTTATGAATTTACTAATATCAACTCTCTTTTCCCACAGGTTGTTATCCCACGAGGCCCTTACCAGGCCAAAGGCCTCTTGTTGAGCTGTATCAGGGACCCTAACCCCTGTGTGTTCTTTGAGCCAAAGATTTTGTACCGAGGTGCCATAGAGGAGGTCCCCACCAAGGACTACACCCTACCCCTCTCTCAGGCGGAGGTCGTCCAAGAAGGTAAGGAACAGTCTGTCCAATGAGGTACCAGAAGAAGGTACCCAGGAGTCACCCTGTCTGTCTGTTTGTCTGTTTGTCCGCCCATCCGTCTGTCTGTCTGTGTAATAGAGGAGATCCCCACCAAAGACTACACCCTGCCCCTCTCTCGGGTTGAGGCTGTCATAGAAGGTTGGGATCAGCCTATTCAATAAGGTACCTTGAGGTTCCCAAAGATCATCCTGACTGTGTAAATATGAGGTGTGATCAAAATGATTTTTGATATTGGATGCATAAACCCACATTAAGGAACCATATGATTTCAATATTAATAAATATCATGGCACATTTTTTTTTATCATACTTGTTTGAACATTTAATTAATTTTAAGGATAAAACCTATACAAAATGATTGAAAACAATGGTTTCTCCACAAGTCTTGGGTGAGAGATCAAACCTTTCAAAAGATTCCAAAAATAAATGCCAGTTTGTTATTTCCCATTCCATTTGTTTTGTTAATTACTCAGTGAACCATGTGCTCTATGACATGGAGATCCAAAATTGGTCTTGACTTGTTTTACAATTAAGGAAATATTTTCCAATTTGTGTTAATTTTTTTAAATACCTTGTACCTTGAAATGTCAAAAAATGACTTGACCATAACTACTAAGCAGAATTATCAGAACAGGCTTGATGACTCATCAAAGTTGTTCCACATTCTGACATATAAAATACATGTACCGCTTAACTTTCTCTCCAATTAATGCGCATACAGAGTAAGTAATATACTGTGTTCCTAAGAACCCGGCCCCAATTGGCAAATATATGGTCTGTTTTCTTTTTTTTTTGAGTTGGGAAATTGTGTTATTCATTTTTTGTATTGTAATCTGTGTGCCAAATGTTTTATAAATTTATTTCTTCTTAATTTAGAATTTTGATAAAAGTTCTGTGGAACTGGTACACAAACATGTTTTCTTTGAAGAAGGATATGATGTATGCTAGTGAGAATTTGATTAGGCCTAACCTAACCTATAATTCTTTGAAAATATTACTCAGCATTTTACACTAGAAGAGGAAGCGTGTTCCATACTGCTTCATCAAAATGTCATGTATTGAACTTTACTGAAAGAAAAGATTATGAGAAATGGAGAAGTAAGAAAACAAGAGGGTTCAAAGCAAGGTCTCCAGGACTGTACAAAAATCAGGGCAGGTAGAGAGGCGAGAAATGAGCTCATACACCAGGGTACTAGATATCATCCAAGATGTCCTAGAAGCAATCAGTATTCATGTACAAACTAAAATGTGCGATTATCTTAACCATGCAGCAGTTCCGCAGTTACTATCATGAAATATTGATTTCATTTATTTTACCTTAAAAGAAAAGGACTACATTTGATATGGTCAAATATCTGCCCCCAATTTTAATCAATTTTTTAACCAGGTTTTCTAAAGGTAAAATCCGGTTATTGAAATGGTTAAAAAGGCCGGTGGTCGGCTGGGCGGACGGTACCAAAAGGGTACCCTTATTGTACGGATAACTCCTCCTACAGTTTTTAATATAGGAAGTTGTTCTTTTGCAGATCAATTAAAGTATATATATCAGAGGTGTGCATATCACTAGGATTTTGATTTCTGATAATTTATGAAAAAAAAATACCAGCTGTTGAACTTCGTCATTTTTTGGCAAAATATTGCATATAGGGTACCTCTATTGTATTGATAACTCCTCCTACAATTTACATGATAGGAGGTTGTTCTTCTGCAGATTAATTTTACATATATTAGAGGTGTGCATATTAGTCGGATTTTGATTTCTGATAATTTATGAAAAAAATACCACCTGTTGAACTTAGCCATTTTTTGGCAAAATATTGCATATAGGGTACCCCTATTGTACGGATAACTCCTCCTACAGTTTTCAAGACAGGAAGTTGTTCTTTTGCAGATCAATTGTATATATATATCAGAGGTGTGCATATTGCTAGGATTTTGATTTCTGATTATTTATGAAAAAATACCAGCTGTTGAACTTAGTTATTTTTTGGCAAAAATATTGCATATAGAGTACCCCATTTCTCTGGATAGGAAGTGTTCATTAATTCAGGGTTGACAAATGGATAATGGGTACTGTTCACACAAAAGAAAACCTGGTTTGCTGCACATTGACAGCTTTTCTCGTATTAAAATCAAATCTTCCTAAAACATTAAACAGAGGATGTCTATCACATTGATCTTGTTATCAGTCATCATTTTCCAATAGCTGTTTATTTATGATGTCACTAGAATGGGCTAATTCCCACAATTTTGCAAACTAACTAAAATATTGTCATTTTTCCTTCATATTTTGCCTTTGAAATTATAGAGCGCAGGTTTGCTCAAGTACAACTTTTACTCGTTTTTGTTCACATTATTATACACATCATAGTTAATTGTGGTACTTGAGCAAGCATGTTTCCCTGTCAAAAAACACCCATGTTTTTCTCCAAAACATTAATTTATTAAAATAAGACAATCTTCATGATGTCATTTTTACATTATGATGTCACATGGGTAATAACTTTTTACATACTTATTTTCAATATAATTTCAACTATCTTTAACCTTATTTTTAAAGCTCCATATAGAACTTTGATATTTGGGGGGGGGGGGGGGGGGGGGGGGGGGGAGTAGAGAAATGAATATAATGTAGTCCTTTACATGCAGTCACTTTCATGATAATATTGATTTTATATCTTACCTTAAATGTTTATATGCAGTTCTTATAAAAAAAAAAAGATATTGACCAGAGAATGGTACTGTCAAGGAGCAAATTTACATTATACTTATACTCTATAGCAAATTTTGTTCATATAAATACCTGATTATGTGTATCTTCAAAAGTATAGTAGGTACCCTCCCTAGTAGCAAATCTATAAACCAAAATAAAGTGTCTGGTTTATATCCTCAAGAGAGAACAGAAAACGAAGATTGTAAAGTATCTAACTATCTTCATTTTTTTAGTATTCCAGTAACAAGACTATTTATGAGTACAATCCACAGAAATTATTTTAATTTTATCAAAAATTGCAAATCATTAGCAGGTCTTGACATGTTGATTTGAACTTCATTTTTTTTTTTTAGATTTAATGATACCAGAGGATATGAGTAGGATTATTCAACAGGTCTTGCACTTTTCATTCCTTCAAAAGAAGGGGGAATTGTTTGTTTGTTCATATGATTACATTTTATAAAATAGGATGTCCTGTTACACCTTCGTTTGTATCTCACCTGTAGTCTTATCTGTGTATAAAGGTACACACTAATTCATATATGTATTACACTAATACAAACAAATATAAATTGTTCCTTACCATTAACCCATTTCCTTCACAAACATCCGTTTTCACATCCTGAATGAATTTATTCAAAAGGAATTTAGAAAAAACATTAATGTTTTAAGAAAACTGGTTCAGAAAAATGAACAACCATACGGAGTAAGAATGTGGCTGTGTATCTCAAACTTCACCAAGCATGCTCCATCATAGACCTCTGTTTATACCTGTACATGTAATACAGATTATAGGCAGATAACAGATCAATTGACAATGTCCTTTTTGCTTGCCACTTTTTTTTCTTTCACTGTGTTGTTAGCATGTACCTCTGTCATAAATTTTTGAACATTTTCAGTTTATTCTCATCAACTAATTGGTCAAACTTTGCCAATTTGGTGTAAAGTGCAAAATGTTCTTCTTCAAAATTGTCCCAGCAGAACTTCCCTACATCTTTCAATGTCTAGTGCATTTCTATCGGTCTTTCTCAGGGATTTATTAAACTCAGCCAGGGGACCATTAAGGCCCATGGGCCTCTAGTTTTCAACATTATGTTTATGTAATAGTACATCCAATTTTGTAATGAAAGTGGTGGCAAAAACCTGAGGCAGATGATATGAAATCAGTTTGATTTTGTTCCTGTTAATCTATGGTTGATGTTATTGAGGTCATCTTGACCTACATTTACATGTACTTGTTCTACTGTCGTAGGTAACAATGTTACATTAGTTGGATGGGGCACTCAGGTCCACGTGTTGCTGGAAGTTGCCAAGATCGCTCAGGAGAAACTGGGTGTGTCCTGCGAAGTGATTGACCTCCGGACCATTCTTCCCTGGGACTCGGACACCATCTGTAAGGTAGGTCAAGGTCATTGGAAATCCTGGCGGTGACAGTCCGGGGAGGTTGAGTTTATTCTGGAGTACTTACATATGCAAAATCTTCATAGAATTACAGAAATCACTTACACTGCAGAGTACCGGTAAATACAAGTTTAAAAGGGGAAGATTTAATTAGTGCAAAAAAATGAAGAAATTTCTTTAAATGAGAGATCAAGGTAGCATTCTGATTGTCACTGTGTATTAAAGTGTTTGTGCTTTTGTTTGCAGTCTGTGGTGAAGACGGGCCGACTATTGATAGCCCATGAGGCCACCCACACAATGGGCTTTGCTGCAGAAATAGCAGCTACTGTGCAGGTATTACATATGTGTCTTCTGAAGTTTTCTTTGAAAATTATTTGATGTCTTTAAGGAATTCATAACAACCATATACTTTTGACTCTCAGTTAATTTGTAGACCAGCTATTTTGTGGTGTTTCACCTTTCAAATTGATCTATCTGTAAATTTTTAATCAGTGGGAATGAGGTACGTAAGGGAGATGGGGTGTTTGATTTAAAGGGATTGGGGGGGGGGGGGGGGGGGGGGGGGGGGGGTAAAACATCAGAATAGGCGAGTAACAAGAATCAAGGATATGAAGTAAAGACGATGTTTATGGATTGTGTTACAGTCGGAGTGTTTCCTGAATCTGGAGTCGCCCATCGAGCGCGTGTGTGGATACGATACACCCTTCCCTCATGTCTTTGAGCCTTTCTACATTCCCGACCAGTGGAAATGTCTGGAAGGAATCAAAAAGCTTGTGAACTATTGAATTGTTTGTACTCAAACACTTTGTATGAATGAAGTCATTTTACAAACACAGTATTACAACTTTGAGCCTAGCGCTTTAGCTGTCATGGTGATGAAACATCAGCCACTCAGGAGGGAGCTTACAACTGGGATGATGCTATGCAAATTGGACAATAAATAGCCGTGAAGTGTCGTTATGAAAGAAGATAGAAATTGAATGCTAAAATTGTATGATAATCACATGTCTGTATGCCAATTGAATTTGGAATTTTTAAGTGTGTATAGAAACATATCAAAATGATTTAAATCATGTACCTCTACACATTGATACATTGAAAGTGCTATATAACTGTGGAATCAATTTATTCATTGGGGTCAATGTTCATTGGTAGCCAAAATTTCCCTGGTTTGTAGGGACGTAATTTAGGGACGTAATTTCTTTGGTAGTGTAATCGTGATAATTATAATAAATTAATAAATTATTTAACAAATGCTAGTATATACGTTTGTGGGGATGTAAATTTGTGCGCAAGGGTTACCCACAAAAGCCACGAATATTGTTCCCCCATGAACAATGATGATTTCACAGTAAATATATATATGTGTGATATACATGTAATCTCATTCAGAATAATGCTCACCATTTGTCATAAGATGTACTTAAGTCACTACAACTATAAAATCAAAAACAGTGTTAGTGTGTCTTGCACGCGTGGTTTAATTAACTAGTCTTCATGCACTGATTCTGCTGGTGCAGGATTCTGCAGACAATTTGATTCTGTATTTCGGCCGATGCACACTTGACCTGATTTAATAAAGAAGAGTCAAGTAGTCCTGATTATACCGTGATGTGTTATAGAACTGTGAGAAATAAACAAACTTAAGATACTGGTGTAATGCTGAAACCTAAAGATCTTGGAGTAATTGTCTATGTATTCTGTTTACAGAACTAATGAATCTCATGATGCCAATTTCTGTATGCTGTATAATTAACTGTAAAACGGAACTAAATCAGGGTTTAAAGAGGACTGATAGAACACAAGCTAGAGAAAAAACTCTCTAGATCGATCTTTCTAAAAATTTCCATGGTAAAGATTCTAGAATTGTATTATTTCTGCTTACTTAAGGGAAATTGGTGTGTATATAATTCTAGGAAGAAATTATCATTTCTGTGCAGTGATATCCGTTTCTGTAATTTTATGACCGGGTATATTAATGTCATTAAAAGCGGGCTTTAACAATCAATTAGTGTTCATTGTGTTCATTACTTAGAAGTCTTTCAAATATTCAGTTATCTATGCGTATATTATCAAGTTTTTTCATTTTCATTTTGTTATAGCCATAGATGGAAATGATTTGCGCATGGATGGAGATAAAAAAAATATACTAGTTGTTGCTATCTAATTAAAAAAATTAAAAAAAACTGACAAATTAAACTTTCTCATGTGCGGATTCGTAAAATTTTCCCAGGGGGAGTTTGAGTGATATCTAAGTTTTTTTTTTTGGGGGGGGGGGGTCTATGCATATGGCATATTTTATATCAAATGAAATATATTAATTTCGCTGTGGGCGATGGCTACGGACACATTTTCCTCTTCAAAAATTATGAGAAAATGTGTCATTATTCATCATTTTTGACTACATCTTAGATATGGCATAATGTTGAAGTCAATTTTCTCTTTTGAAAACAGAATAAAAGTGCATAACTTGGTACTTTATACACACACATGTTCATGATGGTTTTATATGTGTATTTTCATGAGATTTAAGCAACTTTTAAATTTTAGGGCTTCTAGAAATATTGAAAGAAACTGTACCTTCTTCTTTGCTAAGGCAAATTAAGTGTCCTCAAATTTTGAATTTAGAAAAAAGTTTCCACCAAAGGATGATATCCCTGAACATATGAAAATGGCCCCTTTTTATACAACGAATTATAGAAAATCTACGGTGCTTTTGATAATTTTAAAACAATTGTGAATAAATATGACACATCCTGATTAATGTTGATAATTTGGATTGTTTTTTGTTGTCATGATTGAGGCATTATCAATGATTTTGTACACCCTGTAACAGTGAATTTCATTCTGGTTTGTGACCCTGTCCTTCCAATGAATAAAAATGAACAGAAGAGGTGGACCTTGGTACAATAGACGATATGTACATGAATGAATTAAGCAGATTGATCAAGACTCGTTTACATATCAAGTTACTTTATTCAGCGCCAAATTCTCACCGGTCAGGGAGAAACTTAGCAATCAGAAATGAAATCCATTGATAATACAACTTACAAATAATGTATTCTCATAAATGGAGGTAGATGGCATGTAAAGTCATGTCGAACACGCTTATTGAAATTTATGTAACGTGATACGCGTGGCACAGAGGGGTAACATGAAAGCGAATTGACACCATGTAAACATCAGATGATAATGGGGAAGACCCACTGGACTTTTGCATTTGTTTTGGAAGTTAATTTGAACACAGTGAGGTACATTTTTCTCCTTTCACATATCATAGATAGATTTTGACCAAATACATTGAACAGCTGAGGAGAAAAATGTACCTAAATGTGCTCCTGTATTTTAAAGGCTTTCAAATGTGGGGCGGAGCTAAAAGTCTACGGAGATTGAATTAAACAGTGTACCCCTACCATAAATAATGATTTACATCTCCCATGTGATTGTGTTTTCTTGGGTAAGAAAGGGATTCTATAAGAGTACATGTACCAAAGATTCAGTACACACAAAATAAAAAGAGTAATTCTGAAATTTATTTTTCTGCCAATTTACTGGGAGCCATATTTCACATCATCCTTTATGTTCATCTTTAAATTTGAAAGGTACATGAAAGTCTTGCCAAGTTTGACCAATTTGAGAAATTATTCCCATATATGTTTAGTCAGTACTTTAGTGGGGATTTCAAAGAAATATTTATTATTTCTATTTACCAAAGATGTGTAAGCTAACTTGCACCATGCACGCTCCTACATATTTAAGGAATAAGGAATCATTCTTTGAGTATTATGAGGTGATAATTCCGGTCGGGGTGTGATCAAATCCAATAGAGCCCAAGAGCTTTATGATAGATTTGATCATTTGATTTATATAATTTTCAGCAATTGTACAATTAAATATTAGAATATAAACTATGCAAACCCCGCTTGCGCCCCAACAGTACGTCATTTGAATTTATTGGACAGTATAGTACAAAATCGATTCGTAGTGTTATCTCAGAGAAAGACACTTAAAAATGTAAATATTACTTGATAATGCTAATACCTAAATTAATGGCAATGTATGCATTTAATGCAACAAACGGTTAAATCAAAGGGTCACAATTTCCAGGAAAAGCTTGGTCTAATTAACTACTGTGAAATTCATTGGGTCAATTGTTGTGATTTTTCAATGCTTTAAAGATTTACATTGGGATGGTTAAACATCATGGATATGCTCCGAGTATGTATTAATGAATATAGACTGTTTGTTTCATTTTTGTTCAGGGATGTTCTATAATGGGTATTTAATGGATACTTACAAAATCCACAAAAATTAAGCCCCATACGCATTCATGATTTGATCCATGGTAAAGTTTTATGAAAATGTGTTAAGGGGCATCAAAAGGAACACAATTTAGTTTCAAAAAGGTCATAACTGTGTATTAACATCTAAGAGTAATATTGCAATAAGATCAGATGTGCTGCTTTATTGGAATCCAGGGCCACTAGATCTTGTGAGTCAAAAACATAAGATCTTGGTCATGCATTGCTATATTGAGATCCAGCCCGTCTCAATGAAACAGGTCTACGTGGGGGTAGCTTCTGTAAGTATCTGTGTACCAGGCATTGATTATAACCATACTGTTACCAGTAGTCTATTGTCAAGTCAGTTAAATGAACAATTGATTGAGTGACTGCAACCATATACTATTTCTTTCAAATACATACAGAGAAATTGATTTACACTGTCTGCACATAACAACAAAAGTGCATGTCATGCAGTTAAGATTAGCGAGGACTTGAATAGGCAATTCAGTCAAAGCATGATTTACAAATACTGCTGACTCCAGGCTTCCTTATCTAATCCATCTTGTATCAAATTGTTTTTTAAGCTGTAAAAAACTTGTTTTTGTAACTGATAATTAAGCTGAATCGACCAAAATAAAAGCGTGGCATCTGTCTGGCCGTGCTGCAGCGATTGTGTGGGGTCAAGTGGATGCTTGACCTTGAAACTTTTTCAAGGTCGTCTACATGTAATATAGTACCACTCCAAAACCGCTAACACTGCATGGAAGTTGCATTTCATTAACACTGCACTTTTATGAATTAAATCATTCAAATTAAAAATAATGGTTGAAACTAAAATGTTTAGATTACTTTTAAAACCTAAAAGAAGACTTAAGAGTAAAAAAATCTACAAGCATGGGAATTCAGTCAATTTTAAATGCCAAAATTTCCTCCCAAATAATTTGTTATTCATGTACAAAACTAATTTACCATGTAATAGGTCATTATAACATTCTAAATCAGATAAAACAGTGTTAAAAAGGGGAAGTTACACAAGCAAAATCTACTCTCGGTGCTGCAAACCATTACAGTAACTGTTGGCTTCATCGAGTAGCTATAGGTATAACTTAGTACAAAACCTGTGGCCGCTCCTGAGGTTTGATGCATTTCACTGATTCATGTAAATATTAGTCAGGCAATAGGATTTCATACTTGTTAGACCATTATTTATACACCGGACTGACTACGATTTCTTCCATTTTTCATGATCTTGACAATGAGCATGATGAGGCGGGTGCGACCGGTCGGCAGGGGATGCTTACTCCTCCTAGGTACCTGATCCCACCTCTATCTTTTTAGAGGTCTGTGTTGCTCTGTTTTGAATTTGTATTTCATTTTATGGATTTTTGAGATGGTTGACAGTTTGTTATTGTCATTTTTCATTTGTTTTTGTAGGCAGGTTTTGGTGATTTCCTGAAGGGTTTCATATTCTGCTTATTTAACAAAGATAGGTGGCTCTTTATGAGGTACCTCTATAGTTTGGCCAAGTCATGGAAACTACCTTTGTATTGCATCCATAATTACATTACTATGCATGTACAGCACCATATACTGCAGTGCATGCAGTTGTTTTCTTTGGACATGCAGGGCTGAATGGGTTCTGAAGTTTCTGTACTATGAAAATCATCTTTCTATCTGCACTTATTGATTATTGGTCCATGATCATTCTCTTCTATTCAATGAGAGGGTTATGTGGTTCCCATTATCCATATGCAAATGGCAGGGTGGGGGTTGATAGTTTCACTAGGTGGCTATATACAGAAGGTCTTTAACCCAGGAAGGACGACCAGTAATAGCTTCATTGTTATAAAAGCATCAATCACCACTCTAAGGTGCAGGAAACTACGCAGGAAATTTGTCTACTTCATTAATAATCCCCAAACTTTAATTACCACTTATTGGGCATGCAAACTAAATGATTAAAATATCATCTCTTTTTAAATTTATGTGGCAGTTCTAAGAAATAAAGGGGATTTCCCTCAAAACACAAGCACATCTCATCCTTAGGAACTGAAATTGATATGCAGTGTGTTTCTCACAACCCAATAATATTGGAAGACCTCATTACTAGCTGGCCAGAGGGCCTCAATGCTCACCTGTCATTCAGTTGTCTTGGGTACGAGTGAGATAAAATTATAACCCAATTCATGCTAAACTGACAGCACCTTTGTCACTCTAATGAAGTGATAAACTATTATTAATAAGGTTATGTAGATAACCTAATATGGTGTATACATGGTCCTTAATCCTATATTGGACCAGACCTGAAGATTCCTAAATACCATTTTCCTGGGCAAAGGCAGATAGAACTAATCTAATACTACCAGTACATAAAATGCAACTCTCATTGGCTTAATGACCTCCAAAGATATTATTTTAAATGATTTGTTTCAGAACTCTTCCATAAATTTTTCACATGAATGAATCAAGCCTCAGTAAGGACCTTGAATACTATAAATCAGGAAGAGACATTTATTGACACTTTAAGTTAAGCTCTCTCTAAATCACAGAGAAGACCGGTCAGTGGAGAGAATTTAAGGGAAACTAGCTGTCAACTTTTGGTTTCAGCATTACTTCATCGTAAAGCCCAAAATGTATTCATTACACATGTATCTGAAAAACACAAGAAGAACCTGAATGAATTGAGGCAAAGCAGTTTTGAGTTGCTGCCATAACCTAAGCTTAAGCTAGCTGTACCAATATACTGTACTTAAAAACTTTAGAAATTCAGGCTTTTATGATAAGTCAGTTTTGCATTAAGCCTCCATTTTCTTTCAGGAAAGAATTTCCAATGTGCAAGTTCCATTGAAACCAATAGCTGAACATTAAATACATGTTATTTGTTTAAGGATGAATCAAAAGTCAATGGATATATGTATATATGTATGCATTTATCCATTTTCTCTTTTGAAAAACACATGTAATTGAAAATAGAATTATCCAGTCTAAAGTCAGGCACTTGCTTATCTTGTGACACCTATCTCTGTTGTTTTTCTACTTCAAGGGGCCTTGGCTGAAATTGATTTCTCAACAAACCGACCAGTGCTAGTTGTATTACAGAAACCAGCACATGGTCAGCACACTGAGAATTAAAGGCATTTATATGGTCAGCACACTAGGAATTATATACACACACGGAGCATGCTGAAAATTGAAGGCACACACATAGCACACTGAGAATTAAAGGCACTCATAAAAATGTCAGCACACCAAGAATTAAAGGCACTCAAAGAGCACACTAAAAGTTAAAGGCACACACATAGCACATTGAGAATTAAAGGCATTTATATGGTCAGCACACTAGGAATTATATGCAAAACCAGAGCATGCTGAGAATTAAAGGCACTTATAATATGGTCAGCACACTGAGAATTAAAGGCACTTACATAGCACACTGAGAACTAAAGGCACTCATATAGCATACTGAGAGCTAAAGGTACCTATATGGTCAACACAGTGAATTAAAGGCACAGTTATTGAGTAAGCACATCTAGAAGCAATAGCACACACATAGTCAGCACATCAAGAATTAAAGGCACTCACATTGCAAATTAAAGCTGAACACAGCTCGTAAACAGGCATTGTCCGCCATATTTCTCTTTCATCACCGCTATCTCTACAACCCATATATAAGCCACAGACCTCTTAACAGTTTAAAGTATTTCGCTGTAGATGTCTCACATGTGTAGACGTATGTATTGCCTCGCAGTTTTACTCGGTCGTGATGTAATCATTAAGTTTTACGCACCTTTTTCAAGCCAGGAGAATACTGACATCAAATAAACTGGTCAATGAATTATTTCCAAACAGAATATGCACATAAAAAAAGAAATAAATGCATAAAATCCAAAGACCATGAAAGGAATACTATATGTCAGCCACGAGTTTCAGGTGTGCAATTGGTTGTGAAGAAATCGAAGGGTTTATATACCAGGTATCTGTGTGACGGGGCCTATTTACGAGCGGTGTTCAACTTTAAGTGGCACTTGCAATTGGTCAGCACACTGAGAATTAAAGGCACTTGCACAGAACACAAGGAATTAAAGGCACACACATAGCACACTAAGAATTAAAGGTACTTACATGGTCAGCACAGTGAATTAAAGGCACACACATAGCACACTAAGCATTAAAGGTACTTACATGGTCAGCACAGTGAATTAAAGGCACACACATAGCACACTAATCATTAAAGGTACTTACATGGTCAGCACAGTGAATTAAAGGCACACACATAGCACTTTGAGCATTAAAGGTACTTACATGGTCAGCACAGTGAATTAAAGGCACACACAGAGCACTTTGAGCATTAAAGGTACTTACATGGTCAGCACAGTGAATTAAAGGCACACACATAGCACACTAATCATTAAAGGTACTTACATGGTCAGCACAGTGAATTAAAGGCACACACAGAGCACTTTGAGCATTAAAGGTACTTACATGGTCAGCACAGTGAATTAAAGGCACACACATAGCACACTAATCATTAAAGGTACTTACATGGTCAGCACACAGTGAATTAAAGGCACTCTGAAGGTCAGTGCAATAACATTAGAGACACTGGAACCACTCACCAAACATGCACTGCAGACATACAAGGTCAAACTGTTTTTATGGAAACCTTTCTCTGCAATATTGGCAAAGATAACCTCTCACACCCATTCTTCAGCCACGCCTGATGCTGGATCATGCAGTCTAGTTTTGGTGAGCTAAAATCAGCTAAATCATTTGCTCTATGCCTGTTTTTTTTTTTTTTTTTACATAAATCATCATTATCATGATGAAATTGTCATTTACTTCAAGACAAAGCAATAAAGTGTCAAAGATCAAATAAAAATGTGACGAGAAAGTCAATCTATTACAGAATGCTAATCACTTGAAATTAATGTGGGAACAAATTACCATCACGGATTTAGCTGTTTACCTTCCGTTTGTTTTTCCCCTCTAGTTTTTATGTTACTGAACACAAATTCTATAAAATGTTCCCTTTTTTTTTTTATTGTACATGAAAAAAGAATTTAAAGTAAAACCTCTCATTAATACAGATAAATACAATTTTTTCTAATTTGAAGTTTTATACAAAATTAAATTTTGGTTAAAAAAAATGAGATTGAAAAATTTTCATCTTTTTTTTATGAACTGCTTCTATCATATAAATAATAACTTGCACATTTTTTGGTTTCTTTTTTTTTTGGAAGGGGGGGGGGGGTTATTTATTAGAATGGTTATCTATTGTTTTTATCAACAAAAGCTAAGCGCTCAAAGTCAATGTGCAGTCATGCATGCTGATAGTCACTGCACTGATTCATTGACCCGCTGATCACGCATCTTTTTCTATTCGTTTATGAGCTGATAAAAGTAGTCCCCCTTTGATTTGTATCTATTTCTATGCAGACAACAAGTTTGTCCAACTCTGGGATTAACGTTACGGTTTGTTTAATCCTTAATCTCCGAGAACCTGTGATCCACCCTCTGAATTTTCCTGTGATCCTCCTCGTATTAAAACACTAAAGTCTGACAGTATCACCAGTAATTACATGGACAACACTCACTGTGCCCTAACAGTGGCAAACTCATGACGGTAATGGACTTCCAATCTTCTCTCCTTTCCAACATGCACTTTTAGATGGCTTTAAATAATGAGTTTTGTCAACATTTGTTCTGCTTAGTTTAAATCTGATAAGAGATTTCAAACTTGTACTGGACTTCTCTCCCTTAGTTAGCTCCGTTTGAAACTGATACAACACATGAAATCAAATCATATGATAAAAAAGCTTGGCCGACTGTGTGAGAAAAAATCTACACAGGATTAAAAAACCATACAATGTATTAACTAAATAGCTGTGATGGATCCATGGGAGCAAAACCCAAGAAAATGGGTATTAAGGTACCTCACTACATCGAGAGAGAGAGAGAGAGAGAGAGAGAGAGAGAGAGAGAGAGAGAGAGAGGAGAGAGTCAACTATGTTGATTTTGCAGAAAATGTTCCACTTAAAACAGAAACTAGATGTGTTTCAATGTTATATCTTGCTGAAACAAAAACAGAAGAAAACACAAGCAAGTGTTCTGTGCCCTCTGACGATAGACCAGAGTCACTCCCCAAACCTACAAATCTAAAATTTAAACTTATGCATCAAAATTCAAAACTTCCTGAATTAGCTTCTAAATCAGGGTAAAAAATAATTTGGAAGGCCAAAACTTAGTATAAAAATGCTGCAATATCCTTGAAATTCTTAAGAATTTGTACAGCCCTTGGCATGTACATTTTAATTTGCCTGCGCCTTCTTGTGGTGAGACATGTCTTAATCAGTGGTTCACCACATTTATTAGCTCACCTGAGCTGAAAGCTCAAGTAAGCTTTTCTGATCACTTTTTGCCGGCATCCGTCTGTCAATAAACTTTTTACATTTTCGACTTCTTCTCCAGAACCACTGGACTGATTTCAACCAAACTTGGCATAAAGCATTCTTATGTAAAGGGGATACAAATTTGATAAAATGAAGGGCCACACTCTCTTATAAGGGGAGATAATTAAAAATTATTGAAAATTTGTTGGTATTTTTCAAAAATCTTCTCAGAAACCATTTCGCCAGAAAAGCTGAAACTTGTGTGGAAGCATCCTCAGGTAGGTAGATTCAAGTTTGTTCAAATCAGGATCCCTGGGGGAAGGGTGGGACCACAATGGGGGGTCAAATTTTTACATAGGAATATATAGAGTAAATCTAAAATTCTTCTTCTCTGAAACTGATCAGCCAGGAAAGCTGAAACTTGTGTGGAAGCATCCTCAGGTAGTGTAGATTCAAGTTTGTTCAAATCGTGATCCCCGGGGTAGGGTGGGGCCACAATGGAGGGTCAAATTTTTACATAGGAATATATAGAGTAAATCTAAAAATCTTCTTCTCTGAAACAGATCAGCCAGGAAAGCTGAAACTTGTGTGGAAGCATCCTCAGGTAGTGTAGATTCAAGTTTGTTCAAATCGTGATCCCCGGGGTAGGGTGGGGCCACAATGGGGGGTCAAATTTTTACATAGGAATATATAGAGTAAATCTTTAAAAATCTTCTTCTCTGAAACTGATCAGCCAGGAAAGCTGAAACTTGTGTGAAAGCATCCTCAGGTAGTGTAGATTCAAGTTTATTCAAATCATGATCCCCAGGGGTAGGGTGGGGCCACAATTGGGGAGGGGGGTGTCAAATTTTTACATTGGAATATATATAGTAAATCTTTAAAAATCTTCTTCTCTGAAACTGATCAGCCAGAAAAGCTGTAACTTGTGTGAAAGCATCCTCAGGTATTGTAGATTCAAGTTTGTTCAAATCATGATCCCCAGGGTAGGGTGGGGCAAGAATGGGGTGGGGGGGGGGGGTCGAATTTTCACATTTGAATTTATATATAGAGAAAAAACCTTAAAAAATCTTCTACTCAGAAACCGATCAGGCAGAAAAGCTGCAACTTCTTTGGAAGCATCCTCAGGTAGGGAAGATTCAAGTTTGTTCAAATGATGATCCCCGGGGGTAGGGTGGGGCAACAATTGGGGGGGGGGGGGGGGTGTCAAATTTTTACATAGGAATATATAGGGAAAAATCTTAAAAAATCATTTTCTAAAACATAAATTGTCTAGAAAAACTCTATAGTCAGTTCAGATAGTGTAGATTAAAATTTGTCAAAATAATATTCTTCATGAGTAGGGTTGGGCCACATGGGGGCGGGGGGTCCAATTTTACAAAGAAAAACATTTAAATTATTCACAAAAACTCAAACGTTATTATATATGGTTTTACTTATATGCAAGCATTTTGGCATATTGTTGATTCTTTAAAATTGTTAAGACTCTGGCCCCATGACAATTCTTGGATCTCACAAGGGGTTCAAAGTTTGATGTAGATTTATAATCCATATATAAACAGTTGTTTTAGTCTGATCATCTTCTCGAGATCTGCAATGCTCAATATGTGATATGACTGTAAAATCATTCTGTTACAAAGGGGCTCAATGATAAACATAAGAATATGCAAGGAAATTTTTATACAGGATCTATTTTACGACATTGTTCAGATATTTTCTATATGACTCCATAAAGCTGATTTTATTATGTCTATTAATGTTCAGGTGAGCGATGTGGCCAATGGGCCTCTTGTATTTTTTTAAGTTTTGCTGATTTTAATGTAAACACAGACTCCTTTGTTTTGCTCTTTCTTTTTTAAATTAGATATCTGACTAATAAAATCAACAAGATTTTGCTTACCTATGCCCTAAAAGTCTGGGACCAGTTCCTTGTGCTTTTGACTTCATTTCAGTCCTCAAAATCCCCTCTATAGGGCATGATTCATCAGTAGTACAGGGCAGATTGTTGACGAATATGATGACTTGCCACATTGAATACTAAAACAACCATTAATCATCTCTTCAATGTAAACAATGACACACAGAATTGGGCACAAATCACCAGGTTTAATTATAGCATGTTTAACTTCTGACGAAATGTCAGTAAGCCCTTAATGTATTAAAATAAACATTAACTTTTTAGTATTCATTAGTGGTAATTAATTAATTTGTTTTTCAAGCAATAAGATCAACTTGACATATATTACTCTAAAAATTCTTGCTGTCATTCAAAACAGGTCTTCTACATGTACCTTAAAAAAAAAATGAAAATTGCGCCTTTAATGGCCACTTCCTCTAAACATAAGAAAATAATGTTGAATTAATAAAGCCAGTTCAGTGATTGAATACACCATATTGATACAGCCAGGTTATTGGATATAAGTGTGATGATTGAAATTATTGATTTGTCATTATTTAATAATCTAAAAGTATGCATCAGAAAATGTTGATCAATTTTAAAAACGGAAGCTTTTGCACCGGGTTTCAATTTCTGTGTATTCCATCCAATAATACAAACATCTGTCAAAATAAAATCCCACAAATGACAGATCCTGCTAAATAAACGCCTACTAGTGTGCGACAGCTGGAGCCACTATCAAACTCACAGTGCATCGTCAGCAAAAAACTCCCTACAAAATTTGTGTACTTTCTTAACTAAATAGTCTAGAATAGCTTCCATTTCATCATTATGTTTCAGTAATATTTTTTTTAAATTTTAACTTTTGGGGGCTTTATTTTTTTATGTTTGAAATCATATTTTAGATTAAATTCCTGTGGATAAAATTGAGTTGTCTCCCTTTCACTGGTCCTGACAAGTTTTTGTTTGCAGGCATAGATCACCTTTTTACCTTCATTGTTAGTTGTGACATAATGAACTGCACATCAATTTGAATTCAATCCAATGCATGCTATGCAATGAATTATTTATAAGTTTTCTGAAGTCATCAATGAACTTTTAATCATAATAATTAACCCTAATTTGTAGTTACCGTTTGGGAGTATATGATTGACTTCAAGATCTGAAATGACAGCTAAACCCTGGCACGGCACAATAGAGGCCTGCTATTGTTTGAGGAAAGCAATGTACAATGATATAGTTGTTGATTTTTCTTACACGAGTTCTCTTATTAAACTCCCATTATTGTTATAAAATCTGATTTATGAGATGTTTTAGATTTGAAGAATTTATGCACAAGACCTTGAGTCTCCACCTTCGTTTTCAAATTACTTATCAGTACTTAGTGTTTTTATCTTTCTTGATTTTTATTCATTGATACTTAGTGTTTTTATCTATAATATTGGTTTTCTTAAATATCATATTTCATGTATATGTGAAACCAATTATTTTCAAATTTACTATGAAGTATGCTATAAATTGCGTTCCTCTATATTAACCCTACACCCAATAAAAAAGCCCAAATCTTGAAATTTCAAAATCAACTCAGTATAAAGCAAATGGCCTATAATCTCAGGTCTAACAAAAGGTTTGAATAATACAGCATGGATTTGATGATCGAAGGTAAAAAAAGAGAAAATTCGGTGAGAAGCATGATCTCGAGGTGTCAGAGTGTATTGAATTTACGGGGTCCCCACAGGTACGAGGGGTCACGTAATGAAACAGCCAGGTAAACACAGCAGATAAGACACTCAGGTGATTTCCTCCTGACTGCGACCCCAGGATCACGATTACACAATCCGCATCACACTCTCACTTCATTTGGGATCTTATAAAAGTCAAACTAAATTGAACCATTGTTTGATCTAAGTTTTTAGAAACATACATTGCAGACCCTGTCAATTTTTCAGACATTATTTTTTTCATTAACCATGCAGGGGCATTAAATCTAATTTGACAAATTACTATATCTTAAATTTTTTGACTTCTTCCATCTTGAAGCCAATATATATATTTTTTGAATCTGTAACTTGCTAAAAAAATTTGCTTATTATATCCTAATATACTTCAGATGCTTATGTCGGCATGTGTTTGTGTGTGTTTGTGTGTGTGTGTGGGGGGGGGGGGGGGGGGGTAATATATTTATAATACAAAATTATTTGACTTGTTTTGATTATTAATTATTAATTTAACTGTATAATTTGAAAGAATGCAGGAATGTGGGAAAAGAAAGTGGATGACTCATTCTAAAGTCTTTATAATTTGGACTTCCTAGCTGCCAGTAAACCACAGCTACCATTTCACAAGCAATCATTAAGTCTCTGGGTGTCCAGCCTTCATCTCTCTTTTTTATTGACCAAGGTGGTTTGACTGACTGGACAGAATTTGGAACACAAGGTAAAAGTCAACATGCATTGATCTGGACAAATGCAAAATCGCTCATGTCAGAATAAACAGTCAGAATGATATACGGACACCTTGACAGCTTATAGACAGCTGAAATAAAACCATAACCCCCCCCCCCCACCCCACCTCACTGGGTGTTATCAGGGTGACCCAGTGTAATTTCGGATAATATCAAATCATTCACTAATACTTGTGATCATACTAAGGTGAGATATTGCAGGTCGCTGATCAATATAAACAACTTCTATGTCAAAACAACTTCTTACACAGTCAGTGCTGATCATACTGACTTGGGGATTGAAAAAACACGCAGCTAGGCCTAGTACAGGGTGCAGTCACTCGCCACAAAACTTACGATCATCACACCACACATAACTGACAGCCGATATTCCGACACTGTTGATAAAATGTCATATATCTTGTAACAAAGTTACTCACATGGACCTTTTTATTTAAATCCTTTAAAATTCTTGCTGGAATTTTAAAACTCATGATCAACATGCATATCATTTCTAAATTAAGCTGAGCGTAAAAGTAAAATGGTTTTATAAGCTAGGTCTCTCCTGATTAAAGTTGTGATGTTATAGGATTTTTAACCATTGGCAATGAGTTGTGTATTTTCTATCCCTTATCCCTGCCAAGGGAAATAACAACAATTTGGATAAAAATCATATATCATCCCAAATAAAGTATGGGAAATACTTTTAATCCCATTATTGTTTTAACTCCTCTTTCAAGCACATTCCTTTTGGTCATGAGCATAAATGATATTCTTAACATATAACATAGGTATTGTGATGTCATCACAATGTACTGTGAAAAATGGTTTCTACACAAGAATGGGCGGTATCGTACCACTTACAAATATTGTATTAAGGTGGCTCACTACGCCGTAATTGAAATAGTTTCTCAAATTAGCAGAAAATTACTTGATTATGATAGATAATATGATGCATAATAATTATGCAAGTCAATAGGTGGAAAAATATGCAGTTTTGGATAAAACATTATGATTTTCAAAATATTAATTAAATAAATATGAACAAAAATTCCAGGCAGATTTGAACTCATGATCACCAGCCATTCAACCACATGGATTGATACAAACAATTTAACAAAACATTTAAATCGCCATCTTGTGACATTGTGTCTTGAAAATTAAAAGTCTTTCATGTAGTAAGGTAGTACCTAACTACATGAAAGACATACTTTTTAAGGTACCGTATCTTCATCAAATTTCTTAAACTATGTTGTAAATTCGAGTCTTAATGTACATTTGACAGTCTGAGTATGCCATAACTGCAAGTCAGGATTGAGATTGGGTACTGTTTAGTAAAACACATCAAGCTGCACCACTTGTGGAGGGTCCAGAGTCAGCTTTTTACAGCACACCACTTTATAAGGGGGCAATATACATCCAACAATGCCCAAAGTGTATATATATATATGCAGTGACTGTTACACATGGCACCTAGAAATTACAGCCAAATAAGAAAACAACTCCAATCAAAGACAAGTTAAGGGGGCCGCGGATGGTCAACAAATTACCCATCAAATCTATTTTAAGCATCATACTTTTGACATAAACAAAATTAAAAAATCCAAATATTTAATATATCTTTAGAATTTGAGTATTTTCCTATATCTTTATATAGAGCTCTTTTTCTCAAGGAGATAGATAAAGTCTAAAAAAGGACACAATCATCCATGCAGCCCCCTTAATATAAAGTTAGCTGTTCCATTGCACCAAGTACGATATATCAGTAGCAGAGAGGAACGTTTATTTGTCTTATAATCAGTGTTTAGGAAATACGATGGCACATTAATTGTTTTCCCATTAATTACAAACATTTTGGACTCATCAAGACAGTCAGAATCCCTGAAGAAGTGTTTGATCGCCCATATTTTTATCATATTATATCATCATGCTGTCAGGTTTTTTGTTACTTTGAGATAATTAATATGTCATATTTGTTTTGATGGAACCGAGCTGTCTTCACCAAATTTAACTTGGCATATCACACACCAGCTACCAGCTCTGAATGTTAATCGCCATCCCAATAACAATTAGGTCGCTGGCCACAATTAACACAAGTAATTAAAGATCCAAACATGGAGAAAGTCAATACATCATGGGACGGTTCCAGACTGCTGTAAGACTGCGATTTACTTTCATATTTGCATGCAGTCCCTTTTATTTATGGACTGATAAAGATTCAAGCCTGCAATGCTGCAGGGACATATTTGTGCTTTGAAGGTCTGAACTAGGGCCAAGATCAGATGTTGACGTGCTAGATCGCATGTGTTGCCATCATTTTACCAGGGCCTTATTTGTAAACACGGAATAAATCGCACTTTTTACTACTTTTAAGCAATCCAAAAATAGCTTTATAACACAAAAAACCTCATTAGGTTGCAGCAAGCAAGGTAGATTATAGACATCTACTGCATGAGAATGAATCCAAGCTTTTGATTTTTTGTGCGTCTGAAAGTTGCCAACAAATTTCTGTACACATGCCAGGAACCTTCATCTAACATGGAAAATCAATTTGGAAAAAAACTTCCAGGAACAATCAGACTTATACAATAATCCTTTGTGATACTGTTTGAAATCGCTTTTGATAATTGTTTTAATTAAAAATGCACATTTTCAATCAGAATGAATTACGACAGGTCTGAAAAAATCAAATAGATTAGATAAAGAGTTAGTCCCCTTTAAAGATATATAAAAGGCATTCAAAGAAACTAAATCAATATATTCATACTTATTTCTGGTGCAAAAGCTAACTTCTATTTGCAGAACTTTATTGACTGTCTGTAGATAGTTATTTTTAACTGTATCAAAGAAAGGTTTTTTTTTTCGCTAGAGAAATAGAACATTGTAGTACGTATTTCATACAACTTATAGAGCCAATTTTTCACAATTAATTTGTTTCATTGCATCATTTCCTTTATGGGTATAATATTCTTTAATAACTCCAAAAGCAATCTTATTATTTCCAATCTAAAGATGTGCCACAGCAATGAGTTTTACTAACAGAAAAAGCCATAACATCCAACTCCAAACAGTCTCATCAGGTGCACTGCTAACTGTTGGTTCTTCAATCAATTCATAATAATTCATAACCCAGTATCAGATATTTTTTAAAGCCCTGGCCTTACATCTATAAACAGGAAACCTGTTAGAAATCATAATCTGTGGGATAATCTTGTCCAAAATCTATAGTTAGTTTAAGGATTAGCAGTCATTGCTGTGTACCAGTCACACTCTGCCTTTAAGTTCCGCCAGGGATTATTTTGACGATTTCCGCGTGTACTGAATACCGGGCCGGACTGGGGTCATGGAGTCTGTGTCTGTCGGATGTGATGTCCGTCATGGACCAGTCCTATATCAATACAGACTCGGGATGAAGCAGTCTCTCATTATGATACAGAAATAGCTAAATAAGGCTTTATCAGCTAAATACAGACTTGTTTGACAAGCTATCTGGATAATAGCAGCAGATGATTGGACCTATCCTTCTGTATTGAATGGTCTTCAGATCCTAATGGAATCTCCGATCCTAGCGCGTTCTCTGTAGCAGACCTGTGGGCTGACACCGGTGTCAGGTTACGTGAGACATTGGTTGTTTGTCAGATCTGGTATCTCGCGCCACTGATGGAAACAAGAGTCCTTTACTATATGTTTACCTGTTACAGAGACCACTTCATTCACAATTGAGCTTGCTCCTTATTATTTGTGCATTAAAGTCAGTCTTGGGAAATCAACCTGAGCTTTTGTAACAATACTGCACGCAGGGTTGACATCAGGGTTGACATATTGACATAAGGTTCATGGCATCTCTGATTTTCAATACCAATTGCACACAAACGATTATTGCAGCAAACCTCATATAACCTTAGGCAAACAGAATGGTCTTTCAGAGATGTATAATCAACTGATGAAAATCTGTTTCATCATCCTATTGTTTGTTCATATGTGTATTCATTTGATGAATTGTGACAATACATGAGAATCTGCGTAGAAAAAAACTAGCAGTTTGAGAGAGAGAGAAAATTGAAAGCAAAAAGCAAAGGGTCAGCCAATGGGACCTGAAGAACTTCCTCAAATTACAGGGTATATATAACCGTGCCGAGTCCACAGGTATACCCAACCCATGATGAGTCCACAGGTATACCCATGATGAGTCCACAGGTATACCCATGCTGAGTCCACAGGTATTACCGTGCCCAGACCACAGGATATCAATCCCATCAACTTGTGTTAGCTCAGTCAACCAGATTCATTGGGGAATACTACAGCATCAGTCTAGTTCCAATAATCCTGCCCATCTCTTTTGCAAATGTTCATGTCTGTCTGAAGGCATTGAAGTACAAAAGTATTGGAACAACATATATATTTTACAAGTCTTATATCTCTAAGCTTTCATAACAGTACAATATGGTTACTTGCGATATTGCACAGTGGTTGATAGGTATTGTAGATTCCAGAATAAACGCGAGGAATTAATATCCGCGTAAAATCGCATGAAGCACTCTTCGCAGATTTTAAAATCTCGCCATTATTTTCTGAGAGTTGAGAACTATTAGATATGAGGAGAAAAGCTCCGCATTCGTGATATTATACTCTCGCAATTTCATACAAAACAGCAGGATCGCGGAATTAAGTACTCGCGTAATATAAGGAATTTACAGTATGAGATATGTTGGCCTTTAAATCAAATTTCAAACATTGCTGTTGCCCTCAGCTTTTGGACTAATGAACATTTCAATGTTCATATCCAACAATCACATGATGCCTAAATAGATAGTTAACTTTTCGTTATAACTTTTACAGATACCTGTATAGTTTCATATTAGAAACCCAAATACAATCTAATAGGAATGGAAATGTTTATGGATATCCGTATATTTGTTAGGTTCTGCCTCTATAAACACAGCAATACAAAATAATGTTGATCCGAGTTAAAAAGGTGAGAAAAACATATTTACATGTAGTAAACAGCCTGGCACAACTGCTCTCTCTGATGAGAATTAAGTGGCAATTTTCACTTCTCTTTGGCTACCCCTTTTGTCTCCTGGTCACGATTTTTCTGTCATCTTCTTAGATAGTATCAATAGCCTGGATGGCTCTTACAAATTTGTTTATTTACAACAAATAACTACCATTAGGTGCCCTAAAGGTCAGGATCATTAAATGTCTTTGAATCTTTCACCCGACATTTGAACACAATCGTGACAATAAAATGCCAGCGCCCCCTGGCTCACCGCCCACGCACCACCTGGTGTAAATCGAGCCCCGCGGGAACGCCTGTGTCTGACCTTAACCTTAACTCCAATGAGCGACCAATGGACCGTGATGCAGGCTTCACTGATGTTTGTTTTAATAACAACAAATAACAATAACATCAAAACACTAAGGCATTGCATGATCAGTCTCATACATGCTTATACCCACCATCTTCCTCTTGGTACAAATTATTGATAAAGGTCTTGACGGTCATTGACCAATTTAATTTGTTCTTTCATCATGCATCTCATTGTCTCACTACACTCAGATAGTAAAAGCGAAACCAGTGTATATTTTTCAAGCCTGATTCAGTTGAACAATAGTATTAATGGTTAAGTCTTGAATTCTCTTATTCTCTCAAGGTTACTAATGTTTATGTAAAATTTTTCTCCAAAACTTCCATGTAATAGGTTTAAAAAATATACAAAAATATAAAAAGCCTTTTTGGCAATACTGCGTACTTATGAAACTGACAATCAAAGAAATAAACACAACAACATGAACGTCACTGGAGTGAACTGTTTACAGTGCGTCTGAATGATCTCTACGTCAGAGGATCAGTGACAACCAGATAAACCTACGTAGTATTGGCCAGAGATGTCGTGACTGATAAAAAAAAGCAAATCAACGAGGGAATAAACCCCGACTCTCAACTCTCAAAGAAAGAATGTCCATCTCCAGTAAAAATAATCCGATAAAAGCCCGCAATTCACTGCTCAGTGGGATCTTTAACAATAGACTTTATTGGTTTTATGGATGAATTTGTCGTTCTGATCACGGATGGAACACATGCATTGTACCCTTCAGGAATTGTTCGACTTTTCAGTTCTTTGTGCTTTTGCCCTCTTCTGATACAACAATATATTTATCATTTAAAAGGAAGAGCAAAGGTGAAAATGTGGTCTTCCATGACAGTCAAATCATTGCCTGCTACAGCTGTGTTAATAATTCTGTGTGTGCAGCCACCCCAGACACTCTGAGGTTAACCGTCACTCTCCTCTTGCCCAGCAGACACTGCCACCGCTGCTTAAAATCGTACTTTCTACTTTTCATGGGTCAAATTAAATCTAACAAACTATAACATTCATCAGAGACTTATTCCTCCCACTATTTCCCCAACCTTTGGCCTGCAGATATTGCATTAGACCTTTATTTAAGTTTAAACCCTATTTGTTTAACTGCAACATCGAAAATTCATACCCTGGTACATGGAAGATTTTGGTAATGGAGCAAAACTAATACCTAATGAATAAGAGAATTATCACCAAGATTCTTTTTAGTATTCCCATGATTGTCCAATTATTGTAATTATTAAGATGTATCTGGGGGTTCATGTTCTCTCAAGTCATTTCCCTGCAATTCTACAGCTACAACCTGCAATTATAGACATTGCACATGTATTCATCATTTCACCATTACTTTTGTATTCTTTACAGATTATGTCATGAAAACTATTGCCTTAATTTCACAAACTGTATAATAATGCCAATTGTACTATTTCTGGTTGCAAAGTTGTCCGATCCCATTGAATTTAAATCACAGACTCGCAATTACTCATGTTTTGCAACATGACTTTAAAAAATTGCTAAAATTGGCTTTCGCATGACCTTGAAATTATGAATTTACGTAAATGCTGAAATATGCAGAATTTGGAAATCGCTCGGAGCAAGTAAACAATTCATATGATAAACATCATTATCAAAGGCGGTGTTTTGGCATGTCCGAGCCCGGGTCTAACAAAATAGACCATCGAGTCGGAGAACTACCCAGAATTCACGGCATGATCTTTGAAAGCTTTCATTTCACTGGTTTTGTTGAAAAAAAATTTAAATCACCATTGTCAACATTTTCTATACCTAAGGTAAAGACATCGTTTCTCTTATTAACCTATCTACTTGAGCAGGTAACCTAAATAAAATATTATTTCTCCCCCGCTTTTTGTCCTTGGTTGCGTGCGACAATGACCGTGTCTTTCAAAGACCCATTATGCTTTTCAGTAAACCTTACTCCCTCTATTTTGACCTGTATTATTCTGCCGTGTTTCTTTTGTGTATTCAATTCCTTTTTATAAAATAAAGAATACTTGTACTCTTTCACGAATAAAAGAACTGGATTTAAATCTGTATCGTTTTATCTGAGAGCTTTTGACATTTCAAGATAATTGAGGAAACACAATAAATATACCAATTTCGAAATGTTATTCTCATTTTGATATCTAACTTTCAAAACAAGTTAAATACCGCATCTGATGGTCTTTTGTTAGTCAACAAACAATCTGCATAAACAAATCTTTTTGTGATGTCAATAACACTTAATTATGATTAATCTTCATAAACTAATAAGAAGATTTTCAATTATAATAAACATTTGATGAAGTCAATTATGATAAGGTTAGGAAAGGGACAAATTAATATACCGGTATTAATGTAGAGAATCGCACAGCACAATGTCTGGCTATCAAATGCATATCAAAACTTCTCATAAAGAAATTGTCAAATTCCCACCAAGACTCAGACTGGGACTTGAAGAGATCACTAATTGACATTAAAATACAAAAGCCGTATATTGTTAGACAAAATGGTTTTCATCATGTTTTTTGTTAAGATCTGGTTAAGTAGACTTAATGATTAGTGGTTGCTTTGGAGTTTGCAGAATTGTTACAGTAAGTCCATTCAATAAGAACAGGACTTGTAGAAAAGAGAAATTTATTCTATAAACAACAGTAAACATAAGAGTAAACTCATTGATTTTTGAAAATTTGTGGTGCTTTTTCAATCCAAGTGATATTCATGTAGGTATCAAGGGTGGAATCTCCTCCTGAAATATGAGATTCAAGGCTTTAATTGACAATTTTATCACAATCAATCTCCATGGTTTCTCAGTCAGCTGCAATTTATCAGGCTTAGACTTCATCTGTTATCTGCAAGTTGCAGGCTAGATTTTGATCCATTGAAGACGTTAAACAACAAACACATTAAATTCAGATACAAAGAAGAACACCAATAGTTATACTCTCTTAAAGCAATAATTATTATAAATGTACAAAGAAATACTGACAAGTGGGAGTGAATGATTAAAGACTGGAAACTAAGAACCCGAGTTTGCTAGGGCTTCATTTGACTCGGTCAACATATCTCACCACTTAATAATTTCTGAACTCACCCAATGTCCTGACAAAGTCATCTACCTACCATAATGACTAAAAGAGCTAATACAATATGGGAGAACTATTGGAAAGGTTTGATGTAATGTGGTAGAGGTAATGGCAAAGTCTGCTATTACAATGTTGGTGTAGCTTTTGGCAGTCTTCTATTACAATTGGTATAACACTTACTGGCAAAGTCAGCTATTTCAATGTGGAAATAGATGTTGGCAAAGTCAGCTATTTCAATGTGGAAATAGATGTTGGCAAAGTCAGCTATTTCAATGTGGAAATAGATGTTGGCATGAGCAGTCTGTTATAACATGTACATGAATATGGAATAGATAATGGCACACATCTACCTTAACAATCTGGCATAGCTATATGCAAAGTTAGCTATAATAGCAGATATAGCTACAGGAAGAGTCAACTTTATGAGGTGTAGCATTTGGCATAGTCTTTTTATTTACAAGATAGGAGGGTTAATGATGTTCTCAGCTATTTCATAGTGTTTGAGCTATTGGTGTAGTGAACAAGAAGGGACACTCAATACAGTTACTGTAGATTCCTTATTTTTTTATGCGAGTACTTAATTCTGTAATACAATTGTTTTGCATCAAATCGCAATAATATGAAATCGCTAATGCCATGTTGTTATCATAGTTTGTTGGTTAGTTTGTTTCAATATGCGGTGGATATCACTCATGGGATAAATTTTTGATATTACACTGTGTGTTCTTACGCCACGTGACGTCATAATTAAACATTTTGTAGGTTTAGGCGGTTGATTGACGTAGAATGAAAAAGTAAAAAAATAATATAGCTGAATAGTGTTGAGTTGTAAATGTGAAGCACTTAGTGCTGTTTCATTTATTTTTCATGAATTCATAAAAATTTGTTCGAAAATGAAATGTTCGTTGTTAAACTTCAAGGAACTTTTTTCCCATGCGAAGTTGTCGACATCTTGCAGTTATATATATAATGTGTTGTGCGGCTCAAAATTATAATTTTTGCAAAAAATGGATAAAAATCATATACCATCACAAATCATGAGAGATCCTATATATATCTGTATGAAAATTAAAAAAGAGATATTAAAATCGGCAAGATATGATTCTTGCGATTTTAGGCCAATATTAATTGCTGGTATTTTAATATGCTGGTAAAACCCAACACTTCAAACATGTGGCAGACAGTATGTGAGTTTTCAGTTAATCACAACATGTAGACTGACCAAATATGGAATTGTTTTATAAATATCAAAGAATCACCGGAAAAAAACAGAGTGGCAGCCATGAACATTTGAAGGCAAGTTAAATGATAATGCCATTCTGTTTATGATAGGTGAAGGAGTCAGCAAATATGACAAGATTGTTTTCTAAAGCTATAGCTGACTCAACTGAAATGTTGAAAGTTTTTGGGTTTTTTCTTTCTTAAATTGTATCAAATCTAGTTTAAATCAATTTTGCAATATCATTATTATTTTTTTTAATTTCTGGAGTGATGACTAAAAAAACATTTTTTAATGCAATTTTTGCAATAGAATTCAAATGAATGTATTTAATATTAATACATCATTCAATTTTTTTTTCAAAAAGCAGCACTTTGGATAACACCATTTGTACAATTAATGTTTTTAACAATATGTTTTGAGAGTTAAATTCATAATTTTCGAAACAGAATGATACAAGAACTATTGTTCGGGTGAGTGATCTGTGGCCCACGGGCCTCTTGTTTTTTTTTCATTTTACTGACACCTGAACTGTTTCCATCTGACGGTGCGTCTCTCCAATAAAACCTACTTCAATTCAAATCCAGTCAAAAAAGCTCTTTAAAATGCTTACGAAATCCATTGCCATGAGGAACCTATTAGATTATGGAAACAAATTAGAATATTTCCCAGTGACAACTTGAAGAAACCAACAAACATCCTCACTTTTTATCCCATAAGAGCAGCCTGCAGAGATAATCTTCCAAAAGGTCAGAAGATTCCTTAATTCAATTCTAAGCTAAAATCATAAAAGTCAACACCAGCAATGAAGCTTTCTAGAGACAAAATTATCACAAACATCACAGACATGCAATGGTTTCTGGCCTTCAAACACAACATATTGTAGATTGTGGACACTTGGAATCAACCTTAGACTCTGAAGATGGGTAGATATCCTTTACATGAAAATCAGGCTAAAGAAAAACCCAATAAGTTCATCGCTTAAGAGTTTCGCCCTTTTATTAAATGTCTGATTCATTATAAAGATTGGACTGTGAACTATGCATGTTTATTGAGATTGTTCATCTGACCATTCGTGGATAAAATTAATTGATTGAACAGTGTTTTATGACAACATCACAGGATGCAACATCATAAGGAAATTTGTTCCATGTATAACAATTGCAGTTAATTTGGTAATATAGCCGTAACTTAACGTAAGTTAAAACAATGAAAACAATGACACAGCCACACTTCAGTTAGTAGATCTCTGCTTCCTTGTTGTGATGTATCTGATATTGCATCAATCATCATAAATCAAAACCCTTCACCTAAGATGAAACGCACATTTCTGAATTAGATTTGACAGCCAAAAAACTTAAGGAACTAAATTTATTGAAAGCAAAATAAACTACAAAAGAATCAAAGCACAATGTTGAAGGTCAAGATCATGACCTTCGTTCTTGAAATATTTGTCACTTCATTTTTCTTGTCACTTCATTTTTCACTTAGTTGCATTCAAATTCCTATTTTTAATATACAATATAATTAAACTGAAGTCAAAGACAAAATGGAAAACTTCAGAACATAAATTTCTTCATCAAGGGTTCCCTAGAAACAGTTCAAATGGTATCCAAGGCAAATTAACTATTACTATATAAAAATCTATTTTCAGTAGAGAACTGGACAGGCAGGGGCCCTGAGACTGTCTGTTCACTCCCCTAAAGAATGACCACAGGTAATTAGATCAAGATTGGTAATGCTTATTGTGACAGATTTTCGAAAACACTTGAAAGGTTGCTGTTGTGAATTGATCAAGCATGACCGGCTGGTTGGAGCAAAGGAGAAGACGTTGTCTTTGGTCCTTTGACGTAGTGTTAATGGCTGACAATCTTTAAATGTCAGCAGGAAACGCTGGCTCTCATCAATAGACTCTCTCTCTCATTCTACCTGCTGGTATGCGGAACTTATTCATCATTCATCAAAAGTTCCTCTCTTGCTCAGTTGAATAAAGCCCGCTTAATTTATGGCCATTTTTGTTATCTATACAAAGATATATATAGTAAATGATGTCTAATTACATTATTGATGACAATTAACCTTTACCAGACCTGTATTAATTAATATTATTGGGATTTTTATGATGTCTGTCCTCATGGTATGTCGTACAATCAGAAATTGTTCTTTTAAAAAAAAACCTCTGTAGACCATGTTTCAAAGCAAACGACAACCATTACAGAGCCATCTTACAGGAGTATTTCTAGTTCTGCAAGTAGTCCCTTATCCATCAAAATATTTCCTTATTCTCAATTATGATTCATTCGAAAGTAATAATTGTAAATACATAGTCACCAGAGGGTCACAAAACTCATAAAAGCTGGAACAACAGATTGTTTTCATTCTCTGACTACAAAGACATCATCATTTCTTTATTCTGTTCCAGATGTTGTAATTTATCTAGCTCAACTGTGGATCGTATCATTTAAATTTGTGGGGGCCAATTTTCGTGGATTGTGAGTTTTTTTGCTTATTTGTCGGGATGTAATTTCATGGATGTGCATTGGTTTTCAATAATAAAATAACTCTCATAAATGTTGTTTTCATCGAGGATGTAAATTCGTGGGGGCCGGAGTAATTCGAATTCATCGAAAATTGAGCCACCATGAATTCTAATGATTACAGAATATATATATTAGATAAATAAAAATCAAATTTTTTTTAAAAATGAAATCAAAAACAAAATGACTAAGCTCATATCACGTTCTGTAGGATAGCTGCAACACTGAAGGTTCAAAGCTAATGAACACCCAGGGTTTTAGGTGTGAGCCAGATTGGGCTAAAGGGAAGAGAAACATGCTCCGGACAAATAATGTTGGACAGACCAACGGACTGGCAGATGGATGGAAGGACTAACAGACTGATCACTATAAGGTGCCCCAAGAGCTGGGCTCTATAAAATAACTTGCCAATAATTGTTTCTAAAATTTATTTTATATGAAGCCTAGTGAAAAAAGTAGCTCACATACCAATAAAAGTTTTAGTTGGAACAATAATTATGCTTGATTCACTTTTGATAATTTGTTGCATTTGACATAATGTTTTGAAATCAGAGAATTTGAGATTTGAAAATCTAAGAATAGAATCCGAGCTAAATGAACCAATCGGTCACAACTAAAAGTTGTCCTTCATGCACTCACTAATTTCAATTTTTGATTGATTTTCTTGGCAATGTTAAATTGCTTTCAAATACTTTTAAAAAATGATGAATGAAAAAAAACAGATTGTTTTCTTGAACGTGAGTGGTCTGATATTCCCGACACTGGATGGTCAGACGACGAAGAACACTTTGTGAGACATGGCAAGGGTCGAGTTACTCATTCCGTGCTACCACAAAACATGCAGTTCCAGTCTATACTGTGTAACGACAGTTGTAATCTAAGCTAGAACATCAATCCACCAAGAACCTACACATTTAATAGCCCAGAGGAACAAATGATTCTTTCATAAAGAATGTTTAAAAAACAATTTCTTGGATTCAATTAAGCCTGTTTTACATTTCGGGTCATCATTCACACAGACTCGTGGCCAATATATCACAGTTATGTTTTCAATTATACACTGCTCTAATTTTCTCAAACAACCGTTTGGCCATTATGGTTCACAAACAAAATTTGAGATGTGTCAAATGATCTTGTTTTTGGTAAAGCTACAACGATTTTTATTTCCGTTTAGTTTTTCATGTTATTTATATAACACTGGGATTCTAATGTGAATCTCAACCAGGATTGACCCAATTAACAGACATTCTGGATGACACCTTAAAAACCTGCAACTATAACACTGCCATGACATTTTTTGGCATACATTAGTGATACCTCACTGTAAAGCAGTCATGAAGATCTCTTTAAAGCCCTTGATGGTTCGTCTCTGGGTTCTCAATCATGTGCAAATCCAGTTGAATGATATTAATTGATATATAATAGTACTTATGATGTCACATGAGCAATAATCAATCCAAATCAGCAACCCGTCTATCAGTCTGTTTATCAATCCATCTGTCAATCAACCTCTATTATCTTCCTTTCCTTAAACAGTAACATTAGTAGTTGTATATCCCTAAATGAAAAGTTCAGTATATACCCTCCCCCACCTACCAGTTAGTTCAGTACTTTGATACTACAGCGAGTCCCTGGAAACCTACACTATCCCTGAGAATGAAGCAATTGACATTTTCTTCGACATTAAAAGAAATGACAGGGATATCTCTGAGGACTTAATTGAGACAAATCCTGGGCAATTGGTCTCAGTTACATCAAAGCGTTGTTTACAGATTATCTGAGTTAAGGTCTTACATAACCAAAGTCACAACCCAGTTTGTCAATATTCCAAGCACTGTCTGAAAATTATAACTGAATTCATTCACAATTTATTATTCCCATTCTGCTGTCTGGTGCAGAAAATGGGAGTGTTATGCAATATAATGTACTTTTATTAAGAGAGGATTATCTGGGAGACATGAATGATAAAGCCCTAAGTGACCGGTTCCTTCAGGTGTATTAGAGAACCTTGTTCCAGATAATCGCATGACAATCTTTACACAAGGAAGCCCAGCTGTTCACTTTTACTAACTTACATAAAGTCCCTCCTGTCACGGATCAGCTCCTGTGTAAAGTATCCTTCAGTTCTGATATACTGATATAATAGTATAGAGTATTCCAAGGATACCGATATAGTACTATTCCACGGACTGTTACTTATAAATCAGGCACTTGATTCCTAAAGATTTCATTAAAGGTATCACCTTTATATTTTTACCAATCAGATGTGTCATTTCTTCATCAATCTGATAAATACTAAATAATTCAATTCAATAACACATGAGGAGTTACGGTCATATAACTCAAAGCCAGGAGGTGTTCCCTACATGAGGGCCACTTCTATTTTCTTAATCAATGGATTTCTCAGTTTCACATCTCTCAATGGACCAACATTATAAGACTGCAGGATTTCATTAGCATTCCTATCAAACCATGTATGCATTAATCAGTAATAATGACCAACCAATTTTTCCTAATGTCTAACAGAAATCCAGCAAATGAATGATCTTGCAGTAATATCCCCCCCCCCCCCCCCCCCCCCCAAATGAATGATCTTGCAGTAATACTCCCCTCCCAATGAATGATCTTGCAGTAATACCCCCTCCCAATGAATGATCTTGCAGTAATACCCCCCTCCCAATGAATGATTATGCAGTAATACCCCCTCCCAATGAATGATCTTGCAGTAATACTCCCCTCCCAATGAATGATCTTGCAGTAATATCCCCCTCCCAATGAATGATCTTGCAGTAATACCCCCCCCCCCCCCCCCCCCAATGAATGATCTTACAGTAATATCCCCCTCCCAATGAATGATCTTGCAGTAATATCCCCCTCCCAATGAATGATCTTGCAGTAAACCCCCCCCCCCCCCAATGAATGATCTTGCAGTAATACCCCCCTCCCACTTTTGAGGACATCAACTCTTGATGACTGTTGTGGGAGAGCCTTAAATTCCTTCTATGCCTCCCTCATCAGCATCATATGTACTGGGACTGATCGAGACTACTGATCATTGATCCCGGCTCAGCTTTAACATTTAAATCAGAATTTCTCAGTGCAGCAGACAGAATTTCCTCTCATATTTATAGCCCTCACGCTTTCTCTCCATTCCTAGCAAATGCAGAGCAAGATTCTCTGAGGCGCAGTTAGATTGATCTATTCATACATCAATTCGCATGCAGCCATGTTATGTGTGTTATGATTTTTCGGATCTAATGGCCGGCCATCCATTATGCCTGTGTTACAAATATGGACATCTTGTTCACCTTACAAACCACCTTTTATCACCCCCCGTAAGCCACTACAACACACCAGATTAACTTGTCTTCCTGACAGACTGCTTGATGTTCAATTGATGTCATGTCAAATTGATATTATACTCGAGATGTTGCATGAAAAAATTCTGGGTTAACCACCATACAAATATGGATCAAAATCAATGAAACAAAATGCCTATATATAGCTTGACACATTGCACAAGGATGGTTCTTGAGGGTGGGTGATGACCAGAAAATATTTAAAGAGACAAAAGAAGTTGACAATAAGTCAAAACATGAAAAGTTTTCCTTGCAAAATACCTTCTCATAAAAATACCGGTACTCTCAATCATGCTCGCTATTGATTAATAAGTATAGTTTGCATTGTTACTTTGATCATGCATGTATAGAGCTGAACAGTAATGGAGCTGAGGTAAGTTCACTCATCCATTCTGGAGCTGATTTCTTTGTTTGAAGCTGAGGTGTTTCAGGAGGCTGGATGGTCAACAAATTAACCATCAGATCTACCTTAAATTTTAAGACTTCTTAATAAATAGAATCTTTTAGCCATGAACTGTTATTATGTGTAGAAAATTCCTAATATTTTAGTTTGAAATTTGAATATTTTCATATTTCATTATACAGTAAAAGCTCTTCTTCTTAAGGAGATCAATATGGTATTATAAAAATTGAACAAAACCATCTAGTCCTCTTTATTGAAAATGCACCAACTGGGACAAGTTTTGTTTGGTGTGGAGACTCAATCTGAATACGGGTAAGTGAGAAGAATGTGATAGACTAGCTAAAACCTATGTCTCAATCTGTGTTCAATGAATTTTCCTTTGCTTCTAGAATACAAACATGAGAAGAATATTTGATTGGTTATGTTGTTTATATCCCATCAAGACTCTTTCACTCCTTTAAGAAAGAGTCACCAAGTATCAGCGAAAGCCTGTCCATTAAGAACCATTGGATGGAATAGGGTATTTACTGAGAACAGCATTCTTCTCGATATCAAAAATATTCTATCTAACGGGTGTTAAAATCCTCCATAATAATTTCGTACATATAACTACCAACAAAAATCAATTCACTCTAGCTCCAAATCCAGGCTTGATATAAATCGAGTCTCCACCTAATCCTGTTTTATTGATACAATACAAGTCATAATTAGATCTAATACACCCTGTCTCGGTGTGAAACCCACTCAGTACACCCTGATCCCTGATCTTCAGATTTCTGTTTGTTTCTCGATCTATTATCAAGCTTTGGATAAAATTAGCCAAATAAATATTTTTTCAAGGCTTTTGTAAGATAAATGAAAAGACTACATTAAAGGGGTTTAAATGGTCTCCATGATCTAAACAAATAGCTCTGATGTCTACTTAAGTAATATGAATACTCAAGAAACAGGTCTGCAGTCATTATTTGTTTTTTTACTTTTTATTATAACTTGGATGGTAATGCTTATGTAAAGAAACAAGTTGTACTTATGTAAAGAAACAAGTTGTACTTAAATTTTATTACCAATTATCAGGCCTTGGCAGACATATTGCATTAAAATTTTTGACTGAAATAGAGCTTTAACAGGTTGTAATTCCCTGCTGTTTGGTTGGGTGGATACTGCTCCACGGTTTGTTAGTGAGGTGGAGGTAGTGTTGTTCATGGTTTTAGTATTAAGGTTGTTGTTGGTGGTGCCAGTGGGTTGGTTGTTGATGGTGGTGGTTTTGGGTTGTTGATGGTTTTAGCATTAAGGTTGTTGTTGGTGGTGCCAGTTGGTTGGTTGTGGTGCCAGTGGGTTGGTTGTTGGTGGTGATGGCCTTTGGTTGTTCATGATTTTAGTATCAAGGTTGTTGTTGGTGGTGCCAGTGGGTTGGTTGTTGATGGTGGTAGTTTTGGGTTGTTGATGGTTTTAGCATTAAGGTTGTTGGTGGTGCCAGTGGGTTGGTTGTTGACGGTGGTGGTTTTGGGTTGTTGATGGTTTTAGCATTAAGGTTGTAGTTAGTGCTGCTAGTGGGTTGGTTGTTGATGGTGGTGGTTTTTGGTTGTTGACGGTTTTAGTATTAAGGTTGTTGTTGGTGGTGCCATTGGGTTGGTTGTTGTTGTTGGTGGTAATAATGTTGTTTACAATGATAGTGGTAGTTCTGATATTTGGTAAATGGTAGAAGGGTTAATGAAGGTGGAGGTGGTTATTGATGGTAAGAGTAGGGTAGAGGATGGTGGCGTTCGTATTGGTGTTTTGAAAATTGTTTGGTAATGTTGGGGTTGAGGTTGGTGATGACTGGCTGATAATGATGGCAGTGTTGGTGTTTGTAAAGGTTATAGCAGAGTTCATGTTTGTGAGGGTTCCTGGTGGGTAGATGAAACGGGTGTTCCTGTTGTTGATGGTTTTTGGTGGTTTCAGCGGTGGTGATGTTTGTGGCGGTGGTTGTCAATAAGTTGTACCTGATGGTTGTTTGTTGTGGTGGTAGTTGGGTTATTGATGGTATAGATGGTGCATGTTGGAGGGTTGGGTGGTTGACTGGTGGTGGTGGTTGTGGGCTTCTTGATGGTGTTGGTTGTATTTGTGGATGCAGTGGTGTTGTTGGTATTTGTGGTTGCAGTGGTGTTGGTTGTATTTGTGGTTGCAGTGGTGTTGGTTGTATTTGTGGATGCAGTGGTGTTGTTGGTATTTGTGGTTCCAGTGGTGTTGTTGGTATTTCTGGTTGCAGTGGTGTTGATGGTATTTGTGGTTGCAGTGGTGTTGGTTGTATTTGTGGATGCAGTGGTGTTGTTGGTATTTGTGGTTGCAGTGGTGTTGGTTGTATTTGTGGTTGCAGTGGTGTTGGTTGTATTTGTGGATGCAGTGGTGTTGTTGGTATTTGTGGTTCCAGTGGTGTTGTTGGTATTTCTGGTTGCAGTGGTGTTGATGGTATTTGTGGTTGCAGTGGTGTTGTTGGTATTTGTGGTTGCAGTGATGTTGATGGTGTGTCAGTGGTGTGATAGTGGGGTTTATGTTTGCAGTGGTGTTTGTGGTGTGGTGTTGTTGTGTTTGTGGTTGCAGTGGTGTCAGTGGTGGTGATGCTGGGGTTTGTTGATGCATGGTTTTGGCTGTGTTTGTGGTTGCAGTGGTGTTGTTGGCATGATTGAGTGTGGTGTTGGTTGTGTTGTTGTCTGAGTACATTGCAGTGGTATTGGTGAGGCTGATGGATTGTTTGTGTGAGATGAAGTTCATGCAACAATCATCTCAAGGCACCATTGTTATTTGTTCCATTCCAGTTTTTATTGCTCACGAAAACAAATGATATGCCTTGAAATGTGACTTATACTGTTTCCATACATGAATACAACATTTATAAACCTATATAATGCATTTTCTATACACTCTTCTATCAGTCTTAATATAAATGGTATGCACTCTAACACTGAAAGGAAGAGCTACACCATGCATCACTCCAACCAATGACCTTGAATGGCCTTGAGATGTACTTTAGTCGAATTTTTTTTAGCATCGAAATAAGAGAATTTATGGGCTGCACTGTAATAAAGGACCAGAGCCACTACTGTGTGAATATAGGGAAACATAGGACTTGTTTCAATAAATCCCAGCTACTGTATGATCATGCTCCCTGATAATAAATGTATAAATAGAGATCGTTACACCAGGTCTCCTTAAATGTTACTTAAAAGAGATCAACTCCCCTTGACTTTAAAAATTTTTTAAAAATAAAATATCTGACAGCTAACAGTGTAATAATTTTATACTATGACAAATGTTCTACCATTTCTACAGGTTTTCAGATCCTCGGCTCACTATATTTGCTAATACGCAGATGGGCAAAACCTAACATACAGGTTGAATTTAGTTAACATGTAAAATTCATTCAAAATAATTATTAGATTTTAACAGTATTAAATGGAGATGATTATACAATGTATATATACTGAAAATGTACCACACTGGTGTATTGTATAGCAAAAAGCATGCATGTTTTACATTTTTAGTTCTAAAGTTTTCAAGAATTTGACCTTACTATCAGCCCTGAGTAGCCATGACCTCTTGCCTGTCAGGATTGACCTTAAGAACAATGATATACTAAATAATTTTTTTTATCAAGTTTCTTATTTCCTCCTGAGGTAAAACAAATGATAAGCTGGCTATGACAGCTCCATAATCAATCTGTTTTTTACTCTGTCTCTCTTAGATCCTTTTAAATCTTTCTTCTGAAGAAAAACGCCAAGGTCAATCAATTTGCTTAAAATGACAGCTGGGACGCTTACGTCAATAATGATCCTACAACAGTGGACAAGACTTCCGATGGCTAACGGATGCAGACGGCTTGATTAAAATATACGGGATCTTGTTTATCTGCTGGCAATTAATTAGAACGGCGTGTGACTGGATATAGCGACCATAATTCCTTGTCAGGATGTAGCTCCCATGATCATCTTCCCTTCATGTTTAAACATCCGAAAATCATAAAAAGTGTTCAGGAAGATATTACTAAATAAAAACGGAACCTTTCCCTCTTGTTCAGCTGAGAACGACTTTTATGCAATGAAAAAAGGAGCCCAAGTTTTACAATTTGTTAAACATGCTGACATTTCTAGAGAACCTTGTTTTCAAGCCATCAAATGCGTCATCCATTTATCAGTGACATCTTTAAAGGATTTTGATAGAGTGTCAAAACCAAATCGTAGGCTACATTAAAGTCAGATAGCACTCAGAGAAATGTCATCCACACAGAGACAATACCATTCTGAAAATGGTAACATGAAATCTGAAATCTGCTCCTAGACATGGGGCATGCTGGGACATGTGTTTCCATGGATATAATAAATGCCAATGATGTCATATACTGTACTACGACTTGGTCCTGCATGATGAGAAAACATAAAATACAAAGAAATTGTGAAATTTATAAAATAATAATGTCTGTACACCATGAAGCGATTGTTAAACAATGTTTATCCCTCCAAATAATGATACTTTATCCTTAATTAACAGCAAGATTGGCTAAGAAGACATGGTGGTGGGGGGGGGGGGGGGGGGGTGGGGGGGGGGGCTGATATATCATGCTGCTCTGCTGTAAACTGTCCTACATACAGGGTAATTTACTTCACATTGTCTTTGCCCCATTTGTCCTCATTGTGAGTGGGTGAATTCATGAAGTAGAACGTTAATAGGTTACATCTCTTTTCAAAACAACTTTGTGACACATTTAACCATTTACAATGTAAATAGAATGTAAATTAATAATATGGACCAAAATTTAGCCCTGTTCATAAATCTCATCACCTGACAGTGCACCTTTGCCAAGTTTTCAAATGGATCAATTAGTTAAACTAATTAATAATCATTTATGTATGGAAGTTGAGTAAAACCGATTTCTCATTACATATACATGTACATGTAATATATTATATATGTATTATATAGTGTTCAATAAAAAATATATCAACTACGGTATTTGAAAATCATACAAACTTAATACTGGTATTCAATATTCATAACACTGACAACATCGACATGTATAGTGCTTGCTTTTTTATGCTAAACTTAAGAGCTGCTGCTGACACTACAGTGAACAGCCATTTAACTCTTTAAACATATATAAACACATGTATAATTTGACTTGACAGGCCAACTTTTAACAATCAATTTATTATAATTTTAGATCTTTAATACAAGAATCAGGTTTTTTTTATGTTAATTGGTTGTTAAATTTATATCATCTGTTTCCCGCTCCATCAAAGACCTTACTCATAGATCTACATTAACAGATTTCGGTCACCAAAAAAACACCCCTGCAACTATTTCAAAAAATGAACTAAGAATATACAAGTTCGGCCTTCAAAGGTTCACCTGCTGACTGGGGACCAAACAAACCTCATCCATCAACCTCATTCCCTACACTCTGAATAATATTGTCAGAAAATCTACAGCCAGGTCAGAAATGTAAGTCACACAGCAAAACCCATGCATTTCTTTCAAGTTTTTCTCCTTGAATTTTAAAATACATGACGAATAGAATCTTAATAGTAACTGCAGATTTGCACATGTACCATGTGGCTGCATAAAAAGCTTTGCTAAACATGAAGATTTGATGAAGATCTACATCAAATTTTGTCTAAAATCTTTGTTCTTATGGACGTACAATATAAAGATGAAATAATTTCTCCTGATAAAGCCTGCTCAGTACATGGTCGAAGAGGACTTATGAAGTCATGCTATAATATTAGACATAATTTCTAACCTTAGCCTATAGGGCAATGGCCCTACAATCACTTTACACAATATGTTATATCATATCACACCCACCAGTACTAGTGAAGTTTCGTGTTGGTTACAGTGAAATCTCACACAGTAGTCTAAGTGTACCTGCTGAATGATACTTGTCAATGTTCTGCTTGTTTTGTCAATGTGATTGCTAGCATGCTGTCACCTGCTTCTATTTGTTCAAATCTGTTGTACAACATAAATAATCAAATATTTATGGGATCCTTCCAATGACAAGTATGGGGGAGACTGTATCCTATCACTTACCCGCGAAATCTCTGGCAGTCCTTTGCATCACCAGTCCATGAATCATTGCAATGTAGGCCCCAGGTACACAACAGGTGGATGCAGGTGTACATCATCAGGTGTGTATTGACCAGGGATCTGGGCAGCGGCTAATCAGTCAAGGTCAATAGGATGCTTTAAAATCAACAAACAAACAAAAGGCAGTTACCGTAGTCAACAGTGATTTATGAATGATGCTGACTGGACAGCTATTCATGAGTGATGATTTCATTCTTAATGCCAATCTATACATTATGCTGACTACATGAACAGTTCTCCATTGATAATGCGGACTTATCTATGTGTTATGCTGACTGCATGAACAGTTTTCCATTTAAATTGCTGACTAAGCAAATACCGGGCATCCAGATATAATGCTGACTCAACAGTTATCCAAACATAATTCTGACTTAACAGTTGTTCAAATATAATGCTGACTTAACAGTTCTCCAGACTTAATGCTGACTTAACAGTTCTCCAGACTTAATGCTGACTTAACAGTTCTCCAGACATAATGCTGACTTAACAGTTATTATGTTGACTTAAAAGTATCCAGATATAATCCTGACTTAATACTTTTCCATATATTAATACTGACTTAACAGTTATTCATGCTGGCTTAACTGTTATATAGATTTAATGCTGACTAAACAGTTACCCAGATATAATGCTAAACTTAAACATTTATACAGATATAAAGCTGACTTAACAGTTATCTGGATATAATGCTAAACTTAAACATTTATACAGATATATAATGCTGACTTTACAGTAATACAGATATTATGTTGACTTGACAGTATCCAGAAATAATACAGACTCAACAGTTTTTCAGACATTAATGCTGACTTAACAGTATCCAGATATAATGCTGACTTACATTTATCCAGATAAAATGCTGATTTGCATTTATTCATTTATTGCGTTGGCTTGAAACATTACATAATGCTGAGATCTGCACCTCGCGTTCTGATGGCAGTCCTTACTTGCTGATAAAAGCCATATCCAATATAGATTTGTTTTTCCATCACAAAATACCACACCCACTGCATTGTGGTTTTTCTCTCTTTTCTTTGAACCACCTGCTTTAATTAAATAAAAATATTCTTTTACATAACAGAAAGCATCACTGCATTCAGGGGTTGATTAGGGATGGCCACTTGTAGGTACCAAGCACATGTATTTTAATCAAACCATATATATTTTTTTCATTCTTTTAAACATCATGCACGGATGTAATTTGTTAATTCTTTAGATGATTTAGCCCATACTTTTAGTTCTTGAAACAAAAACTGACAAAAATTCTACAAGATGGTGCATATCTATTATATCATGGGTACAAATGTAATGGTATAGTCAGACATGGGTAGCGGGGAATAATGGGTATACACACGTAATGGTACAGTCAGGAATGGGTAGTGGGACATAATGGGTATACACATGTAATAGTACAGTCAGACATGGGTAGTGGGATACCATGGGTATATACATGTAATGGTACAGTCAGACATGGGTAGTGGAATATCATGGGTATATACATGTAATGGTACAGTCAGACATGGGTAGTGGGATATCATGGGTATATACATGTAATGGTACAGTCAGACATGGGTAGTGGGATATAATGGGTATACACATGTAATGGTACAGTCAGACATGGGTAGTGGAATATCATGGGTATATACATGTAATGGTACAGTCAGACATGGGTAGTGGAATATCATGGGTATATACATGTTATGGTACAGTCAGACATGGGTAGTGGAATATCATGGTTTTACACATGTAATGGTACAGTCAGACATGGGTAGTGGGATATCATGGTTTTGGTAGTGGAATATCATGGGTATATACATGTAATGGTACAGTCAGACATTGGTAGTGGGATATCATGGTTATACACATGTAATGGTAAAGTCAGACATGGGTAGTGGAATATCATGGGTATATACATGTAATGGTACAGTCAGACATGGGTAGTGGAATATCATGGGTATATACATGTAATGGTACAGTCAGACATGGGTAGTGGGATATCATGGGTATATACATGTAATGGTAAAGTCAGACATGGGTAGTGGGATATCATGGTTATACACATGTAATGGTACAGTCAGACATGGGTAGTGGGATATCATGGGTATATACATGTAATGGTACAGTCAGACATGGGTAGTGGGATACCATGGGTATATACATGTAATGGTACAGTCAGACATGGGTAGTGGGATATAATGGGTATACACATGTAATGGTACAGTCAGACATGGGTAGTGGGATATAATGGGTATACACATGTAATGGTACAGTCAGACATGGGTAGTGGGATACCATGGGTATATACATGTAATGGTACAGTCAGACATGGGTAGTGGGATATCATGGTTATACACATGTAATGGTAGTCAGACATGGGTAGTGGGATATCATGGGTACATCTGTTATGTAGTGGGTCATGGATAGATAATATTTATCAATCACTTTCTGAAAAACAATGACCTGATCTGTGTGAGATTATGTGATTCTTGAAAAATGAGCACAAAATGAAACAATGCTTTCTCTTTACCGGTTTCACTTTAAGTGTTAGTGCAGGTTATATAGATAGGTGATCTTATCAACATTACTTTGTTATCTTGATCATTACAATGCTCCTATGATAAAACTCAAATGTCAACTGAAAACAAATTGTGAAGATGTTTCATGTACAGGTTTTGACAACTAATCAATAACTTATGAAATTAATATTGTCTGTCGCATGGAATTAAAGTACCATTTAGAATTATTAAAAATGCTACATGTAAGTCTTTTTTGATAGCCAGAACAGAACTAACAAATCCAAAGAAATTAAACATATTTTGATACAATTAAAAAATGTCAGAAAGGGATCAATATTTTTTTGTCACATAAGAGAGCTATATGTAAGACATTATATAATGTAATCTCCAGGGCTTAAATTTCTGTCAGGTGCCTTTTCTGCTTTTTCTTTTACTGCAGTTTAATTTATTTCAAATGCAAAGACTATTAAACAATGTATTCTTATTAGTACTAAGCAGTAAACAATAAAGGAACCATTAAAAAACTGCAAAATGGAGAAATTTAAGATTTTCACCAGTGAAAAAAAACCCAGTTATCTGTAAAGGTCAAAATGTTATATAAAAGTGCAAAGGGATACATGTATTTTCCCTTTTGTAGCGGAACAGTAACAACCATTACCATTTGACACCACATCCAGGTGTGACACATAATGGGTGCAATATTGTTCTTGGTTAGAAAAAGCCAACTGAGAAATCTAGCTAGCAACTGAATGCAGAGAATGGGCAACTGTTAAACTGTGTTAGCCTGGCTGTAGCAGAGGATGTGGTAAGCCGTAGCAGACACTGGTACATAGGACATAATAGCTTTAGTTCCCGAGGACCAGTCTATAACTGGAGCCCAATCCATGATTGGGATGTTACATGCCTTCCTTTATGTTTTACAGTCAGCGATTTTATGATTTATGGCAGGCAAATGCATGAACCCAAACAATGTATTATGACATGCATATCTCAGGGTCCTCAACTATTCAAAATGTCAGAGGCTAGTAAATATGAGATCTGAAAAAGCTTACTCAGCATATTATGTTATTGTTGATACTGCTGCTGCCAAAGTTTGTGTTTACAAAAAAAAAAAATCAGTGAAAAAAGATTATGTTAGTGCAGAGATGTCAGCAAATCTGATATATAAATAACCTAGTTTTAGATGCTGGATTCCATCAAGTGTTGTAAAAAAGATTACATAAACTGCTTATCTCCAGCCTTCATCATACAAAAAGACTCCCATCAACTCATAAATACGAAGCCTGTTCCAGACGATTGCCATGGTCTGGCCTCCACTTGGAAATGAGGTCATGAGAACTCTTCTGACAGAAACCGCAACATTTCCAAAATATTTTGATTTGTACTTTGTTGTGATTCAAGCAATTCTGCAGTTTCTTGGAGCCTTTCTTTAGTCTCTAAAAGATTTAAATTTTCTATTGAAGGAAGAATACTGTTTATGAGTTAAGTATAATGCAACATTTTTACCTGAATGCAATTTTTCTGGCTTTATTGCAATTCTTTTAAGTGCATAACACCATTACAAAAATATGTCAGTCCATCTCGCATTTTGAAATTTTTTTTGTAAATCATATATCATCTACAGGAAAGTAAAATCAGCCAGGCTAATTTTTTTGTAATTATGATAGGAATAACCATCAATACATACAGAGACTGAATAAGATATAATACTAAATAATAATATCATTTAAGGAATAAGGAATCATTCTTTGAGTATTATGAGGTGATCAAATATGATCGGGGTGATTAAATCCAATAAAGCCCGAAGGGCTTTATGATAGATTTGATCACGCCCTGACCGTATTTGAATACCTCTTATATATTCGAAGAATGATTGATTCATTATTACTTAATATATATATATAATTTTCAGCAATTGTATGATTAAATATCATATAGTCATTGGTGAAATGTATTGGACTATACATTACAAAATTGATTTGTAGTGTTATCACAGACAAAGACACAGGAAAATGTAAATGTAGGAAGATATCGTTGGATTTTTTTCAATTCAATTTTGAGAAAGAAACATTAATGATCAGAAGACATTTACTGCTGGGGCTTTTTATAACTGTTATCATCTTATCTTTTGGGGGCTTTTACCAAAGTGAAGCATAATTCGTTTTAATTTCAAAGATTTTTTCCCAGAGAGCTCTAGCTGTCTCAGGCATACATCACTGCTGTTCATGACTGTGAATAATTTTTGTTCTAAGAAAGAAAAGAGAAACTTTCACAGCTGAATGACATATGAATCTAATTTTCACTGAAGAATAAAGAGGTAAAGAAAAACAAAACTCAGTCTGGAGCTTGTCGTACATTTCACATAAAATGTTATGTCATCTTCCCACTTCTTTTATTAAGAGCAAATGTTCAAAAACTGCACAGCACAAAGTCTCCTCATATTACAGAAATTATACCTTAAACATCCCAAGCTTGATATATTTTGGAGAGGAACATACAGATGAATTACTGCTTTATCAATTAACAAAAGGCTCCAACATATAAATTTTCCATTGCCATAAATGCAGTACTATTTGGATTCACACAGAACTCAATTTTCTTTATTTTAACTAAAAAGAAAATTTTTGATTAACATTAATGAAAGGCTAAAACTATAACGGTCATATTGAGGTTTGCGTCATTACACAAAGATATGCAAGATGAGCATCATCAAAATTAACAGTCCAAACCAAAGAAAACCAAAGAAACGTAATCACTGAGATATCTACTACTGACAAACCAAACATTAAATAACACATCTGGGTACTTCAACAGACAAAGTATAGTGTAGGAATTTACAGAACTTTGTATCTAGTGGCATTTTTATTGATCAAATCACCTTAACTTCCTAGACTCACAACAGATTCCTACTGGTAGTTCCTAGCCCTGACTCACAACTACTGATGAAGACAGAGAGGAGGCAGTCCAATGTACTCACATACCACTCACCCTGGATTACAGAACTGCTCCACATTGCCCAAATCCTGCTGTGTTATTATTCACGAGATATTCTAGCTAGTAATGCATCTTTACTACCAAGAAGTGTATCAATCATTGCTGTATCATTTTTGTATCAATGATTGCTATAAAAATATTTATGTTTGGGTTTTTTAGATTCTTTGATTATGGAGGTTCTATTCGCATGAATGGCAGCCATGTAAATTGAGATGAGACAAATAGATATGTCACATATTTAATCAACATTTTTTTTTCAATAATTGCTTTTCTATGACAACTAGATGTGGTATTTGATATAGATTTTTTTTTTGTTTACATAAAATGTTAATGCATTAAGAGAATTCATTCAGCTAGAGAACTATACAATTTATGTATAATGCCAATAAGGTCTAGATTTGATGCTCTGGGACTTTAGTGATATCATGATACTAGTTACAATATCCTCTAAGGGGAACATAAAAAAACACTATCAATGGAATTTTATTGCAACATACATATCAAATGTCTTCAACACTGAGAGTATCTGGTTATACTAATTCACAAAGCCAGCTCTGCAAAACAATGAATTATCACTATTAGGACTATGATCACTATAATGTCAGTCTATCAAAGAGATTGAATATACAATGTTTAAGTAAATCAAATTTGAGACTATATGAGTTAACTGATTTCTAAAAAAATTATTCGAACAAACTTATAAAAATGAAAGTAGGCAAAAAATATATCATGAGCTCCTGTCATTAATTTCAGTACTTTGATTTTAAACTTCAAACCTATCCAATCAAATCTCTGATATTGTCTCACTAAAGTTTCTAAAAAAAAGAATCCACATTCCTGTTGCATAAGAGTTAGAACTTTTTGCATTGTAAGAGTTCAAAATGTTTACATTGATCGCTTTTTTGTTAAAGCAGGGCTAGTACCTGATCATGACCTACATTATTGCATGAGTCAATGTTTTCTTTAGATAAAGCTGGAGAGTCCACAATGAATGGCATATTGAAAAACCATGATTTACTCATTGATATTTATCAATGCAAACAATGCAGACTTCTCCAGATCCCAAGTATAGAAGATCTACATAAATACAGAGTACTGTACACTCAAATTCTCAGTTTCATCTCTATAGTTGTGCATCCTATCCAAGGCTTTTCATTATAAATTTTTTCATATACAATTTCAAAGTGATAAGCGCCAAAGACCACCAGCCAGGAAAGAAATTGAGCTTATCCAATATATCTTAATTTAAAGTCATTAGAATGCCATGACAGGGGAGAGTACCCTGCAGTCTCTCTATTCCCTGGCTCCCAGCTTCATCATCAACAAACAAACATCAAAACAGCTGTTCTTCAATTTGCAGTACATCTAGAAACTAGTACTCCAACTCTGCCATTAATCTAATCTCTCGAAAAGGTCGGCGTATTTTCACAGGGGTATCACTGAAACTACAGGTGCCCAGATAAATCAGTAATTGAAAATCTAAAGAGGCCCCCAAGTGACTAACACCAATTCATCAACCATGTAATCTTTACAATTCAGGTTTTATGGCCGTAATGTTTTGATTTTTTAATTCTTTATTTTTAGTGTTTGTGTGTGAGGATTTGTTTTGATAACAATGTTACACTGCTCCATATAGTATCTTTATACAAATGTTGTGAGTGTACGGATTACAGACCATATTGCTTCACTGCTGTTGCTACCACTTCTTAAGGACTCAATTATAAAGGTCTATTCAAGCTCGAGTCCAAAAATACTTTTATGTGCATCATATAAAGGAAATCCTACCAACATTTTATCTGCCATTTAATTAAACTAAAAATCAATTTCATTAATAACAATTTATTCAGTTTGACACAAGTCTCCAATAAAATCATACACATATATTGCAGTTACCAGTAATATACACAACTTGATTTTCCCCCGTAGCATATTCTATAACTGGTATACTGCAACAGATGTCAAAGGTCAAGGTCAGAGTGAATGATTCCCACAGTAAAGGTAGCAAGTTTTATACCTGAGAACCAGGCAGGAGATTCAATGCTAACAATATGAGAACCTGAACAGACTGCAGGTTCAGTCAACTAATGACATGAACACTTCAAAAGCTGTCACAGCCCTGCCTCCTCTCTCCCCTCTCCCAATTCTACCATGACATAATCAAGACAACAACAGGTTTCTATCCTGAACAGAGGCTGCTGAAAACTAAAGTAACAAAAGTAACCACACAAAAAATCCCAGAACACATACTACACTACATCATGGCTCAAATTCAAAGGACAGAGTTTTCTGAATAATATTATTATTCTACATATTAGAAAACAATAAAACATTGTTGGCTAGTGCTTACAAAGATCCACTTTGGGCAGCCACAATACTACTAAAACAATCAAAGGATCGTAAAATCCCAGCCCTGTCAGTCCATTAACAGCCCAACATGCAATAACGGGGACCAGTTTAATGACTGCTGTTTCATGAGGTCTCGGAATTATGTCCCACAGAAACTATTAACGACCCCTGCATACACAAAGAGACCCTCTGTTGATCAAAGCTCAGACCTTATTAATAAGTTTACCTAGAAGAGTTGTTACTACATACCTGATACTAGCAGGTGCCCATCACATCAGCCAAGCTGTGCATGTGTGATACAGCCAATGGTCTCAGGATCAAGTCCTTCCTCATCCTTAGCCACCTGTGTTTATTTATATGACCATTCATTCCTCCATTTCCATTAATACATCAAGTACAATGGATGATCCTAATAAATAAATGTATCAAATTATACATATATTATATTATGCTTACAAGAGCCAATTACACATCTTTTGATAGGGGTATAACATTGAATTGATACTGATATATTGTGATTGTGAGATGAAGAAAGGGTATGTAATCGCAGATACTAATATCAAAATAAGAATCTGTTATTTACTTCATGGAAGTATATAATGTGGATTACGAGTATATTGGGTAAACAACAAATATATTTCAGTATATTTTAAAAAAAAAATAAATTGAGGCCAAATCTACTGTAACCTACCATGTAGATTTAGCAAGATTATCAGAACCAGATTTTTAAAAGGGATAACTCCATTTTAAGGTACTTGATACATGGACATTATGATATATAGCAATATATTTTTCTGAAATATTGTGAGTCCTTTTCACCTTACCATACACAGCCCTGTCTCAGACAGTTAAGATACATTTGTCAAATGTTATGTTTCCATTCATCATGAGGGCCGGCTTTGTCTTAATCGGTTAAGAGTGATTCTTTAGCTGAGAACTTCATGAAATTGTTACACTCAAATACATACTCAAAAAAAATATTTGTAAAATACATGGTTTCTGGGGGGACTGAGAGACCATAATGTCTCTCGCTGCTAGCTGCAGTTCTGCAGCTCCGAATCTGAAAAAATCAGATGGAATTTATTTAGATCTGCAGGAGCTACAGACATTTAGCTATCTTGTTGTCTCTCTTTCTTTCCCATCAATATGATATTAATATAATTTATATTGCAGTATTCTCCTAATTCTGTCTTGTTCTCTACTGAGCTATCCTGTTACAGGAGCAGCCCTTTGACAGGTATATATCATTCCAATTAATTAACAGTCCCCCAGGTAACACCTCAAGTGTCAGTCAGGTAATAAACTGGTCTCCAATGGACTTCCTCTATCTATGTACAGCCACCACTTCCTACAACCCCAGACACTGCATGCTGGGATGTCATGTCGTCTATTTTAAGTTACCTAATTGTATCTAATTAACAACCTAGTTGCATTAGTTTTTCCTGTTTGCACACATTGGGAGGCCCATCATTTCAGCTTTCTCAGTGCAAAGATGGAAATGAAGCTGAGAATGACCACTGGCTTAATACATTTTGGTTTTTACCCAGAAATCAGACAGCTGTACAATTCTTAATATATACATCTTGAATGCCTTACTATATTTTACTTGTTGGCAAAAGTCATGGTAAATTGTTTTTTATATAATAAAGTCAAGTTGAATCACTCAAACCTCAAGTAACTGCCTATTAATTGAAGGAAATGTAGAGAGGTGTCAAGGATCTGTTCTTCACTCTATTAACAGGGCTGGACCATCTACTCAAGGTCGCTGTGTAATGTCTGCTGAGTCGCAGAATATTATCATCTGTACTCTGCGGCACAAGATATTCCTTAAATTGATAAAGTAAATGTACTACCAAAGTACTGTATTACTGTATAGCACTCGCAGCCAACATCTTGACCTACAGGAAACATGCTGTGTTTATAGTTCAATGACCTTGTAATCAGAATCTGACCCCGTGTCCTTCACTCCTATCGCTATAGTTACCAGTTGATGCATATCATCTTCGTTCACCAATTTTCTCTCTGGGAGCTCTCCGAGGACAGGAAATATCTAATTCTTTCAATTCTTCGTCTTTTATTCCATTCAACCAGATTTTATAATTCTGGAAAGGATTTTAAGAAATAATTATGTTAAATTCAAAAAAAAAAAAAATTGTCTCTTCATGCGTGAATGAGACATGATTACTCCATACATATTTTAACGACTGCATCCCCATATTTTATTATTATGGAAGGATTAGCACACCAGTATAATAACATTGACATTATTAGTGTCATGCTAGAATTGAATCCGTTTAAACCGAGTTCTATAGGAACCATGGTCATGGTCCAGTGAAGCAAACCGCTTTGAAGCCATCATAAAAGTGAAGTGGTTCTCGGACAGGTGCACTGGTTCATGAACTTCACAAGGAACTAATACTCTGTTCCGTGTGTAATATGTCAAAGGAGGAGCCAGTAATATATCTGCATGTCATTTATAAAGATCAAGGCTTCATATTGGAACAGAGGTAGACTGGTTCCCCTGTTACATTGAAAATTTGGAAAATTGGTACGGAGCTCAAAACATTTACAGCTTTAAAATGACTTTGCAAAAGCTGCTAGTACATATACATATCTATTATAACACACAATCTCTTATTACCTTAATCTGGAACAAAGCAAATGAATTAAAATAAATACTGTAATATCGTCAATTTTCAGTCCCTTTAATGCAAATTTTAGCAATGAATTAACTTAAAAGGAAGGACAGCAAGAGACATTTAGGTTTTATTTCACAGCCTCCCTAAAACAGCTTTCTTATCAAAACATTGACAGATAGATACAAAATAAAAAGACGTCATTCAACAAGAGATTAGGAGACGTTTATGGATCAATGGACGAGTTCTGAGGAGACCTTTACATCGCCAAATCACCAGAATGTCCGCAGATAATAGCCTGCACTGCTGCGATCAAGCGGTAAAGCGTGGGCGTCAGGCTTCGTCCATCACTGATAGAGCCCCCTATCATCTCATTTACAATTTCAAATCTGTCCCTACAATTGCGGATATGAATTATGAAGCCATTGGGAATTCTCCATTAACCCTTGGTATTTTGGTTTAATGGACAGAAAATTGAGAAGAAATTATTGTTCTTGGGTTTTGTGGTTTTTTTTACAATTTCTTTTACACATAACATTTGGTCTGGCTGTATTGAGCAACTGCAGCAACTGTTAGATTTAATGATGCATGTAAAATAGTTGCTGAAATAATGTGACCACAAATTTTCCGTACTACAATATCAACTATAGCTGGCATTAATACAAATCAGCTACCGGCAAATAAACCATTTATAATCACAAATCTACTTAATTACACAAATTAAAAGATATTGATGTAAGCTCAAAATAAAAAAAAAGAAATCTTAATGCTTTAAACATTACCAACTTCCAAATCATGACCTTGAACATTAAAAAATCAAATACTAAAAAAAATTATTTTTTCTCTGAATAAGAAATTGAATTAAAAGAAGATATACAAAACATCACCAAAAAAAACAACGCAAAAACAAAAAACAAAGGAACAATAGTTTAAGGCTTCAATACCCTCTCTCAACCCTAGAAATCATTTTAAAAAACCTCTCTAACACTTTGGAGAGGACAATTAGTAATTGATAATTGAATGTAGATAAATGATGCCTTGATAGATCTATTGTATTGAATTCAGTATTTCATTAAGAATTTACATACACTAACCAAACTTCAAAACTCTGTATCCCAGCTGTATCAAAGTTGATAAATTATAAGTAAATTAGTTTATTACAATTAGCTGTTTGATCATGTCCAATGTACTAATAAAGAAATTGAGATCTGTGCAAAATCTCTACTTCTGTTCAGTATATCATAAATGAAGGTACAGAATACATTAATTGACAAAGTTCACTTGGCTAGAAAACGCTCAGTTTTATGTGACAAAATGTCAGAATAAATCATCCACCATCTGGGATAGAGGCACACTTCAGGAAGACCTTTCTCACCATCCATGAATTCCCACCATCTATTAGGTATCGATAGTTCTTAGAAAGTTATTTTCCAACTAAAGCTAAAATATCAAAACATATTAATATAATGTTTTTTTCCGTCATGCTTCTGCTCCTTAAAAGAACTCCTAGTATGAGGTTATGCAAGAAAATCGGGATACAACAGAACCATTTTGTTTGACAACACACCATGACCTTATTTTATGATAGATCACAAAACAACTCTAAAGAAAAATACCCATAGGGGTGATAAGAATGTTTTCTGAAAAAGCAGATTTTGTTTGAAAATATTTGTAAACAACCACAGCTAGCAAAACTCAACACACAAAACAGGGGGATATTTCATGTTTTCATTACAGAGAGACATTTGTAAACTTAGAAAATGTTTGAAATGTATGTGGTTTGACTTTTTTGTCATAAATCAGTATTAAGAAAAATGGAAGCAAACTTAAAACTCATCTGTAGTTAATTTGTGCATGGCTTCAATTTTCTCAAACACACAGCAATATAATCTTCAGTATGTGATGTATTCATTAAAACAGCACAAAGGACCAGAAATCGTAATGGACCACTTGATGTCTGGTTTTTTTATACTGTTTTATAATGGCTTGGTCATGAAGAAGCAGTTTCTGCTGATAGCAGCACATTAGCTCCAGCCAAGAGCCGAGCATTAATGGGCCCTCCAACAACTCATGGAGTGAAACAGGGTCAGCAACATTGAGTGTCATATCTTACAAAATAACATATAAGGGTCATTTCAATTCTCTGCCTTGATCGTAATAAAAATGTCTCCATCTTCTCCTGAATTACTGATATTCTTGGAGTTATCTGTCCACACTGAAACACCCCATCTCACTGCTATGTGGCATTCATTATATATATACTGAACATTATGTCTGGCCATCATCCCTGCAAAAGCATACAGTATCTTGATTTGAAAACAAGTGTTTATCTGTATTGCCCCTTCAGCAGTTGGCCAAGTTGCTTGTTTATTGCTTTAGTTTTTGTGTAACTTGTTAAGTATATGCTGCAATCTTGTTTCATTGTTTATCTACCCTCACTTCATCTGAATATTTCCATCAGCAACTTTTCTATTGTGCACAGTTTTTGCAAGCAAATCCTGAAACTCTGGAGTTTGCAGAATTTATTTAAGATAGGAATAAAATATAGTTATATTTTTATATTTCAAACAAAGAGTCCAGCTTCCAGCAATGCTGTATTAAATTTATTGAAACATTAATTTTTCAATATTTCATGATTTGATACACAGAAGCCATTAAGTTCTAGTCTTTGCCAGAAGCTGAATTTGTGGCAGAAATAATTATATAAAAGCTCGTAAAACATCCGTAAAACATCCGAGAATTTCTCATCCTCGTAGTAGCCTTGGCACAATTCACCGTAGCAGATATTCCTAACATTTATCAGTTATCATACAACATGATCTATATTGGTGAGGGCAATTTTAGGCTCCCAGATCTAAGTTCTCAGCAAAACATCGCTTCGTTTTTATAATCGTGTGTAAACATCGCCAGACACGGATGTTTTTTATCGTAATCAATTTAATTCTGAGCATGACCAGTAATATCAGGCAGGACTGGAAGTGACGGCATTATGTGTGACATTTAGTGTTACTGCAGTGAAAGCCCTAACCGCACTGCCTGTATCATATTTGTGATAAAATATTTTGATCTGCATAATTTGATCACACACTTCAAAATAAATGGCTGGCACAAAATATGTTTATCTTCTGCACTAAGTGAAAATCTGTCTATCTCCAACACAAGTGGAACATAATCTGAATTCAGCTAATATGCACTTCTATAACCTCTCCTTATGGACAGATATCTGGGCTTTCTTTATATAAACATATATCTCGGCTTACCCCCTCCCTCTCCACCATACAGACAGATATCCCTCTGAATGAAAAAATACTTAGACTTCCTTAATATGAACAGATATCTGGGTTCCTTTATATATGGACAGATATCTGGACTTTCTTTCTAGGAATACATACCCTGGCTTCCTTAACATGAAGCGTTCCTTTATATGAACAGATATCTGGACTTTCTTTCTAGGAATACATACCCTGGCTTCCTTAACATGAAGCTTTCCTTTACATGAACAGGTACCTGGGCTTTCTTTTATTTGGACCATTATCTGGACTTTCTATTTTGGACAGTTTTCTGGACTTCCAACAACAGATATCTGAGTTTTCTTTACATAGAATAGAATTTGGATATATGGGCTTACTCCTACCTTTAAATTGAGAGGTATATGGACTTTATTTAATAGACATTTATGTGGATATCAAACGGTTATCAAGGCTAATATTCCAATAGAAAGATACAACTTGTTCCAACATCCCATTTCCTTCATAAATCAATGAACAGATTTAATTTGTGCTTTACTCCAGGAAATGTTTCACTGTGGCTTTTCCCTTGAGACCACATCTATACTGATGTCTGTAGCTTTCAATCTAAAAAATGATACATTATTCATAACATGTAGAAAATATTATCAGTAGTTCTACAAATATATATTGACTTCTTTCTTTCTTTGTTTGATGACTATAGAAACATCACAATTACTGTAGCTGCAGTGTAGAATTAGATATGCAATCAATATTCAATGTATTAGTATGTAGTACTCTTACAACTCCTTACATCCTGTGGTTGCTCCTTAACCTAAACACCCTCACATAACACAGGTATTCACAGGTATTCACAGGTATGTGTACTACGATGTCGGGATTGGTCCTGTTGCTATAGCAGCCAAAGTCGTCACTCCTAAAACCCATTCCTTGGTTTTGACAAAAAGTTGACATCACAGGATGAAAAGGTTCCAAGAAATTTATTCTCTACTAACATCAACATCAGAGAGGTGGGAGGGTTGGTTAAATATCAGAACAATTAACATGCATTTCACTTTACAGATTGGCTTTTGATGGGTAAAACTGACATGCAAATGCTCAATATGCTTACAGAATCTAAAGCCATGGACAATTTGGAATAAACTTGAGGATTAAGTCATGCATTAACACTCAATTTCCACAGAGGAAATCCCAGGGTGGATTCAGACATTAAAGAGTGAAATCCGGGGTGGGTGGTTCAAATTACTGTGTTTAATACCTCAACTACTCAAACACAGGGTTATATAAATTGATACAGTGATGAGAATTGTGGTTCTTCCTAACATGGTTTACATGACACACATGACAGTGTACATGCTGCAAATATGAGACAGAGAAAAAGAAAGATAGAAAGAATCTAAATAGTAAGGTTAGTTGAAATATCAAGGTACCATACCAAAGTAATATAAAGTCATTTATCATGATCAACATAATTATAACCCTACACGTTGTAAAAGAAATTCATTGTATTTTTTTTAATACCCAGGAGGGAGAATGGAAAATGGTGGTGTTCACACAGAATAAAAGACTTAAATTGATAATGGATCAAAGGCAGAGAACTGGTTCAGGAGTATTACATATGCATTAGCCGAGTTATAGGAGAAGAGCCTTGATCTGATCTGAGCTCTGATTATTCCAATAATACTTGGAAAACTTTTTGATCAAATGAATGACAATTGGATATGTTTTGTTATTACGGTCTAGTTAAAAATAAAAAAGGAAATATATTGTAAGTAATCTACAGAAGCCCGTTGGTGCCACTTCGAAAAATATTTTATCTGGCGGCCGCCAGATAATTATTTGGTGGCCGCCACTTATTATCTTGCGACTGCCACATAATATCTGGTGGCTGCAAAATTACTTTCTGGCCGCCGCCACACTATTTTCTGGCGGCTGCCACATAATTATCTCACGACTGCCAGATAAAATACTGGCTTCCTGATGCGCACACGTTTTAATGGGAGCTTTTAGGGAGTAGTGGATACACTCTAAATTATTAGTTATATTAATAATTTCTGAATTTTGACACCAAATTTCAATTGCAGAGATTAAGTTTTGAAACACTGGTGGAGTGGAATGTACATTAAACTTTATTCAAATCTAGAATGATTTAGATGTTACTTTGTGCCTTATGTGCCCAATATGAAAATGCAAAGCAGCGGCTCTGTCAACATCCATCTTCTCAACCAAATATAAATACAACAACACTAACCTTTTTGAAAAACAAACTTTGTAGCGGCCACCAGAAGATTATGTGGCGGTCGCCATATATTATGTGGCAGTCGCCAAAAGATTACATGGTGTCCGCCAGATATTATATGGCGGCCGCCAAATAATTATGTGGTGGCCGCCAGATAAATTATTTTGCGGTCCTCAGATAAATTATGTGGTGACCGCCAGATAAATTATGTGGTGGCTGCCAGATAATTATATGGCGGCCGCCAGAAAACTATCTGGTGGCCGCCAGATAAAATATTTTTTTCACCTGGCACCAATGGGCTTCCAAAGTAATCGAAATTAGTCTTTGCATTATTAATTTCTTTATAATATCATTTTCATCTTTCAAATCTAAATTTAAAAATCTGTAAATTATGAATTGATTCAATAAAGTGAGAACAGAATTCATTTGTCTGTGACTTTCAGGAACGTGTCCATTGCATTGCATTACTGATTTCTCCCTCACCCAGAGTACACTCCCGGTAACTGTATTAACCTCACTCCCCCGCACCCTCCATGTGTCAGTACAGGAACATAAATGAACTCCCCACACCTGGGTAATTCTCCCTGAGATCAATATTCTGGGAGTGTTCAGACAATAACGGAGTGTACAGATTTTCAAAGACTTAAAAAAGTCCTTCTGATACTGGAGTGCACTAGATGATACAGACTCTTCAGGCCTCTTGATTTTCTTTGGGGCCAAAAAGGCACCTTTTTTCCCAAAATTGAGTGTGTTTTTCCCATTTGAGATTGCCTTGCACACCTAAAACCAAGGCCTTTACTCACTGGTATCATTTCGGAATGTATTGACTCCCGCACATTTGGATAAGTCCAGAATCATTAGGATGGTCCCCTCCTACAACTCATTAACTCTGACTATGAGTCCACGCAAGGCACCGAGTAAAATCTCTCGAGTTTAATGATCAATAAACAATTTGCTGTCATGCCCTTGCTGTCCGTTTCGTCTAGCCGTTATATAAATCTTATTGATTTCACCATTCCCTGGTCGCAGCTGCGGACGAAATCAGTTCCTGCGACTTCTATTGAATATTACATGTGTTCCGCAATCATTTGTCATAACAACGGTCTTAGAAGGATTCAGAAACCTTTCTTGTGCTATGGTTTTTTCTAACGCGGGTTTTACATTAATGATAATTTGGGATGGGGAAAACAATGACAGAAATGATATTCTATTTTATTTCGATCAGGAAAAATATAACCGATTTACAAATAAATTGAAATAATACGTTATTTTAGAAATATATCAGCATTTACACTCTTAGAAAAGGAGGGTGGGAATTTCTTTACAGTGAGCATTATCAATTCGACTACATAAAGGTCTTAATTCAAAATAAATGACCCGTTTTCATGACAATTTGTTCCAGATCACCACTGATCTACATCGATACAGCTTCAGTGTATATATGTTTAAAAATTAGTTTGATATACTCAGGTCCCCACGATAATTTATTAATCGAGCCAACAAACTGTGTAATTATCAATCTCTAGATGATATGAATCTCTGTCCCTAGAAAACAACACTAATTCAGTGTACCCTCAGGATCCCAGGAATTCATTCTACATTAGGAAATCAGTGAAAATCTTCTAAATTGGAAAATCACTGGGATTTCATTCTAATATATTGTGAAACCAAAGGGAATTCATTTTATATCGTGAAACCATTGGGAATTCATTCTATATTGTGAAACCATTGGGAATTCATTCTGTTTTAACTAAAAGGAAATTATAATGAGAATTTTCATTATATAGTAGGCAATCATTGAAAATTCATTCTATACATGAAATTGTAATGGGAAATCTGCAGCATTTGGAATATCATATTTTATATTGTGAATATTATATATAAGGATATAACTGGGAATAGACTTATAGGGGGAAATTGTTTGAATATAATTCTATTATGGGAAATTTTTGGAAGTTTATTCTATGAGGGAATCATTTCAAATTTCTGCTATTCATTGAGAAATCATTGGGAAATCATTCTATTTGGGAAATCATTGGGAGTTTATGCTTTATGAGAAAATCATTTAGATTTCTGCTTAAGTAATGTGTTCGATGGATGTTTACTTTATAAAGTGGCTTTGTTGGGAGTTTATTCAATAACTGAACTTAGTTGGAAATATATCATAAATATCTCATGGTGTTCCATAGGTCAGTTTACTTCATTTTGGAACATATTGCTTGTTAGGACTTTTTCTTTTAAATTGTACGTTTATTCCATACGTGTATTTGAGTTTCATGTTATTCTGAGAGTAACTGAGATAGCAATTGTGGCAGGCTTTAATTTGGCGACATCCCAATACACCAAGAGATAGGTGGTCAATTTCAGATAAACCCGCCCTACAGGGATTACACAAGGTTAGGGTCAGCTCCTGCTTTTGGCACTGTCTCAAGGCCACAGCTTTTGTTTAGGGTTGTCTACAGTAAAAATGTATATTGTTAGATTGTTCAGGGTCCATCAAATATTGAAAGTCAAAACAATAAGTTACACAACCTTGAATGAAATTCTGGGATTTGCATCATCTTCATGTGTTGTGTGTGTGTGAGCCCTTCATGGTTCTATCTCTGTACCCAAAAGATGTGTGCTAAATCTAAGAGTAGAAGTATTGATGAACCTTAGAAAAAACCAAGACAACCTTGACACACATAGATTACCAGCCCAGTGCTCTCCTACTGATTAAATCACACCCATCACCCAAACTCAACTTTGGAATCATTAGGCAGAATTTACCTGGCAGACGTCGTTTCTGGTTCTATTTTTGGGACGATGGCGAGTTTCGGCCTTTGTCTTTTCTGCTTTAACGTTAGGAGACATACCATAGCAGGGTTGCCAAAACTGACTTCATTCTCCACACAACTTTTGGGAACCAATGTCACCCACCTCTGGCTGTTATCAGCATGTCACCTACGGTGTCCATCAAAACATTACCTGTTTAACAGGTAAAAAAAAAATTATCAGTAGCTAGCTAAGGTAAATCAAATCAAATCTGCTAAATGAAAACAGTGCCTTAAATGCAACATTGGGGGGGTTGGGGGGGGGGGGATCTACGTATCTGCTTAAATAGCCTTTACTTATTCACTTTATATATATTTATACTGATAGACTTTAATGACCCCCACCCTATACAATCCCCCAACTGACCATGCCCCTTTAGTCTATCTCTTCCTTTGATCATAATGCTACATTTTATTTAGTACTTAGAGTTTTGTTTCAGATAAACAATTCATTTACTTTCATTCTAGGAAATGCAGATCAGACAGGTTCTGTAGTTTGATCATTCACACCCAATCACCCAGGCCTGTGTCTATCACTGATCCATACACTGTTAGATATACCTATGCAATGACATCATGTGCTGTCTATATTACTAGCATCTCTTACAGTTTGCTGTGTAGGGAGAGGGCAGAATATGTTCTTAATCTTGTTGTATTACTGTGCAAAGTATGTCTGAACCAACTATAAAACAATCTAACAATAACTCTGTTCATGAGATTCATCAAATAGTCATTCACGATATGGTTTGAGCTATTAGGTAATTTCATAAAAAACAACAAAGCACGCAGCTTACATCTACAGTAGGTATTTACGATTATTCCTCTTTGAAATGTTTGTTAATAAGTTTGGTGATAAATGTTCCTCGAACATCCCCTCATCAATCAGGACAAACGGGAACCTTTCATTACATACTTCACAGTTATAGCCCTCAACACTGTCACAGATTTATTTGACCATCACTCTGTAAGTTACCACTACAGGGAAGTGAACAACCTGTGAAAATCTGACATGGTTTCTTTCACTTCACTTCTTATGAACACAGTAGCCATAGATTGAAAATTGGAACACTTTTTGGTGTCCTTAGACATTTAACTTTTTAGGAATTCTAATTTTGTATCTTTTGATCTTCTCCCATGAGAAAATCCTTGCTTGGACAAAAACATTTTTTTAAAATTCGTTATTTTCCCCCCAAGATTAATGTTTATGATCAATTGAAGAACACATTGTAAGTTATATAATACATATGTACACCTTGTACAAGTGTACAGTACTGAAATAGTAATGTTTATCAACCGCTTACATGTGTACATATTTTGGGATAGGTTGCATTACCCTGATCAAAGTCACATGCAGTGTTTTCCTACCGGTACACATAAGTACAGAGCACTGTAACCAATTGAATACCTACAGACCAGTGCAATGATTTAAAACTGGTCACAAATTAGTTCACCGCTGTGGGTCGGGGGGTCTTAAGATATCAAACCTAACAAACCGTATTAGTATTGATCGCAGCATTAAAGGTCTATTTACACTGTGTGTGTAATAAGTCTGATTAACAATAGAACATAGAAATACGAAACTCAACCTTTCTCCTTATGGCACTGACTTAAAAAATATAGAAACCATCTACTGGCATCTATGTATATGGACATTAGACAATTTCTGCCTGTTAAAGATACTGGCATCTATAGATATGGACATTAGGCAATTTCTTCTGCCTTCTATAGACAAACAAATATCTTCTTATCTTAGTAGTAATCAAGAGTTTAGAAGATGAGTATATCAATTAGAAATGTTTTACAAGTTATCCTGTTTTCCTTCTCTCCTTCCCTCTCCCTCTAGATCTCAGGAAAATAAAGATATGAATTGTAATCAACCTCTCTCTCTTTCTTTCTCTCTCAATCAGGGTTCCTAACTGTCAGGGGCTCTTTAAGGTAACCCCTGACCCCCGACCCTATATGAGGTTCTGAGTGGCTCTGTCTTTTGTAACACTGAACAAGATAAGTCAGTGTTAACTGATTGTAAATAACTGACTTCTTTTTAAAGACGGCAATGTATAAACCCATTTTGTAGACTTTCAAAGGTCATATAATTTTGCAGATGATGCACCTCAAAAAAAGGAGTCAACAGTTTTGAAAATTTCTATTTCTAGAAAATAAAAACCCTGGCAGGTCTACTGTGAATTCATCCAAGCCTGTTATCATGTATAAATTACCATTTCAGTGCACAGGAAACTCCTTTATCCAAATTTTAAAAGAGTTATAATAAACTCCTGAATTTCAGAATTATAATAGAATCCCTCCCTCAGGTTTAAAATATCTGCAGAGCAATGAAAAAAAAAATAAAGCAAAACAAGAAATTGAAAATGTCCTGACCCCAGTGTTAGTGCGAACGGTTTGCACTATTGCAATCACATATCTATGCATTGCATCTTTATTTTTTTAATTTTTCAAAAATTTACAGAAAGATTTTATTCATATAAAATATGCATAACTAATATTTTAATAGGTTCAAACCATACAAATCTGAAATGACACACTGGTTTTATAAATAAATACATCCAAAATAGCTCGCTTTGTTCCACATCTCCGTAGCATTCAGAGCATACCATCTCCAGCTAATGAAATTAAATTTAAATTTAGCAAATTAAGATGTCTGTTGGCTAATTAGTTGGAATTAACATTAAACTCTGTCACGTTTAGCTGTTGCTCCTGGGGCCTGACACCTCCATTCTTGCTCCATGACAGCTTTGTGAATAAGATCACCTTTCCTCTCTAGGAGACCCCCTGACCCCGGGAGACTGTTAGCTCTTTCAGGGTGATATGTTTCTATTCTGACCACTTACTGATAATTTACGTCTCTCTGTTTCTCAAACTTCAAAGTACCGATCAGCCAGGCATCGTTACTCCTGACAAGGGTTCTTTCATGCTTCATTAAAGGCAAGGTTACTGAAACCTTAAATCTCTCTCCTCTCTTTCTTTCCTCTCTCTCTCCTCTCTTCCTTTCCTCTCTCTCTCCTCTCTTTCCTTTCTCTCTTCCTCCCCCCCCCCTCTCTCTCTCTCATCCATTGATCTTACTGTCTTGTGATTGACAACAACAAAATGGCAATAGGCTATGCCTGTTGTCCAAACATATTGAATTCATTCAATAAAATATGTTTAAATTAATCAAAAAAATGAAATGCTATTAAGTCTCTATATGTTGATAGCATTGTTTAATGATACGTTATAATTTTATTAATGATTGAAACTTAGACACGAGTCTAAAAATTGGTCCCGAGGCCTGGGTATAAAATTTCTTTCTAAATATTATTGAATTGCCTTTGTATCAATCATTCAACAGAAAGCATTGATTGTCTCCCTATAGTTGTTATTAATAAAAGAAATAGCTGATTGGTCGATCTCAAACATACGTCATAATGATTTATAGAAAAAAGAATCCTTAAATAGTTTGTTAATAATATATGGACAATTCAGTGTTTACGTAGAGGGGCAACTTCAGGACTGACATTATAATCATCTTTATGATTTCAATCAATTTTTAATAATCGTTACCAGAATTGTAGTTTGCTTCTTAGGCTCTTCCTAAATGCAATCTTTACATGTACGGTTATATTAGCAGGGACGTACGTACTGTATTACTATATATTTACATTCTCGAGTGTCTTTTCCTACGATAACACTACAAATCCATTTTGTAATGTATAGTCCAATACATTTTCATCAATTAACATTTTAATATTTAATCGTACAATTGCTTGAAAATTATGTAAATATAAATAATAAGGAATCATTCTTTGAATATAATGAGGTGATCAAATACGGTCGGGGGAGATTAACTTTGCTGGATTTTTCCTTAAATACGTCCCTGGTGTTACCAACAGTCATTACACAGTTACAGTCGTCGCACGTGAAAACGACATAACTTCCGCGCGTGAATTCAGACTGTTAATCAACTGAAAATATTTCCTGATTGAACTTCGAAGGATATAAGCCATTATGTACAACCCCCGCCATACATGCCTGCTTACAGTGGTCAGACAGGAGGGTCGTTGTCGCTGACAGAATTTGTCCCTAGGTGACGGGCCAGACGTTGTGTTACCTAACTAAGGCGCTGGACAGCACGATGGCCAGGGTCGGCACCTTTCACATCCATCAAACGCTTTGGAGCATGCAACTATCAAGATAATAACGGCCGAGGGTGTCCGAAAGAAAAATGAGATGTCGCGGGAAAAAGAGCGTGAATGACATGACCGCCTGGCCTACTTTGATTTGCTGCATCATTTAAGAGTCTTATAAGGGGGTTGACCACGAACATATTAAGACTTTGGATTGATTTGAATTTTGCTCCCTCAAGGTCCATGTTTCCGCTTGTTACCCTGACATGGATACATCACGACAGGGATGGTACTGATCACAGAAGCTCAGTCTATTTCCTAACTAACGACCATTGAATCATGGCTCGCCAGCATCCTCCCCAGCCAATGGTTTTATAATCAGAACTCGTCAGCAGATTTTGACAGATAATGCGTCATTTTGCTTTGTTGCATTTCTAATTTGTATTCGTGAACAAAGGTGTTCAAAGGTTTCCCAATCTGTATATAAGCAGTGATCACTGTTACATCAGTAGACTTCCAGACCACGCTCTACTCTTGAAGAGAATACCGGTATATAAATGAATGACATGTACATGTATTGATATCAGACAGTATTAATGGGCGTACAGTGTACAAAGCCGTGTGCATGTAAGGGTTATATTCACTGCAAGTGCAATAAATATCAAACGATGGTCATTAGTATTCCGTATGTATGGTCCTTAGAACTATATTTGATTTGTGAAAACAAGTAAAAAAGGACACTGGAGTTCTCTCTCTCCTCAATGAAAACATTACCATATCTAAATCTCTCTCTCAGAGTCTGTCTCTCTGTCTCTCTCACGTAACAATTGTCAGTAAGTTAGATCTAGAGCAGTAATAATCTGTAATCTACACAAGTTAACACTTCATTATCACAATATACCCAATATTAAGCCATCACCAAAACCATCACAGAGACGGACTGATCTCTTCTCACTTTGGATTCAATGATCCCCTTCTTCTCAGTACAAATATTGACAGTGTTAAGATATAAAACCTTCCAATACCTTAGCTGTTCTCCAGTACTAATAAAAAACAATCGCTCCTCAAGCCCTTCAAACACCCCAATCAATACATACAGCATTGTCCACTAGTAGTTCTCAATTATTTACAATCTACCAGCTTTCTCTGCTTCAGTGATGTAGCCCTGGTGCTAATTTTCAGGCTTGGATCCACACACAATTTTTATTGCAAGGGTGTGAGTGTCCATTTACCCTAAATCTAGCCTCCCTCAAAACTCTAAAATTTTTTAGTAAACAAAAATTAAAAATTAAAAAAATTCATTGGACTTTCAGTCTAAAACAGAAGAAAACATCATTACCCTCAGGAAAGTGGGGGACTTTCAATTACCATATACATTATACCTTTTAACAGCTTATGAAAGGGGTCCAGGAATCTTGGGGGGGGGGGGGGGGTTCTATATTTATTTAGGATTACATGTACTCAGGGACATATATAACCCTGATGTGTTTAAAGATAGAGTCTTATAGACCTCTCCCTAACCCATCTTTAGATCATATTATATGTCACATTAAAAAGTTTTAACTCCAGTACTCCTTGTACATATTATTGAGTTATATGACATATAACTGGACAGATTTGTGCAGCAGATAATTCATGTCTTTGTTCTGTTGGGGGGGGGGGGGGGTGGATAGGGAGAGGATTTTGTTGAAATGCTGTATTTCCCTGTGGCAGATTCACCATGGGCGAGAGAATATTCCTGCACTGCAGCATTACACTGAAAAGAATGCTGTACCGTTCTGCCCTCAGCTGATAGTATCTGACTCCAGTATACTAAGGACTTCCCTCTACTGCAGATTGCTATCACTCCTGTTGATGTAACATCTTCCCCGAGGACAGCTGGCTCTGTAATCCTGTTGGTACTTACACCACCAGTAATTACAGAGACAGTGAACCCCACTCATTCAGGTCTGTCCCTCCGTATGTATACCTATCAGACACACTGGTGATCTAAATCGGAGGGAACCTAGATCTAATCACACCACTATGAAACAAACCAGACAGAGAGAATGTTTCCCTCGGTTCAAATATATCTAGGCTAAGAATAAGTTCTCAGGAATATAAAAGCTTGTCCATATTTGGGCTGGTTATGTACTTGGTGGAACAGACTTTTACGTCAGCAGTCGTATTAAAAAATGTTCGAAGCATTTGAAGGCGAGAATTAATATGAGGTAGTTGTCACCTCGGCTTGAATCATAAACTTTGTACAATTCACAAAGTCTGCTGCATATCTATTTTGGAAATAATATACACAACTGAAAATACCACGCTATGCTGCTAAATTGGTTGGTATAGCATAAAACATAATTAAACTCTCGGAAATTTTTCTTTTATGTCTTAATCTTTATTAAAATCTCAGTTTCCCCTCGAAGTGAAATAACTGTATGTCGCTCTAGGTAATTTTAACCACAAACAAATTTGGTCTATCCAGCATTTATTCAATTATTTATTATATTCCTTTTTTGCATACTATTTACACATTTTTCAAGTTCATAACGATTTAGAATGAAACGAATCCGTCAGCAGTGCAAGTAGGCAGAAACTGGGAAACTGACTGGGCACTAGTTAGTACATGTATACACTACACTAGGGGTACTGCTGTTGGGACCCCCCCCCCCCCCACACTAGGGGTACTGCTGTTGGGACCCCCCCCCCCCCCTCCATATCCATGGACCCTTTGAATGCGACAACGATAAGACTAAAAACAAACTGCTGACCCCCCCCCCCCCCCCCCCCCCCCAGTTCATATAAAGTCCATCCTAATTTCCTTATTTGCATGAATTTGCCCTTTTCTAAAAGTCAGTTTATATGTCAGTAAGCTTTTTCAATAATCTTTACAAATTGGTTTTAATTATCATGACGTAATGTCACAGGTTTTTATATATATACCCATGTGAATCAGGCACGTAGCATCTTTTTTCAAAGTGGGAATAGGGGGGGGGGGGGAGGGGGGCAGACTTTCCACATGATGCTCCCTATAAAAGGGGAAAGGGGGAGGGGGGGCAGTTCCTACCAAATATCAATTTTTTATTTGTGAATTGAAGAAAAATGTCTGTTTCAAAAAAGTTGGTGGGGGAGCCATGAAATATGTGCCTGTGAAATAAACACTGCAGACTGCACATTTTCCAATTCTAATGGACTTTTTATTTTCTTAGGCTAATCTTGCCCCAACGGACAGTTAACAATCAAGATGTCCATCTTGTTAGTATTAAATTTACATCCAACAAAGAAACGCCCACAACTGACCACCAAATACACTGCTTGATCCCTGGAAGGATATTTTCTCATTACAATCATTTTTACATGTAAATATTTTGGGGTGGCATATCAATATCAGTTCCATCTCCGTCTTCTTGCACACAAGTAAAAGAGTAAAGAAAAAAGTAGTTTCAAAAATATTTTATTTGTTTAACTGGAATTTGCCAAAAATTACAATTTATTTCCAGTGTCAGAAGCCATGATAATATGATACATATTGACACTCAGTGTCCATAACAGGTAAATAATATATATATAGATATATATGCATATACATAAACGTGTGTGTATACATATACTGCATGGTGATATTGTATACATAGATCTAAGAAACAAACAAGCACATAGTTTGTAGCAACCAATAATTGGGCGAGATAATAAAATACTATGAATTATCATCTACTGGCTTCAACCCCCAAGAAGTTTTCTACCGAATCTTAGCATTTTAAATTTCCTTGAAATTCAAACCATTTACATTTTGTGAATACCCTAAAATATAACAAAATTCAAAAATCACATCCCTTTACTGAAACTTGGATTCAAGAGGAAAGTTTTCCCAGGGGGTGAAGCATTCAGTACACCTGTGTACAAAAGTACATACTCTGGACTTTTCATTCTGAGTGAAAACTTTGGTTTTTTTTTTACAACACTCCTAAAGAAAACATAACGGACTAGAATAGATAGAATACAGAACAGTGATAATTGAGACAGAATAACAACCCTCAAAGAACCATGAGCAAACAACAGTCTTGGTAATCTTGTCTAACAAATCAGGAGTAACAACTCCAAACAAGATAAAAATAATCATTATCACTATTTCATTTTCCCTAAAAGTTGCCACCTAAATATATACCAAGAGCTAATCATTGAAGGTTGGAAAGTTGCCCATGATTAAACAAACAGGTCGATGGATCAAGTGCTAATCAGAAGTGACCTAAATAAAGGAAATTCTTTTCATTGTTCTCAAAAATACCCCCTCCCCCTTTTCCCTCCATTCCCCTACATAAAAGCCCCCCAGTGACATGGATCTCTTGCATGAGATGAAATAATCAGTAATTTTTTGTCCGTTAACGACTACACCCTTTAGTGGTACTTCTGCATTCCTTCAGTGAGAAGGGATTACACTAGAGTTGAATAATGTACAAGAGCAGAGCTTATAACAGGTCTAAAGCAGATGCCCCAGGGGCACAGGCTGTCAGGGGTGATGGATGTACCAGAGGCCTGCTGAAGTGTTAGTACTGTCAAACCATCCCTACAGAAATAAAAGGCCGCAATTTATGGCTTTCTTTCCCCCGACAAAAGAGCTTGCAATACACAGTCTTCACAAAAAATCATCATAAACAAGACAACATATGGGACTAACTCTCGGCTTCTCCACCGTTTTTTTTTTTATAATTTTGTTTAAATACGTAGAAAAAAATGTACATTGAAACATAATTTCTTTTCATTAAAATAAATGAATTTCACATATTCATAAATTTGATATAATTTTCTAGAAAAAAAATTAAAGAAAAATACACAGTATATAGGCCAAATAAAGTAATGAAAAAATCCCTAAAAAATGTATGTCAACAACTGTCAACCGTTTTCATGCCTATTTCCTTTAGAATAAATAACAAATGATGACAGTTGTACATCCTAATTTTATTAAATTATGCAGGCATTTCATTATTTTAAATCTTTAGTAACAACAAAATGAGGAAAATTAATAAGATGACGACAGATAGGTACATGTACATATATAACATAAATTAACTGTGAAAAACTCACTCTGCATTCAGAGGAGACGGGATGTTTTTCCCTTGTTTTAATTAAGAATCTCCTGCAAATGAGGCAAATGTAATATCTTAATGTTGAATTTCAATCTATTATTTCCAATATAGATATGGAACATAAAATTGACAAACAATAAACATCTTTGGTAAGACTTGTTGTAATTTGATGCCCACAGAATTATCCCCATAATGCAAACATTTAAATTTTAATATGACCAGTAATACTTTAATAGTCCCTGACCCTAACCTCTTACCCCATACCATTCCCCATTGAAGGAATTGAAGCTCACAAAGGACTTATGGTCAACTCTTACCGAGTGGAGAGAAGGCCTTATACATGCACTTGTATACATTTCCAGCTTAAAGTTTAAAATCAGTTAACAGATATATTGGAACGTTATCAAATGAACGAGTCCACGAGCGTAATGCCCTTGCGCATTTTGTACCCTAGAATGATAATCCAAATTTCTGAACACTTCAGGTCTGGTCCCACGGTTCAGTTTTTTTTTCTTAAGATTTCAATCTTAAACATATGTACATTGTCAATATCAATACATATTTATAAAAGAAGAACATGTAACAAAATATGTCATGTTTACGATTTCAACAATAACAAGAAATACAACAAAATTGCAATTTTTTTTTTCAAAAAGTAGGGATATTAATCACAGAGAGAAAAAAAAACTCATGGTAACATACAAGTATCTACTCCATCAGTTCTACATCACAGCTGTCCAATATCAAAACCAGTGCAACAAAAGAAAAAAAAGCGCACCACTTTTGCCGTTTTTATTCTTGACTATAGATGGTAAATTAGTTGGCTACCGCTACACAAAAACTCAATGATATGACACAAAAAATCCTGATGTTGACAACAGAGACCTAACTGAAATCATGTTTGGCAATGTTTGGTAACTGATGAACTGTTTTTACAAGGTGACAGAGATGTATCATTGCTACATGTACGCTTTGGAAATTGTTTGCTGCCTATTTCTCTTATTTTTCCCAGTGTGCAGTGCACACACATTTTACAGGCTGTTTGTGATGCATACTCTTGGCACACTGATGATCGCTATATAAACTCTGTAGGATCACCCACATTATACAGTCACACCAAATAATGCAAAAAAAACACTTTCTGAAGAAAAAAAAATATCTCCATCTTTTAACTTGCTGATAATGCTCACATTCATCTAAAACACCTTGATATATCATTTACATCCATACAAAATAACTTTTTCTCATGATTAATAAAAAAAAAAAATTGTTGAAAATATATTTTTTATATATACATTTGTTTTAATTTAAGTGAAGCATAAATGACCATGTCTGAAATAGTATGGAACAATTACCATGAAGAATATGACACCAAAGGGAAAAAAAAAAATGTATCGAATTGTTCACTCCAACCATACTGCAAGGATCAATATCTAACCCCGGATTTCATTTAAAAAGAGTGAACACATTCATAACATACATATCGATTCAATGCTCCATTTAATACAACTCTCCCGTAGTCACTTTATAATGCGCAATGATCAGATAAACTCACAAGGGTTTACCAGATATGAAAACTAAATGTGGTGCAGTAGATCAACCAAGAAAATAAAAGATACGAGATTTAATCCTTATCATGCTCATACAATGGTTACGATTTGCACAATTATTTGAAGATCATTGGAAAAATACATCCCTGATACAAAAAAATCAAAGACTTTCAGGATCACAGAATATTTTTTTGACTTTTTCAAGGCTCCTTAATAAACATATCAAGTTTTTTTTTTTCCCTTTTCCAAAGATGGATCGTTTCACAAAAAAAGCACTTTAATCTTGCACACGATTATTATTTATGAATTTTTTGTTTAGCTTTCGTCCTTTTGATTAGGAGCACTGAAGAAATGGCGGTGGTGGGCAATGGGGACATGGGGCATTCATCTGATTCATCTGAAACACATTGGGCATAATGTTGTAATACTGTGTGCCATTGGAGACCGAGAAGGGACCATGGAAAAACACTTGGTCTATGGTCAGATTGTTCAATTGGTCGAATTGCTGCATCTCCAGCACTTTGCTTTGGGCCCTGCGCTCTTGTTCCATATAGACCTGGCAAGCTAACTGGTGAATAAGGTTAAGAGTTTGTCTTCTCTCGTGTCCCATCAGGCAGATAGTGCTTTCGTCCACCACACGATATAGTGTCATCAAATACTCGTGTTTCAAGTCCTCCTCATCACTGAAATGATTGCTCAGGTATGATTCCAGCTTTTGGCGTTGCTGATTTATATCACTGAAGTCGATGAAGAACCTTGAACACATGTATCTTTCCATTGCACGAATGTCCACATTTTCTGCAGGGTTGTAAGCTCTAGTCAGAAGATAACAATACTTCAACAGACCACCTCCACGGATTTCTTCCGGATTTCTGGTTGCGATCAGCTTGTTGTCCAAATGGTGCCATGCCTCCAAGAAATCTCCATACATGCTCTCTGCGACAACTGTGGGATAAAAGCGTTCACTCATGGGAGCTGAAGAAATTTCGTAGAAAGTAAGCAAGCTATCCAAAATAATCTGGAAAGAATCAACACTGAATTCAAACTGTCTTTTCATTTTATCCACGAACTTTAATTCCACGTTCTTTCCCTTGTTGTTGGAAAGAGAGATCAAGCTCCATTTGTCGCCATGCTCATTGCAAACTTTAACCATTTTCTGAACATATGCTTCCTTTAAACTGCAGCTGCTCATTTTCTCTTTGTTCACTCCATCTGGGAGAAAGTCAAGAAGGCATCCAAGAACACAGTTCTTGATTTTCTGGAGCTCAGTATGGTTTGAACCACGGGAGAGATCAACACCGAATATCAAATCTACATCATTGTACGAACGGACGGAGTCCGTCCCGAAAATATAGCTAGCTGCACCCCCATTCAAGCGAATATCTCGAACACATACCCCTTCTGCCTTCAGTTTGTCTCTTACAACCTGCACTAAATCCTTGAGCTTGACATCCAGTGTGGGAAAATTCCCGCGGCCATGTATTGGAATAACATCTTCCATCACTTTATTCAGCCGGTCAACTTGTTCATAGCACAAAACTTGAAAACGGTTCATACATTCCATCTTGACAGTCCCGTTTTCAAGTATATTTCACTTAAAGTTTGTCCAATAAGTTCCGAAAATTGTACAATATGGTTCAACACTTCTGAAAACACGGTACGTTCAACGCTTTCCTTGACCGTTCTCTTTCGTTGTGCAAGTCAATCTGCAGAATTGGCAGAAGTACATTGATTGTCACTTCACGGTGTATTTATACGCACTACGACGCGATAACGATGCTTTGGTTGTGATGCGGCTTAAATATCTAAAATTGAATAAAATAAACATAAAAGTTTAATTAAACTATCATGTAATACGTCTAATTCAATTATAAGATTTAATCCAAATGAAATAATTATTTAATATTAAATCGCTACTGCGAACTATTTTTATTTGCGGATGGATATTTCTCGAATGTGCGTAGAAACAGCTGATTATGGATAAAAATAGACATCTAATCGTTGATTGGCTTATGCTGAGGGAATACACAAAGTTACGATAGGTTGTGAAATTGATACGAAGTGCTTACATAACCAGTACACGAATCCCCGTTCGTTACCTAAAATTTACTTAGTGTGAACGATTTACTACGTTTTGAATGGGTTATTTTCATCATACTAAATAAATCATACTTATTTATTTATAAAGTATCAATAATTTTCGATTTGATACTTACCAATAACTATTCATAAAATATAAAGTTATAGATTTACCTTTTAGATCTTATCAATGAGATAAACATTGATAAATTATACAAGGAAATGAAAATTAACGAGATAAAAATAAACATGATACAATTTTTTTTTTTCAATACAGTAGACTGATCATATATAAATTTGTAAAAAGATTATATACAAATTGAAAAAAGCATACCTCTATATCAATGAAACTACACATTAAGATAAACTTCTTTGCAATATGGCTCTTAAAATTTGTTCTTTCCTGCGGAAAATGTAAATCCTTGCTTTACGGATATGTTGATGAAAGTGATGGATATTTTGTAAACAACTCAATTTTACACATCTCCCACGCAGTAATTGGGCCCAAGCTTAATTTACGTAGAATGCCTAAAATTATTTAGATATCGACTTTTGGGTTAGTCAATATCTAGCCGAACGTCATAAGGACTCGACGTAAAATTCCAATTACTCGACTGATTGAAGATGCTGCTGGAAATGGAAATCGATCGCACCATTCACGTCAGAGCAATGACCAAATAAGGCGAATTTTATGAATGAACAGGAAATTCTGTGAAAGTGATCACGTATCTTCTATATCAATCTCAGAGAGAGAGAGAGAGAGAGAGAGAGAGAGAGAGAGAGAGAGAGAGAGAGAGAGATTTTGTAAATTATATAAGATAATTCAATCCTTAACTGACGATCCGATCTTGTATATGATGACCAAATCTTACTGTATGCATGTAGCCTTTCAATCCCAATTAAAAACAAATAAACTAGTTTGCTATGGTATTTGGTCATAAATAATTTTTGAAAAGTTACTACGAAGGGAAATTATATATGATTTAAAATTGAAATTAGAAAATAGAAACTTCAAAGTAAAAATATATACAAAAACTATGTATGTCCATCTATATAAACAAGACTTCTATGAATAAAAAAATATCATTATACATGTAAATATAAAATCATAATTATTATAAAATGTCACAGGCCACCGCTATAGGTACTTAAATAATATCAGCAAATGTTCTATGATTTAATATAAGATTCACGACCATACTCTGTCCGTCTGTCTGTCTGACCATACTCTGTCCGTCTGCCTGTCTGACCATACTCTGTCTGTCTGACCATACTCTGTCCGTCTGACCATACTCTGTCTGTCCGTCTGACCATACTCTGTACGTCTGACAATACTCTGCCTGTCCGTCTGACCATACTCTGTCCGTCTGTCTGTCTGACCATACTCTGTCCGTCTGCCTGTCTGACCATACTCTGTCCGTCCGTCTGACCATACTCTGTCTGTCTGACCATACTCTGTTCTGTCTGTCTGACTGACTCTCTCTATAAACGAATACAAAGTGAGATAACTCTCGAAAATCTTTAAATGATTATTATCATGTATCATATGGCGTAATTTATTTGATATGCAGCTGTCCATTATAAAGTCTCAAAAAACCCTGACTATTACTATACTGTTCGCCTGTAGTGTAATTTGTACAAACACAAAACATTTATATAAATAGGCTCCTCAGATTCATGTCGGATGACTCAGGTAAGACAGGTGTTGATCAGCTGGGGGACACTTATCTAATTCTCCTTTCTAGATATGAGTAAACATTATAAGATGTAACACGTGCATTTTGAACACATCGAAGATAATACATTGAACACCCCCTAAAAAAAAAAAAAACACACACACACACACACAAAATCAGTTCACAGAGAAACAAACAACATGGAACCGCAGAAACAAACAATGAATGTAGAAACAGCCAAGCAAAATAAATAAACAGGAAACAAACATTAAATGTAGAAACAGCCAAACAAAATAAACAAACAGGAAACAAGCAACCAAACACTAATTAAAATTAAGTTAAACTAATAAAACACACAAATTGTTCCAAAACAATATTCACAGGCGAAACGTTTTCTAAAAAAGATACGATTCAAGGATATATCAGGGTTGGGGTGGCGGTGTCCGAGCATTATTTGTGGAATGTCAGAAGAACACTTATAAAAAGTGTTTGACCTCTCAAAATGTATAATAGCGTGAAGCGATTGGTTTTTTTTAATGGAACTTTCATTTTAAATGCGCGGTGTATGATCTTTATTTCTAGATTAGAATCAATCTCACTTGTACACTTACGTATTCCTTGGTCAAAGTGAGACAGGAACCCAAAGAGTCCGAAATTTCTTATGTTTTTCTGAGGTTTTTTTTTTAACGATTTTGATATTTTACTTGCCTGGAAATAACAAATTCGTTCAAAAAGCTAGGAAAACCTCAATTAATTTGGACTAGAACCCAAAGTGCGCAAAGAGGTTAAACTATAGTATAGCTCCATAATATTTCTTTAATTCTTTTATTTCTTGTAAATACCGCCAAATAACGCAAGTTTGTTTTTTTAAACAACGATTTGAATTTTGTTGATGTAATTACATTTTCCATTGATTGGGACGATATATATATATATATATATATATATATATATATATATATATATATATATATATATATATATATATATATATATATATATATTTTCATAACTTAGTTTTCTAACGTATATTTATGACATGACATTGTCATAATATTGACGAAATTAATCGATCGAAATTATTTCGACCCCTTGTTTCACAGGCGCCTGACGTTCATATATATATTATAATTAATGAGACTTTTCTTATTATCATAAAAAAACAACGAAAACAATAGCAACAACTATAGAAAAAATACTGATAGTTTATAACAACACATACCATATCTAAAAATACCTAAAAATTTGGAGAAGATCTGATGGTTAATGTGTTGACCATCCAGCCTCCCTCCGTAATATACGATATAAAATATTTTTTAGCTAATCAGAAAGCGTGTTACAACCAGAATTTGTACCACCTTGATTCGAGTATGAACAAAGAGAAGTAACTCGAACAAAATCAAATTCCAAATAATGTTGATTTTTTAAATAAGAAAGTTAACGCGGTTAGAGCAAGCTGAATTTATGAGATGAGTTTAATGATAATTTAAAATGCACTAAAATTCTTTTTACTTCAATTTGTGCTTAGAAAATAACTTACCATCAGTATAAAGTAAGTTATTTGTCTCATATCCAAGCCCGCGTAGCTCAGTCGGTAGAGCATCAGACTTTTAATCTGAGGGTCTTGGGTTCGAGTCCCAACGTGGGCGAATATATTTTTCATTTTTCATAAAATATGAATTAAATGGTCAATATTACGTTCCATCATTAGCAACCAAAAACAATTCATGTACCTAGGCATGAACTGATGTATAAAACTACATATAAGAGAAAATCTAATAAGGTGCCAAAACAGAAAAAATATGAATTTATTACATTATGATGGAAGGTGACAATATACAGAATATACTGTGGTATTAATTATCATATTATTTCATGAAAGTGCATGTGTAATAAGTGTGAAAAATATGGTTACTAAGCCATGACTAAAATAAATTATCCCACCTTTACCCTCATGCAGAGTTGAGCTTCTTGTTTACAGCCTAAGGTTGAAAACTTTGGATATTTGATTTAAATAAAACACTATTTTAATTTGGTGTAGAAGGCCTAATCACATGACGCAATCAGAGTATGTTATGGCCAAATGCAGAGAGATGTCAAGTGAACATTGCGTAATATTTCAGTTGTTCATAACGCTTGTAATTATGCTTAAATATTGCGTAACTCTCCATCTTGTTGTTTCGTTCTTAATTTAACAAATTCATAGAGTCAAGACATCACTGGAACTACAACATTCTCTGTTGTTAATGTTCGTTTGGATCCTGTTTGCTGAGAGTTTCTAATAGTAGAAAAAATTCAGTATTGCTTACAAAACATATAATTGAACACATTATGCAAGCTTGTTAAGGGACCAACCAACACACAAGTGTTTGAGGAGCCCCCGTCCTCAAACATGCATGAGCTTCGACTGATTAAAATTGTTATTAATTAAGGACATAGCGAATCCCAGGGATACTTGTCTGTTTTCTTAATGAAACATTTATTTAGTCTTGTAAACAATATTTCCTATCTCAGATAAATCCAAAAAAAAAAAAAAAATTTTTTTTAACTATATGCACCCCCTGTATATAAGAAAAACATTGGAGGAAGATATTGTATGTTAAAAATGTTTTATTTTCCTTTATTTCTAAGATTTCTTGGAAGGGAAATATTAATGGGACATTAGACTTTTAAAATATTTTTATTAAGAAGAGTGTCAATCACTGCCACGGGGGATTAGATCACTGATGGGGGTTCCTCAATTACCAATAAGCCATATCAGCCAATTATTGAATAAATATGGGAAGACAGCCCCATTTTAGCATTATAAGTAATATTTTAGTGCAATTTGTTGAACTAGCGCTCCAAACCAAGAAAACAAACCTAAAAATCATAGTACCAATCAACTTATGGCTAAATAGCGTAGTCAGAAAGTAACACAATTCTGTTACGACATTAACACATTCTGTGAGTTATCGCTATTTCTATGACTGCTCATCATTCAATGACCTTATAAAATCTTCGAACAATGTGATTTTTAGAGAGAAAAAAATTCAAACTGATTTTAATTCAATGATTCAAAACATATCTGTTATTAAAATTGACTTTATTGTAAAATTGGTGAACTGATCCAGTTGCTGCTTCTGCCAAGATTTGAACTTGGACCCCTTTCTGCCAAGAGAAAGAGTGCTACCAATGAACTACAAAAGCTTGCATGGTATTTCTTTGCTCAAAGATAATATCTAGAATCTTTAAAGGTATGTATGCCGTTTTTAACGGCATTTTTGCGATGTTGAAAACCAGACCCAAATTTTGTCAGCATGACTAGATGTATGAAAAAGAAGTTTCTAGAAAATTTTGCAATTTTTTGATAAATATTTACGAAGTACTAGCTATAATTTGAAAATGATTTACCTATGCATATTCATAAACGATTAACGTTTGAGGTGGATTTGCTCATGTGGGCGGGAAATAGTAATTCAGAAAAGCAGCTTGCAGAAGGAGATAATTCAACAGGTTTGTATACATTTGTTTGAATTCAGATAAACAAGTTTGTCTTCTGTTAACAGAAAAAAATATCAGATATTGCCACCTGCATTTTATGAGGATGGTTGATCAGTATCGATGACAATCGGTGAGAGCTCTTTTGCAATTGACCATTATTTTTATACATTTGACAACGTATATAAATATATAATAGAACTTTAAAATTATCCCTTCTGGGGCCTCTCGACTCAAAACTTACAATTTACAGATTTTTAAAAGTATTTGAGTGATAGTTATACAAGTTTTATCATATTCAGACAACGAATATCGTACCATACACATAAGCTTCTTTTCTTTTATGAGTAAATATATTATTAAACAAAAAACGAAAACACGCCGCTGTGTGACCCTCCTGTCTATAGCAAGAAGCTGGCAAGCTCATGGTTAAACATGAAGTTTCTAACACGTGTCCACCGCTCAAAGTGGTCTCCAATACCGATTCTCATTTTACAACGTTCTCTGTCAAACTGTTTCTTTCTTTCTTTTCTCTCCAAACTTGTTATTCCGCTGCCAAAGGGCCGACCACGTTTTCGCGTCGACATCTTGTGTACGTTTTAAATTTAGATTTTCACATCACGTGCTAATGAATATTTTAAAGTTGGGCGTTTATTGACTGGCCCGGTCAAAAAATAAATAAATTGGAATTTATATTAGATATTTTTAAATGCGTTTGATTTAAACTGCATAATTTGCAGAAAGTTTATAACTTTTGTAGCTTAATGAAAAAATGAAAACATTTCTTTTTTTTTAAATTTTCATTTAAAATGGCATATATACCTTTAGTGATGAAAAATAAAACAATTGTCAGCACTTAAAATTTCTCCTCTGCCTTTTCAAGGGCTTGGAACCTTCTAACGCATCCATGAATATATTGGATACATTAGGCAGCATTAAAAATTTTAAAGTGTTCAATAATTGGCCAAAAATGAGTTTCTAAGTTTTCCTCAAGATCTGTTTTTAAATATATATCCCATTTTAAAATATTTTAAAAATCTTGAACAACGCTGAGGAATATGATATTTTAGAATCTGATGTACAAATTAAGTAAAAATTGCATGTAGAGAGTATAGAGGTAGGGTTTAAATAATATATACTGGTATGATTTTCACTCTAGTTACAATTAAGTGAATTTAATTATAAAAAAAATTCTACAATGACATTTCTTTAAAATTTGAAAGTAAATTTTGATTTTTGTTTCAAATATAAATGGGATCTATGAAGAATTGAAAAAAACGTGAGAACTATATCAAAACAAGAAAGAAACTCAATTTTGGCCAACAGTCATACAAGTCATACAGTTGCATTCAAATGTATTAAATTCCAAAATTTCAAAATTTGAGATTTTCATGGCTCATAAAAATGAAAATATACCTACTGCTGAGACTTCTTTTTCCTGGCCACCCCAGCCTTCTGCAGATTATCCCTCCACTCTTGGTATGATATGGTGTCTGTGCGAGCACAATACCGGTACCCCATATACTGTAAATGGTCCGGCGGCTTCCTATCCTCACCACACTTGCTACACCTGGTTACCGTGGACGTCCTGACATACTTCCTCTTTGGTCTCCATACCTCCTCACGCTCCCGTTTCCATTTCTGGAACTGCTCTGTAGAGTGCGCTATATTTGGAATCAGCATGACAGAGCTTCCTGTTTGGACGATCATCTGGACAGTGATTCCAGGATTGTTAATTGTCGAGCAAGGAAGATTAGGTGGCACAACTGGTCTTGGTGCTAGTGTAGGCTTTTTCGCTCTTGGTCTGCTCTTAAGTTTGGCCATACCACCTGTAGAGGGGGGGTCATGAAATGAGATGTGGTCTATGCTTTCTGTTGATTGAGCTGTTGGCTTGGACAAGGCTTCTAGTGCCTTGGCATCAGTCTTGGTTGGTGTGGTCAGTGTGAGACTCTAAAGTCAAAACATTTATCTTAAAGCACACATGTAAATATATTATTTTGATTTATACATGTATTGCATTTAACCATGATTTAAAGTTTTAGCTGTCAGACTCATTACTAAATATATCTTAATCTGCAATCACTTACGTCACTATAGTCTGCATCCTCGCTTTTGTCTGTTTCTTCCTTCGGAAGAAAAATGATAGGGACTTCAACTTAAAGGAAAATAATAATAGGGTCAAATAATTTCATACAGATTAAAGTAGTGTAAACTCAACATTTTTACAACAATTTTGAATAACTGCATACGGTAGATTCCTTATTTTAAGCGAGTATTTAATTCCTCGATTCCACTGTTTTGCATAAAATAACGAGAATATAAAATTGCGAATGACAAATTTTTATCATAGTTTCATTCAGTTTACATTTCTCAAAAAAATAAAAGAGATATTTTAAAATCCATGAGATGTGTTTCTCGTGATTTTATGTGATATTAATTCCTCGCATGTAATTAGGAATCTAGAGTAAACGTTTTCTAATGATGTTTTAAAATTTAAAGCTTCTGATACCTTGATCTGACTGGGCCATCAGCTGTCTATACTCAGTATCAGAAGGGATGTTAAGGGTGACTGGGGCAGCAGAAGTAGACGGTGTGTCCACTGTACTCTGTGTGACGGGATCCACAACTAACCCTACAGGATCCACACCTAACCCTACAGGATCCACACCTAATCCTACAGGATCCACACCTAATCCTACAGGCAGTGTGGGATCCACCATCTCCTCCTCCTGTTGCTCATCAAATCCTTTATCTACTTCCAAATGCTCTGAGTTTTGTTCCTCCATGTCGGCATCATCAGCCAGTATTCTGATGGCCTCTCTGTAGTCCGTTACTCCTTCTCCTGTTTGAGAGTAGAGATACTCTATTCCTATTAGCTCTCCTGGTGAGGGTAAAAAAGATTCAGTTGAAAATCATATAAAATGAAGTATAAAAATATATTTTTAAAAATGCCTATAGTTCATATATCTACCTACCAATGTATTTTCCAGGTGGCTTGAGGCCTTTGAAAAATTCTCTGCCCCAGACTTCCTTTGACAACTTGTTAACAGAGTTCTTGAGAGGTCCACTGTATGGCATTGGGCTGTCATGTTGAATGTCGACTATCACTGATCTCTCGCGGTCAGAATTCCATCTGAACAGGCCATCCAGAAGGAATACTTGGAAATCGATGTCCTTTGCCAGGGTTCCTGCATTGATTTTTAAAATACTAAAATTAATTTCAATGAAATTTAAAGGTGTCTGTGACTGTCAGTTTTCTACTTTACAAGACTGAATAAACAAAAGGCCCAGGGGCCACATCGCTCAGCACCAATAGCCAGTCAAATACTGTGGAATCATTTTTATTCGTGAGGGTCAATGTTCGTGGGTAGCCAAAATTGTCCTGGTTTGTGGGGACATAATTTCGTTGGTAGTGTAATCAGGATAATTTAAAAAAATATTAAACAAATGATTGTGTATAGGTTCGTGGAGATGTAAATTCGTGGGCAAGGGTTACCCACAAAATCCACGAACATTGATCCCCCACGAACAATGATGACTCCACAGTACAACATATCTGGACAATTTAGCACAGAATATCTTGTTTTAAAATAATTCTCCACATATTCTTATGTTACATAAGAAAAGTGTTTATATTATGTAAATAGTTGTGTAGAACCTGTTCTTACCTGGAATAAACCTATTAATATGACGATGGAAGCTTTCCAGAGAGGTGGAGCCTCTTGCACATCTATAAACAGGTAGTTCAACGCCACCTTTCTTCAACGTGTCGACCTGTGTGTAGAGTTTAAGACCAGGGGGATCCTGAATGCAAGGAACATGCCAACTCTGTGTCCTCCAGATCTGTTGCATCTTCTCACTGTCAAACAGAGGCACTCTCTGGGTATCGCAACCACTGGGGCCTTCCAGAGATTCTAGAAGGCAGGATATGAGCCTAGTCGTTTCAGCAGTGCCTCGGGTCACTCGTTTGCAGTGGAGTGCAAGCTCAGTGGTAGACAAGCGTTTAATGACGTCATCATCCGAGGGATGTGGGATATTCTGCTGAATCATCTCAGCTCGCTTAGCTGCCTTCAGTAAACTGAGATCACTCTCATCCCACCTGAAGATGCAATGGCTCAACTTTCCCATGAACACGCTGTACAGCTGATGTTTATCAGTGGTGCAGCCATAGGAAAAGGGACGCATGAAGTGCCAGATGTCCAACCTAAAAAATATTGGCAATCAAATGTAAAACTAATAGTCATATACCATCTTTATTTTAAAAACAAGAAGAAGAGTACACACCTGATATGAAGAAAGGGCCAGGCTTCCGAGTACTTTTGCACAGAGGAAGCTCCGCAACAGTCGCGATTAACATAGAAAGCCTTGGGAGGAGGAACGCCAGCATTTCTATAGCGAGCAACAAGGCGATCTAACATGGGCTGCAAACCCGATCCCTCGCCCACTGTCAAGACAGACATTAGGACCTGTCCATGTTCATTACCAATGTTGGTGGCCCACACTGCTGTCCTCCTGCCCTCTCCTATCAAATAAATAGGGATTATAAGTAAGTGTCTTATATGCTTCATTTACATACCCTAATTTAATAATTTAATGAGAGCTAGTTCACATAACCGACACTCCCCCATTACTAGACATTGCTACACATAATGAATGGCAAGATATGCATTAAATACACAAAATATTTTTTCAAAGGGGCATAACTCATGTATTTATTAATGTTACTCAAACACGTGGTAGCGTTTGTTTATTCTTTTCATCTATTGGCTGTTATGATTGTCACCTAGTCAGGTGACATTAATATTCTTAGCACGGGCTATGAGTGACCGTGAAAGTTATTGTGTACTAGTAAAACCATTCAAAGGCTCTTTTTCGTGCAGTCATGTAATTCCCATCCATTCGCCCATTGCTTTGTCTTGTACAATATAGATGTATGCATTGTCTAAAATTTGTAATTTTATTTTGTAGATGTGGAAGATGTGATTTTGAAAGAAATTATTGTTTTATTGAAATTAAACTGCACTTTCAGAGTGCTTCACATCCTACTCACGAGTTTGTGTTTATTTCATAAATATTTTATGTTTGTTTGAGTGAAACAAATAAGAACATAACCCAAAATATCATCAAACCAAAACTTCTTACAAATATTCACATCTTTACTTTTTTCTTTAACAACAACAAAATTCTAAATTCAAAAGTACCAAAATACCCCCAAAAATATTGGTATCGGAATTTGCTGGTAATATGCACATCTACACATTGTGTCCAAAATACCTACAAAGAATCACAAAATTCCAAGCTGCAGTTTAAGAGGAATATTGCCGACAAGTTGTACATTACTATATTCATATTTGGACAAAATTTTAAGTTCAAAAGGAACAAAACTTGTTGCAAAGGGTATAAAAAGTGTACTTAACATGAATTTTTCATTCAAAAACCTATCAGCTAGCTGCAGATTTAGACTAATTAATCTTTTTTCCGAACACCTTCTGTACAAATTTTTGATTCCAAAAAATTCTTTGGTCATTTTACTACAGATATTGTCACTTTACTTGCCTCTGATTTCTTTTAAACACCATCACCAGCCCCATAAAGTGAAGTGTGGCAGTTTGTTTACATGTAAAAATGGCGACTCTCGATCTGCATGTGAGTTTAACATACATCATTTTCCGAGATCGGTTAATGTGTTAAAGAGAAAGTCTGAGGGATCTAAAGGGACGATATCAGTAGTAAATTGCCTAACAAATTTAATGGTACTATTTTTTTTCACAGAATTTGTGTGGAAATAAGATTAATATATCCAAAACTAGAGCAAACTTTTGTGCGCCGTAAATTGCAACTTTTTAACACGCATGGAACTGTAGCTCGTCCTTCTGAATTTTTTCAGACCGGGAGCTACAGACCTGCAGCTACCTACCGGCAAGCTTGTTAGCCATTTTCTTTGTTGAGTGCATCTTAAGGATGGTCCCAAACAGTGACGTCATGTGGGCTCTGATGTAATCAACGCGGTTCAGGACATCTATCTGGTAGACCTTCAAGAACCAGCGGTGTCTTGGTACTGCGGCATATGAAGGCGGCTCACTAAACTTGAGCGGAGCCGCAAATCCCCCCTCTGATAATGCTTTAAATTCCCTACAATTAGAAAGATATAGTTGTAAATTATTTAGATAAGACTCACCATGTTGTTCCCTTACTTGTTTCATCACTGCACTGATGCTGTCTCCTCTCTGTCTCAGAAGGCGCACGACTTTCATGTCGCAGGCATACTTGGAGGTCAGGATGCAAGGAATGCGGGACCTTGTTGCGTTGTCCAGTTGGTTTAGAACTTCCTCACTCCAGCTAATGACTGTCAAAATAAAATTAATTATAAAGTAAATTAAAACTAATATCAGAAACACATGTACATACCTTTTCATAGTCTTTATTTGCCTGGACTTTTTTCCTAATTTTAAAATAAAGTTGAAATGCGTACCCTTCCTAAGGCAGGTGGAACAGGTAAGATATTCTGCTGCTATATTGTAAACAGAATCTACATCCACAACACATCTGGTTTTCTGATGGACACCTGCATTTATCAACGTTCCGTTACAACCACTACGGAGACAGAGTAACTGGACATGGAATAAGTGGCCTGGCATCCACAGAAACAAACGATGCCCAAAGTAGCGGTCCACCTCGTTCAACACGCCTCTGGACAGACACGGCTGGGGTGGATCGTACCACAGCTTTGTCACACGACTGAAATCAAATTCAGGGCCTTGCGTCCCAGCATAAAAGAAGGTGTCTGATACCCACTGATGGTCGATTTCAGGGAGTGTTGTCTTCCAGCCGGAAGGAAGTACTGGGCTATCTAACTCTGGTGCTGAAACAAGTTCATTTAATCATTATAAACATGCAATTACATTTAAGTTAATCATAAAACAAGCAATATTACATTCATAACAATCTTCATACCATGCAGTTCTTTAGATAAGAAATCTTTACCCTCTGTCTTTATGGATTGCTCCGCCCGAGTTCTCATCCCGCTGACTCTCTGGGATTCTGCCTGGTTCCTCTCTGGGTATTCCTCCTTCACATCTCTTGCTGAAGCACAGTCACTGCCCAAAGGCTCCAGTGAACTCATGACTTTAAAAAATAATAATTCTGATTATTTCAAATCAACAGTGGTGATACAATGAAACACATTAATGTGTCTATAAATTATTATCTTCGCTAGCCAAGGGTTTTCGATCCACTCCTCTCCCCATAAACCCTTAGCAGATCTCATTATGAAAACTCGGTGATGCGGTGGCGTTATCTAGTTAGCAACTTAAGTTGCGCCCCTTGCATATTTACATTAACAACGGGTTATAAACACGCTATGGCATAAATACAACTTGACATCATGTTAACTAGCGAGAATCGGAACATAATTAACGACGCTATTAAATAGGAATGAAGATATAATCTACAGAAAGCAAGGCATATTTTATTTATAGTGTTTGTAGGGACCTGTACCAGGGTGAGAAAGTCGCCAATATATGAAAGTATTCATGCCATAAAACCAGGTATCGTCGTTGTCAATATTGCGGACAAAAGAAATTAATTAAAATACAACTCATTGAACCTTTAAAAGCAATAACCATAAGCAGGGACGTAAATGTTTATACTAACGGGATAGGCAACTTCTACATTCACCATGTTTACTTCCCCAGTCTATCACGCGAGCCTTGACGAGTTTGTAAATCTCTGTTCAATCCCATGCTGTAAAATATATCATTTTTAAAGCAATCGGTTAAACCATCGTTGGGGTGGCGCTGTACTCGAGCACTTGTGTCTGAACTTGCTAAAAGCACCGAATGTTTTACCAAAGAACACACGTGTGTTTCTTTTTAAGTCTATCTTAAACGCTGCAATTGGATCAGCTACTCGCAGCTGCAGCCAATCATAAAACAGAGCTTGTCACCAAGTTTTCATAATGAGATCTGCCAAAGGTTTATGGGTGTGTTTCTTTTTAAGTCTATCTTAAACGCTGCAATTGGATCAGCTACTCGCAGCTGCAGCCAATCATAAAACAGAGCTTGTCACCAAGTTTTCATAATGAGATCTGCCAAAGGTTTATGGGGAGTGGAGTGGACCAAAAACCCTTAGCTAGCGAAGATGATAAATTATAGTATTGAACAAAATGCTTTTGAAAAAATTGCAGTCAGTTAGTAAACACTCACTCTAGATCTGCTTAATTAGCATATTGCATGGAAAATTAAATACAGATTATTTTTTTTATTTTTTCTATAGATAAAAGTTTTCATTTTAAAAGTAAGTGACATGTAAATGGATTTTACATACGTTTTTTGAAAAATCTAAAAATCCTTTACTTATAAGATTTGTAATCAGAATTACTTCTGTCTAAAACTGTTAATTCTATAGGCATTACCTGAAATAAAATCATCACAATAATTTTTTTTTTCAATTGTCCTGTCATCTAACATCATACCAGCTTAAGTAATTACATCACATTACTCAGTTTATTTTCAAAATTAAATTAACAATATTAACACTTTTTCAGATATCAAAATTTTAAAAATATATATAATCTCCTGGCCCCGGGATCATGAAGCAAACTTATAGACTTCAGTCAAAACTTGTACACTGTCTTAATGTCTCTTGATTGAAATTGCTGACAAAATTAAAATATTTGCTATTAAAAGTGTCTTGATATAATGTTGTTAGTTACAAATTTAAATTGTCATTTTATGACAAACAATTATTTTATAACATATTGAAATTTTGATTCAAGTCTTACATTGCTTCATGATCCCGAGGCCTGCATTACAAAATTTGCCTAGTTTTCATTTTGGAGTTGTTTAAAATCACAGCTAGCTTTATCATGTTTATAATTGTTGCTTCCATTAGGCCTAAAAAAAATATATTGTGTGTTTCGGGTAACCCGACCTAACCTACAAAAATGCCCTGATCCTACCATTTTTAGATGTCTTTTTTCATCTGACTATGATTTTCATATTATTTCCATTAAAAACCTGTTTTTAAATATGCCCGCATGCAGAAAAAAATATGATAAAATAAAAAAAATCCCTACCTACCTAATCTAATTTTTTCATCAGTGTTACCCTAAACACACAATTTTTTTTTTTAGGCCTTATTTGCATGACAGTTGTTTAACTTTTTTAACTGTAATGCAGACAAAATAAAAATTTTGTGATTGTCAGATGATCCAAACAATGAATATATAAATGATATGAATATAAAATAAATCTTAATGGAAAATGCACTAATACTCACAGAAAAAAAGTTGCAATAATAATCCAGCAAATTATTGATCAGCTAATAAGTAATGGATGAAAGAACTGACTGAACAGGTATAGCCTACCCAAAAAATTATTATTATTATTATTATATAGATCATATGACACCTGACATCCAGGTATAAAACACACACATGCACATGGCCCACCCCACGCTGTCAATCTGCCTATACCAAATTCTGCACAGTGAGGTACATAGGTATACTGACAATTAATCAACAGGTACACTGATATAATGAATTAACAATGTGAACTCAAGGTACCTCTGCCATCAGTTGCACCTTTCACACATGGCTACGCTCATACTGTGACAAACTTAAGTTGATACCATATCTGGACAACTGAAAACCCGACCCCCAACACAACTCATATTCAAAAAGAATTAATCAATAAAGCAATGTTTATATTTTTAGTTAATAAAGATAAGCCCTTTCCTTATTTTTAGTTAATAAAGATCAGCCCTTTCCATCATCACTAGAATACTTATCTTTACAATTGCAAGTATAAACTATTGATGACCCCCCCCCCCCCTCCTCAAATTTATGCATTCTAACAGAAACATGCGGCTTACCTGGGTCAGTACATTAATGTCTAATACAATGTACTTTGCATATATAGTCTATCAAAACGTTTAACAGGGCATCTTTACAAAATGGCCGTGGTCTCAATTGAATGTGCTTTTTGAAGCTGATAGGGCCTATATAGGCGAATCTGATTGGCCAATTAGTGGTTTAGAATATTGTGGTTTGCTCTGATAGTTTAAATATACTGGATAGCCTGCCCTTGATTTCAAACGCTGCCGATAGGAAATTCAAGTTGATTATACGAGACTCAGGCGCGCTCGTAATCTATGACAGCGAACCAATCTAATAGGTTTGAAACCACCACTCGGCGCACCTCGGCCAATTCGTAGCCCAAACTGTTGTGCTTGGAAGTTCTTAGACTGCCCTTGATTCCAAACGCTGCCGCTCGTAATCATTGACAGCGAACCATCTATATCGGAAGTTATTTTCTGTTCACGTTAAACGCGTTGAAAATCTCGTAATATGTACATTATTTTTTTTTTAAATGTGCATAGGCCTAGCATAAAAAATTTTGACGTGATAGAAAAATTGCGATTTCAGAAACGCATCAGATTAATCAGAAACAACTAAGAACTGCACTCCGACAACCGAGCGGTATCGGGTTCGTTCGCCCTATCTACCTGTTCGCTCGAGTCTGTTCGCCATAGGTCCGTTCGTTCTATAATTGTCGTTCGCCCTAAACCTTGTTCGCTCCTTGTTGTTAATAAACCCTATCATTTTAAGTTAATTATCTTTATTTCATTTAATTTTAACTTTTTATATGATAAAATATGTTTAATTTTATAAATTGTTCGTACATTTTATGATTTCATATCTTCAAAAGGACGTAATTGGTCCAATTGTTAGATTTTTAACAGTTTAATGCCATAAATTATAGATAATTGTCTTAATGTTTTTTTTTTATTGATTCACATTGTGTTTTAAACAAGTAAAGAAACTGAGACATTAATTGGTCTATATAGAAGGTGAGCAACGGATGAACTATTTTATCTTTAAAGAATTGATATACCCGAGCACAACAAAATCCTTTGATCTCTAAAGAGATATATACATGTACGTAGATGGAACATGAAACTGTATCAAACTACTGTCAACCATAATTAAATAATTAATTCACCGTGGCAATAAGTCATCGGATCGTTATCAGGTCAGTCAATTGGTTATTATTTTGTAGAGGTGTTTAATATAATAGTGTTGTTTTGTGTAATTAAATATCTATTGATAATTTTGAAAATGATCATTTTCAAAATTATGAAGAGATATATAATTACATAATTACACAATTATGAGAATATACAGTAACCCTGTATTAAAATAAGGCGAACGAACCTTGGGCGAACGGAATCAAGGACAAACGGACCTAGGGCGAACGCATTTTAGGACGAACGAACATACATTCCAACCGAGCCCCTGTGGTAGTGCCGAGCCCGAGCATTTTGGGGATCAAACACAAACCACGATTTGACCTATTACGTACTCGGATCCATAATTTTTTTTCAAGGTGGAGAGATGCGAGAGATAGTTTTAAATTGTTTGCGGAGGGGGGCCCGGGGGGGGGGGGGGGGGGTTAGGTACTTTGTCAAAAATATTTCATAGCGGGAGGCCGTTTTGTTCTGGATCAGTTCCTATGTTGCAAATTTTAAAAGTCATAAAGAAAGAAACATTTGTCAAATGTATTTCAAAATAAATATATTTTATAGATATGATTTCTTTCGTTTCAGGAACGAATTAGACAGAAATCAATTTCTACTTGGTGTAATAATGAATTAATTGTCCGGAAATATAAGGTTTTCATTCGAATACCTGTTTGTGTCACCTGATTCTTAAGAACCGGTTTATTAGCAAGGCTATATAAAGAATTGCTTAGGTGTTAAATACCAGTTTAGGACGACACGTACAGCGGAAAGTTTAAATTTTAAGAATTGTTTTATTAAAGTAAATAAATCATGTGATCCAACTTTATGTCATAATTATGTATTTGTACATTTAATATGCCAAATATTAAATAGCTGCAGCGTGTCGTTGCTAATTCCACACAGTGTGTTGTTATTTACTAGTATTATAGTATTCATCTTTCATTTGGAAAGTAATGAATGGATTTAAAGGAGAAATCCATTAAATGAAATAGGTACTTCGTTCCATGTGAGTTACCCCGCCTTGCTTGAAAACAGAGCTTTATATGTAATAATTTTTATGAGATTGCATGTGAAATATCTAAAGTCGGAACCGGGGGTGGGGGGGGGGGGGGCTGCAAAGATAGATTAAATAATATTTTTAATGTTATAATTTCACCACTAAATGTTTTAATCCGGAAAAAGTAGCATCCTAAATCTAAATGTTACAATGCTCCGCAGTAACACCCCTCCCCACGGATTTGGATTTAGGATATTGAGGATTGGCTATTTTTTTTTCTTGCTTGTCTTTTTGGATAAGTCTAGCCCCCAACATTCAATTTGCTTCCGACGAGTATGCAGAGGTATATTGTTATATAACTGATAATATTTGCACGTAAAGAAAATTATTCATAGATAATTTTGGAACCAATGTAATTTCTGCACGGAAGGATTCTTTTCGTAAACAAAGTGTAAATCATCTCTGTACTAGATGTACTACAATCTGAGATATACAGAGAGTAACTCATCTCTGTACTAAATGTACTACAATCTAAGATAAAAAGAGTGTAAATCTTCTCTGTACTAAATGTACTACAATCTGAGATAAACAGAGTGTAAACCATCTCTGTACTAGATGTACACAATCTGAGATATACAGAGTGTAAACCATCTCTGTACTAGATGTACTACAATCTGGAATAAACAGAGTGTAAATCTTCTCTGTACAAGATGTACTACAATCTGAGATATGCAGAGTGTAACTCATCTCTGTACTAGATGTACTACAATCTGGAATAAACAGAGTGTAAATCATGTCTTTCCTAGATGTAATTCAATCTGAGATAAACATAGTGTTAATCTTCTCTCTACTAGATGTACTGCAATCTGAGATCCATTTCTGCTATGATCACTATTCATTTATTCTTTGCATAGACGTCGGAAGCAAATTGAAAGGGAGGGTGGGGGCAGACTTTTCCGAAGCAAAAAAAAAAAAATGCCAATCCTCAAAATCCTAATCCGTGAAAGGGAGGGGGGGGGGGTAACCGCGCTAGTTGGTTTGATAAGAAACTGAAATATATACAGTCAAACTTGTATTAAGCAGTCACCTTTGGGAGGCACCCAAAGTGACCTCTTAAAAGAGGTGACCTTTGAATAGAGACTTGGGAATTTTCCATCATCAATTACCTTATTAAAACAATTATTGCAGTTTTTATATACTTGCAATTTAGCAAACTGATCAAAATGACAAAATAATGAATAAAGTTATTGATTTGGATTTTAATAGCATTTATTATATTTAAATATAAGTGTAATTACATAACAAAGAATTGTTTATTTCTTTTTCATTTTTGAAAAAGTCACTTTTTTTCGTCTGCACTCCAGACTTACACTTGATAGAGTCTTCTGTTATCATATCATTAATATCTCAGGCCGTAATTTTATCCAAAATTTGGGCATGGCCATGAACATTTGCATAAACTTTTCAACAATGTATTTCTTAACCGAACGTATCTGAACTCAAAATCATATTATTAAATCGATCGATTTCTCTAGCCTCGTCGCGGTCATTTTTGACCCCTATTTCATGAAGTTATATATATATAAAACAAACACTGTAAATACATGTTTAAACAATTTACTTCTTTGCCATCCGTATCTGAACTGCTAATTATATATTTACATCGATCAATTTGGCTCCTTTTGCCTCAGGCATATGATTATTGTGTACTTTAGTTACCTGACTTTCGGAAGCCATGTTTAAAATCCCCGGGTGTAAATCATGTGACCGACCAAAATGGCCGCCTAATGCATGTCGAAAGTACAGTTTCGGATCAAAATACGATGACCGCTGACCGCGTTAGACAGGTGACCGCTCTTTAGAGGGCAATCATATAGGATTTTTAATCGGGAGGAAATAAAATGACCGCATACGAAAGGTGACTGCTTAATAGGGGTGACCGTTTCGGCAGTTTTGACTGTAAATACACTAGATGATATCCCGCGCAAGCGTGGGAAATAAAAATTGGTATATTGATTGGATTTGTATGTTTAAACAGATTATTTTGTTCTTTTTTTATATAATGTGTCCTAATGTTTTCTTAATTTTTTACCTTACCTTATTTTTAAAATTTGGAATTTAAAAACAGATGAATTGATATTAAGAGGAGCGGGCGGGGATGAAAATCTAGATTAAAATTTACCCTACCCCCAAACAACTTCTCCGTTTTATGTTTTATACATTTATTCACAGAGACGTAAAGTTAGCCAACCCGCTTCTTGGTAACCCCGTTCTGGAATGTTCTTTCTATCAAAACTAAAATCGCGCATCCAAGAAATGAATGGGCTCATTTTATTTATTTAACATTTGTCAAATCTTAATATCAGTGTCATACTATAAATAAGTTACCATATTTATTCACTCTTACGTAATTATTCAATATCATTTCAATGCAAATATATATTTTGATGCAAACCCCCACTGACTTAGATCCGCCAAAGCTTGTCCGCCACCTTACTCTCATTTTTGCTATTTTGGGTTTGTTTATCGAAAATGAAAGTAGGTTTTTAAAATAAATCCACAATAAATACCCAAAATGTAAAATTAATATATTTAATTTTTATGTAGAAAAAAAAGAACAAAATGTATATCAAATAGAGCTTTTTCTGTAAGTACAATTACAATATCATGACTGAGGTATTGAATGTGATACAATGTACTATATTAAAATTACTGTCGCCGTAATTAAAGATTGTGCTCAGTTTCTCGGGGCTGCTGCCCCCCCCCCCCCCCCCGACACCCTGCTTACAAATATTTGTACGCCACTGACAGTTGTATCAAGTAGATCTGACTTTCTACACTACACTACACTACACTACACTACACTACACTACACTACACTATATAGTACCTGGGATCAGACAATGCTTGTGAGTCTATCAACAAATGAATCAGTTTTCAAGGGGAATAGAAATAGGACAAAAAGATGTTAATTTATGTTACATGCTCTATAGTTCAGGCATCAGGTCCACATCAAAGCATCAAACCCCAAATACAATGACCAATAGCAACCACTGAATGTTGACATGAAATCATTCGAATCTGTGTTGTATCTGTGCTGGATTACTGTTCTAGAGTTTGGGGTTATAATAGATTGTAATGTGTGGATGGCGTTCAGAATCATGCATGCATCATTATTGGATATTTTTAGGATTACATAGATTTATTCCCATTTTTGGATAAATATGTTCCGGACGTGGAACTGTCTGATGATGATGGATGAGGACCGACTTATCAAACAGGCATTCTACTGGAATTACAACTACCGTGGAATGGTGCACACGGGCGTATTTGTAAAATGTTGAATATTAATTATGTGTTTCTTAACAAACTATCAGCAGACATTTAACAAATTAAAAGGCAGCTTTACGAATATACCCAGAACATATGAAGGGAAGGATTGCAGGCATATCCAAAATTAAGAACATAATATATTACGTTTAAACAATAACATGATTGGACCGCATGTTATATCTAATTATTAAAACAGGAGAGATAAACTTTTATCCAATTCAGATGAACAAATATGTGACCGTCTTTGTATAATCTGTTCAGAATATTGTATTGAAGATGATAAAAATCTGAGACAAAATATCTTGACTATTATCAATTTGTTTAGAATTAGACATGTGGAGTGAAATATTGCTGTCCCAGAGTCTGTAATCCTTCCCTTCATATGTTCTGGGTATATTCGTAAAGCTGCCTTTTAATTTGTTTAATGTCTACTGATAGTTTGTTAAGAAACACATAATTAATATCCTTGATTAAAGAAACAAAAAATCTTGACTATTATCAATTTGTTTAGAATTAGACATGTGGAGTGAAATATTTATGTTTCTTTAATCAAGGATTACCCATTACAAATGCTAGACTTGTAAATTCTGGCTACCAGCTCAACAAAAATATTCATAAGGTAGATATGTTTAAATATTGTATATCAGGAATATAATTTGTCAACGTTCGAAATCATGCATGCAGAAAGATACAGAAATACAAAGTCATTTATAGGTCCAAGGGACAGGGTGCAAGTTATTAAATTTTTATATTTTGCATTACAAATATCAGATACATGTATGCTCAATGTCACTATCATAAACATATACCTACCGACTGATCTTTAAGCATGTAATGTGATTGAGAATTTGAATGGTGTAATAGTAAATCACAAATATAAATTCAGTTAGTACTTTAATCGGCATTGGTTCAGTATAGACTGGACGTTAACATTAATAAGCATCATCAATCTGTATCAGGAGTTACCACGACTCATCATAAAAAGGAACGAATAAATTTGATTTTATTTATGTTTTAGACACAGCACACATGAACCAACACGTGAAACATATGCTAATTAACCGACGAAAACATCAAACACAGCCGTCATTGGTAATTTCCGATCACCATGACGACAACCACAAAGCAGACATTCTCGTACACAAAATTATTCTACTTCTATGAATGTGTGTATATATATATATATATATATATATATATATATATATATATATATATCGCATTTCAAATTTGGCATGCTGTAATACATGTATTTCTTAAACAGATTAGAGAGCAAGGCGTCTGAGCGAAAATTATTATTATCAATTCATTTTTATCAATATCCTCAAAGAAGTATTGCAGTATACTTAAGAAGAATAAACTTAAGAGTATAATTTTGTACATAGGTATGTTTGTTTTAAAGGTCTTAGAAAGTTTTCAGATGGTAAAAAAAAACAATTATGTACCTCGAAGTCACGGTATACTAAGTACAGAATCAACATTAAAATTAAACAGTGTCCAAAAACAGTATGTATAGTGTTTCCCAATTAGACTTTTGGTTGCTTGATTTCATTCATTGCCCTCGTGACTCGCTAGCTTTCATTATACATGTACTAGAATTGCTTATAGTAGCTTACTCAGAAAGAATGCAGGTTTAAAACGATTTATTTTTTTATAGCAATCAAATATAATCTAACAATAAATAACATTCACATCGTTGTACATGTATATATTATATAAACAAGATTGTCTCCCTTAATATGATTAACGATATGTACAAATCAGATTTATTTACAAAAATGTAATTGAAAAAACATGAAATCAATCACTACTGAATGAATTCAAATAGCGATATACATTAAAAACTCTCCTAGAATAAAATCATTATTCTGATTAAAAGTTTCAGATTGACATCTGATCACTTATAAATTGCGCTAAATACAACTTCACAAAGTAAAAGACGTCGTATGATTTCAGTGTTTGTTAGGTTGTTTCCCCTCAAAAATGTAAAACATCCAATTCATACTAAAACTAAATCAGGTCGTTTCATTAATCAGTTGCCACGTTTGAAGAAGCACAAACAATTGCCAAGGTGCATTGATTCAAAGTTCCAAAGAACTGTGCGATCGCTAGCCATATATTACATAAGATGAAGTATAGTACATTATTTGATCACTTGCCTTAAATTATGGGTTATAGTTCAATAGAATGCGTTAACTACCAAACTTTAAAAAAGACAAAACAATATGATAACCAAAATACTCGTATAGGGTAAAATACAAAGGAATATTCAACATACTATAACATTTGTTCACAGTGAGTACGCTTAAACTGAATCCATTCAATTAGGAAAAAATGATATGGTTGACAAGTGAAAGATTCTTTCTTAAAACTGTTAGTGCGTACGTTATCGACTAAGGTTACTTTTAACGAAATATCTAGTACGAAAAGACTACAGAAGACATATATAGGTATGGGCACAAGAAGTGGGACCCACAAAAACACACATCCCCTAATACAGAATGCCTGAAGTATTTTTCTGTTTCAATCCTAGATACAGAGTGCACAACAGAGCCCAAAACCTTCATTATCGATTCATCCTGAGTCTATAATGAAGGCACACACAGGCCAAATAATCAAAATACCGTGATCTTCCCATTTTTAATGTTATCAACTTTCGGCGTCGGTAATGGTACGTCTTTCTTCACAACTCTTCTGAGCACAACTGTAAGTGAAGGCGGTTTGTCACCATTAAAGTCTTCTGATAATGACGAAGATGATTGAGGTTTAGGCAATGGTGTCACTTTGGACGTTAAGTCCTGTCCACCCGATGACACCACTGCTTTCATCTTCAGCCGTGTTACATTTAACTTTCTTGCCTCAAAAGCCTCTTTGGATTGGGACGACAACTTTGTCTTTGATTCTTCTTCCATTTTAGAAATCATGTTAGATGACGCGGAGGAGCGGGATCCGTGTTTTACGTTTCTTCTGAGCGAAGGAAATCGAATTCTCTGCCTCTGCTTTCTAGGTAGAGGAGGAAGAGCTAACTTTGGAATCTGTTGTCTGACAATATGTAAAGATGTAGTAACAACCGGCAAACTTTTCGTTGGAGACGGTTTTAAAGAGTTCACATCAGATGCCGTAGTTAAGGGAACTGAAGCTCTTGTAGACGATACGATGGGGTATGCAGATGTGATTAGAGGAGGAGATGATGTTGTCGCTGAAGAAGCCATAGGCTTGGTCTTTACATCTCCAACTTTAGAGATTTGAGGCGTTGTACTAGGAAGGTGAGTGTCAACATCAGAAGCTCTCTCCGCACTCTTAGCGTGCATTAAAATGGCGATTGCAGATTCTAATTCACTGTCACTTTTGAATAAATCCATGACATCACTCGGAACTGTAATATTCTCTAGAGATGGTGTGGTTGAATCATGTTCTCCAGTTGGTCCTGCCGCCGTGGTGGAATCTGGGACCAAAGGAGGAAGCGTCGGCAGATCAGGATAATCATAATCCGCATGACCCAGGAAAAAGTTTTCTTTATTTAGAAGCGAAATCAGCTTAGATTGAAGTGTGTTTTCCATATTTAGCAACTTGATCAGAAGAGCGGATTTTGAAGAGTTTTTTATCAAGTCACTTTCCGTGGGCAGAGTTTCAATGGCAGTTTCGTTTGATGAAGATGGATCCGGTTGTGTGTAATTGTCTAAAATATCCGACTTAGTAGCAGTTGTATTCTTCAGAAAAGAAATGATATTAGTTTGTATCGAATTTTCAGCTTGAAGCAATGATATTAATTTCTTTCGTGAGGATATTGTATTACCATCTTTAGTTTCATTTGTTTTGGTGGTGGTTTGCTTTTCATCCGAAAGGGTTTTGTTTGACATAGTTTTTAATGCGGTATCAATAATTGTTAGCGAGGAAGGCAGAGCAAGGGGTAACACTGCCGATGGGTTTTGTTTTGATTTTTGTTTAGCATTAAGTTTTTCAAAAGGCAATTTACCCTGCTTTTCTTCCACTGGAACAGACGACTGAAGATTTTCCTCAAAAGTTTTTTTCGTTTCTTCCATGTCTTTATCAAGTAACGATATGATTGCCGAGTTCAATATCTTATCCTCGAGAGTTTCGTTAACATTTATATTGCTGTCATCCACAAGCATTGAAGAGCTATTTGAAACCGTATTAGAAGAATTGCTAAAATCAAGAAGATTGAAAAGAGTCTGAAAATCTGACTTCGGTTCTCCTGTTTGATTTTGTTTCTCATCTGGGGGCAAAAATATAGACAAATCAATTTTAGGGCTGACCTTTGGTTGGTAAATAACTGAATTGTCTGGATAAGTGGTAGATTTTATTTTGGAAACAGTGGTAGCAAATGATGTAGATGCTGTGGTACTATATGTCTTTTGGTAGGAACTTGTCATTTTGTTTGGGGAAGGATCAACTGGGGCTTCTGAAGTGGTAGAAGTCTGATGGGGCACTGTTGAATGCGTCTTTAGGGTGGATTTTACCGCTGTGTTTAGAATGTTGTTTGGGACTTTAAAAGGTTTGGTTACACTGGGAGAGGATGTAGTTATATCCTCGCCTTGTGTCTGGATTGTTTGACTAGTTCCACACTCGCATTTAATTAGATCAACACGTTCGTTGTTGGCGCAATTAACTCTGATCCAACCAAAAAATGGAATCAGCTTTTCAAAAGCTGAGTTTCCACTAGATCGACACCGAACATCTGAAAAGTAAGGACAAAATATGTAATAACTTTACTTATCTTTAAATATTTATTGTGCAATGCTGAATACTACGATGAATGATACTCACCTGAAATAGAAACGTGCCTGGGTGTTGTCGCTGGTGCCTCAGTTGTCTTATCCTTTTTGGCGGAAAAATCAAGAGCAATGGCTATGAAAAAGCAAAAATAATTTTATCGACCTGATAATATAAACTATTTTTAAGGCAAAGGAATGACACATTTGTTTAGATATATTCGACCTTAGCCTTAGCCTTTTTATTTAATCAATGCAATGGAAACGTTAAAAGGGAGAGGGAATGCGATAAAATACATGAAATTCTGAAAAGGGTAAATACTTCTTTGATCATAAACACAGGAATAAAGAGTATGTTTAAAGGTATTTTTTCCTGGTAAACATTTAACAAATAATGGGGTGATATTCATATTTTTGTACATATGTCCAACATTTGTTCAAGAGAGGAAATCACTCACGCAAACACGACCCCGTGGAGAGATCGTTCGATAAAGGTTGGAGTCCTTTGAAGGAAGTCAGCACAAAGAACTTTCCGTCGTCACTGGCGATGTTTCGGAGAGAGTGTAGTCTTGTAAAGTTCTTGTTGCCAGTGGTGATTACAAGTATAGACACGTGGTTATCCTTGGCTTCTTGCACGTGAGCCTTGGTGGCTTTATCACTCCAGGAGTTATCCTCACCAATTAGTAGGACGGCAATTTTTTTGACTCCCTCCCTGCCACCAAGAGAGAAGACGGTGTTAATGGCCCTGATGCATTGGTCTGTTCGTTTAGGTGTCTTGTCCATAGAGGGTTTCTCCAGTTTTCTGACATTTTCAAGCACGTCAAATGTAGAGGACCGGAATCCATTCGTGCTGACATTCCCGTTTCCACAGACAACGAAGCCAATCTAAAAAGAAATAAATTGATTCAAAAGGAAGTTGTACATAATTTTTATAATAAAACTCTAAAGCAGTCAATATTTGGTAGCCCTTTCCCTACAAGTGAGAGGGCTAAAATAGGCTGTGCCTGCTGCCTAATCCCATTCAATAAACTATATTGAATAAAATATTGTAAAATAAATGTTTGGTAGCTTTATGACAGAGTTAGACTGTGGCCATAAATAGGAGAATGCTTAATCAAGTCAAACTTCACTCTATTTTTCCGCCTCGTTGACATGCATACGAATTCGAAACATAAATTAAAAACTAAACTTTAAAATATCTCCCGTATTGTTCTTGTTACAGACAATTACCCTAAATTTGCATTAATTATTCTCGGAAAAATTATCTTTTTCAGATGACACTGAAATCGACCTCTGCATAATTTAACATGCTGACATTTCGATATAGCTTCCTCTATTGATATTTTAGTGTATCGACACATGTTGAGTATTCCAAAAATATGAAAGTACAGCAATAATGAATGTTAATAAGCTCAGAATCAAAGACAAAAGAAATATATTATCTCCAGAACGTGTTCGAACCTCCGCATTACACCGTGTGAGCTGAATAACAAAGTTCCCCATAACATTAATTCACGTCCGTCCTGATTAACTGATTGAAATGAGAATCTATAGATTATGTTTCGGGTCAAACTAATTCGTTATGCATTAAGAATTATTATGTATACGATCTGTCTGTTACCATCCTAATATTATCCAGCGCCATCTAATGGGTCACTCCGATCGTCTGTGATATATTGTGAGGCCAGGGGTCACTTTCGTGTATCAAATGTTGGCAGAACGAACGAAATGTTCACATTTAATTGCCACAGAACTTAAATGTGTTTTTAGTTTTTATGCAACCGCATTCATTGTTTATTATCATGAATGTTAGTCCGTTAATGTTAGCCCTAGCTAAACTATAAAGCAAGATGGCCACTTGAAAGCCAAATAAACATTTGACCCATCAAACAAGTCAAGCAGGAAACAAATTACAACTGGTAATCAGCCACAACACAAAGAATTCCATGGCAGTAGTTAAAAAAGATCGTTGTTTGTTATTTATTTAGTGTGTTGTCCCAGGCTTCACTGGGTTCCTATTGTTTCACTGCTACTTGACAGATTGCCTTATTTAGTCGTAGCAGATGGTTAGGTCGAGAAGGAGTTTGATTGATGGCAGTTGTGTACAAACAGCGTAAATATACCTGTTTGTAAGGATAATTCTAAACTGCATCTATAAAATTCAGTACACTATTTTGTGAAGAATAATTAATATCTTAATTTGAATTTAGAAAAATCTGATTTTCTATATATAAGTTAATTCAGGTCATAATAATAATAAAACATGTAATTTTTGTTATTTCGTTACCTTTTAACTTTTGTTTTGGTAAATTCACAATTAAAAGGTCTAATTTTAAGCATTGGGTTGTACAATTAGGCTAACATCTAACTTGGAAGTATAAATACGCTCGTGATAAAAAACAAAACGCAATTAGTTTGATTTTTTAAATTCCAAATAAAAAAAAGCACGTTAAAACTTTAATTGGCCCTGACAAAAATGTCTTTTTTGTGACAGGTAACCATACGTGACTAATGTTCTAATGTTATAGACAAATACAGCGTTCAAAGCACAAAGATACAATACACAGTTTCCAATAAGTGTCACACATCAATTATAGCATCATAGCTACCCTTGTTTACCTGCACAGCTCCGGCTGGGGATTCATGTCTCTCCAAGATATTCCGGATGAAATCCTTCTGTTTCTGGAAATCCCTGGAGCTGACGCTTGACTGACCGTCAAGCATAAATACAATATCTACAGTGGGGTTACAAGGGGCTTAAAATAAAAGAAAATAAAAATAAGAGAAAATTTCAAAAGGGTCAAATGAACAGTGACAGGATTGTTCTACGTTTACAAAGTAACAGGTTAATTCTTTAAGCATTTGTATAACATAAATGAAAAAAGAATGATAAGAAGGTTTTAATATAACAATGTACTTATTTGTCTTTAAAAAAGAAAAAAAAACACTGCTATTTCAAAGGAATGTTTTTTTTTGTAAAACTGTACTTCTGTTTGATAACTCAAAATTGATAATTAAGAAATTGATGTTGGACAATATAAAATGACTTACATTTCTCTCCAAGACTTGCAGTCTCACAGAGGAGCAGCAGACTTGAGATCAAGAAGACGGTACACCACAGAGATCTGATGTTGCTATACAGGTTCATCTTTCATACCTAGAATGAACACACCACACACCGTGTTAATAGGAAAAGTCACGAACCACAATCACAGGAGATCCATCAAACTTTGCACACAACACTGAGTAGGGGGCCACGAGTAGAGTCAAATAGACAGAGAGAATTAAAGAGAGTAGTCTCACTACTTTATTTTGAACTCTGTGGCAAGGATTTAGCGACCTTTAAAGAAAAGTTGTATAATTTTATTCATTGATTTTTCTAATTTTGGAAAGAACCGTGTAAACCTTGCAGGGATCTGATTCATTCTGTACCAGAACAATATTTTTTTTTTACCGAAATCCGGAACCTTAAAATATTCTCATTTAAATTTGAAGGAAACACACGTTTTTGTAATTATGTCATAATTTTAATCCTTATAATATTACATGCCTATATAACTTGTTGATTTCTCTACGAACTAAAGCCGTCAGTTAACTTTTCGAACTTTTACCAGACAATATAAATAATAATTGGGAATTAAGTGCCAAACTATGGTAGACTTACGTATGAGCTGTGAGTAGAACTATCCACATATTCACACATTTTTGAGAAAGTATAAAGGTTTGAACACGAATAACATTTCCACGTACCTTAGAATGGTAATTCCAGGAGAAGAATTATAAAACACACAATTGAAACAACTTAATATTCCGTTTTAATTTGGTTTTTCAGGATGATGGTTATCTATGAATTGCCATGATGTGGACTGTCAGAAAGTGAAAGACGGGCTTATTTACGGTCCAAATATTACATTCACTCTCCAAATTAAATTCTGCTCAGATCACGTGTATGATATAATAAGGACCACTAATGACTGGGGCTAGCTAATGACCTGATTTGACTTTTATTTGGCGCTTGATTTATTTCCCGACTGTTATAGGGGATGATATAAAAACATTTAAGAAATTAATGTATTTTAACATTTATTATCAATTAAAATGACATCATTACAGGATTGTTCACATTTTTTAGATCATCGTGTAGGTTTATAACACAGTTCGCTTAATCACTGCCAAACCTCAATATGAATTTTACGTGTATTTGAATCAGGTTTCATGATAACTAATATCGTTTTATAATATCATTTAAGGATTATATGTCTGCGTTCATTGTTCTCAGAACACAAGTTTAAAATATAATACTTGTTACGAGTTTTTGTTTTGTAAATTCTAGGTAGAATATGAGAAGAATTCAACATTCACCAAAACCAGAGCATGGTGTGTATGTATTTAGCGGGATCGGGTGGTGAGTTGTTAGTGGTTTATTGGGAGTAGCTTTTACAAAATATCCTTGATCATATGCAAATTATTACATTTCACAAAACAGTACAATGAGATTCAGCATTTAATGTTCACAAAATATTCTCGTGTATATGACCGCAACCTTATCAGCATTAAAAAAAATATGTACCTTATATCTTAAATAAAGTTTGTACGATAGATGAGGGTGTGTGTGTGTTTGGAGAGAGAGAGAGAGAGAGAGAGAGAGAGAGAGAGAGAGAAATATTGATTCGCAAATTGTACCAGGAAATTGTCATTGAAATAACAATTTCAACAATGTGTATGATTTGTTGAGGTTTGTGTATTATTAATGTCGGCGCATTACAAGGTGGTATTCCTGACTGCGTGATTTATCACATGTTTGTATCTTTAAACCTTTAAACTCAGATTGACAAATATAAACTTTGTGATCCATTAATCTTGTTTGTTGTTTGTGATTTATGGACCATTCTACGGAATTAAACAGTTACTAATACTCAAACGACGCACAAAATAAAAAGAAATAAAACAAATAAAAATGATTTTCTCTATGAGACTTTATATTTATTGATACAATTTATGAACGGGATTCTTGATAAAGGCGAACAACAACAAAAATCTATATAATACACAAAGAAAAAGACGGAAACAGTAAGGCTGATAAGCAAATGCAGAAACCCAGAGGGACACGACTCCGTGTACAGATCGTGAGGATAACGAGATATAGGTACAGTGTTTAATCAACTCTACAGCCGTGATTCACCAACTACAGAGCACCAAAAATGATATCAATATTCATTAACTTATTTCCGAATAAAGAAAACAGTTTTCAGAATAGATGTCAAATCAACCTCTTTAAAAATTATAATTAACCTATGCCAGTTTTGCTTTAATTAAATTGTTTCAAGGAAATCAAAACAGTCACAGTGTCGTTTTGAAGAAGTTCACTTTCCTGGATTTTATGTTTGCTAAAAATTAAGTCCTGTATTTTATAACAGATTTGTCAAATGTTTGACAGTAATTTTAAACATAGTCGTTTATTGGAAATCCTAACATGATATCAATGTCCATATAGAAAGATTTTTCAAACAAATTGTTCTAATATTTAACTATATTGAAAATCGTTTTTAGCTCACCTGAGGTGAAAGCTCAAGTATGCTTTTCTGATCACACTTTGTCTGTCGTCTGTCTGTCTGTCTGTCTGTCTGTCCGTAAACTTTTCACATTTTCAACATTTTCTCAAAAACAACTGGGCCAATTTTAACCAAACTTGGCACAAAAAACTCTTAGGCAAAGGGGATTCAAAGTTGTGAAAATTAAGGATCAAGCTCTTTTCAAAGGGGAGATTATTAGGAATTATTAAAAAAAAAAGGAATTATTAAAAAAAAAAGAAATATTAAAAAAAAAAGAAATATTAAAAAATCTCCTCAAGAACCATTTGGCAGTAAATCTTTAAAAATCATCTTCTCAGAAACTAATCAGCCAGAAAAGTTGAAACTTGTGTGGAAGCATCCTCAGTAGTGAAGATTCAATGTTCTGAAAATTATGATATTCAGGGTTAGGGTGGGGCCACAATGGGGGGTCAAATTTTTACATAGGAATATATAAAGTAAATCTTTAAAAATCCTCAGAATCTAATCAGCCAGGAAAGTTGAAACTTGTGTGGAAGCATCCTCAGGTAGTGTAGATTCAAGTTTGTTCAAATCATAATCCCCAGGGGTAGATTGGGGCCACAGTGGGGCATTGAATTTTTACAAAGGAATATATAGAGTAAATCTTTAAAAATTATCTTCTCAGAAACCAATAAGCCAGGAAAGCTGAAACTTGCGTGGAAGCATTCTCAGGTAGTGTAAATTCAAAGTTGTGAAAATCATGACCCCCGGGGGTAGGGTGGGGCTACAATGGGGGTGGAAATTTTACATAGGAATATATAGAGTACATCTTTGAAAATTTTCTTCTCTGAAAGTAATCAGCCAGAAAAGCTGAAACTTGTGTGGAAACATCCTCAGGTAGGATAGATTCAAAGTTGTGATAATCATGATCCCCGGGGGTATGGTGGGGCCACAAAGGGGGGGGGGGGGTCGAAATTTTACATAGGAATATAAAGGGTAAATCTTAAAAAATCTTCTTTTCAGAAACTAATTAGCCAGGTGATTCTTTAAGATTGTTTAGACTTTGGCCCCTGGACGATTCTTGGGCCTCACAAGGGGTTCAGAGTTTGATGTAGGTTTATAACAATTTTTAGGATCTTTTTGAGAACTGCAATGCTCAACATTTGATATTACTATAAAGTCACCCTATTAGAAAAAGGACTAATGATAATAAACATAAGAATATTTAGGAAAAAAACTCCGTATTTTCATGTATATACGATCTACATGTATCATACTACATTGTCAAGATAGTTTGATAGTTTGTATTATGACTCAATTAAGCTGATTTTATCATACCTATTGTTCCTCAGGTGAGCGATGTGGCCCATGGGCCTCTTGTTTATTCTTCATCCCATTTTGAATTTATGTATCTTAAAAAATATATTACAACATGTTTCCATTTAATAATAAAGGCCAAAGCAGTGTTCATATTGTGCCACACACATTTGAATTTATCCCAATCAAAATTCAAAAAATCTTCATTTGAAATGTCACAATAGTCACTTTTTGAAATTTTTCTTTATTTACATTTTTGCAAAAAAAAAAATAATAATAATAAATAAATAAATAAACTGTTAAGAAGGTTGTGGTTGAACACTTGTCATACATATTCTTTATCTTGTTTGTGTAGATGCTACATTAATATTTTTTATTTACACAATGATTTCTGCTTAAACAAGATTGGTGGCAAGGAGGTTTAAACTTTGTAGACAAAGAAAAAATTATAAAGTTGTAAAAATTACATTTTTTCTCAAAGATACTATAGACAACGGTATGGAAATTGAATGCTAGCTTTCCTGATACCCGGGTGTCTGGCATTTGTAAATGAGTAATATTGTTGTTAAAGTGAAAAAATAAATTTAAAAAAAAAAAAAAAATCTGTTTTTTGATTTAAATGTTTTCATAAGGATTTATGCTACAGAAAGTGATTCAAAGTGAAAACACTCTTGATTATAAAAACATAATCTATATCTGTAAAGCGATATGAAACATGGTCTTGATTTATTTAAAATAATTACCTTGCTCAGTGTATAGTCCACTTGAGATATGGTTCTATCTTATATTACATACTTTTATCTTTTGTTAAACTGTTTTTAAGTTTCAAAAAATATTTTGATTAACAATTTCTAATATATATATTCATAAAAATCTCGGTTTTTGTAGGTTTCATTGCAAAGCAACTTATTTAAATTTAAAAGTAAATGTTTTCAAGAAAATGTAAAAATTCAAGTTAAAGACAACTTTAAGACATTTTCCCTGTAATCACTTCGTTCTTACAGGGTTTTAGCTACAGTATCTGTTTTCAGGCAAAATTTAATCTTTTCCTTTTTAAAGGGGCATGGTCACGATTTTGGTCAAATTATATTTTTCTGTTTTTATTGTTTACAATGCTTGTAATGCATATCTAATGATCAACCAAAATTTGAGTGTCAGTCGTAAATTCATATCAAGACACAGAGCTCACAATTCTTCGTTATTTAAACAAGATTCGTGCCATGTTTTGTTTTCGTTGGTTAAATATACCGATAAAAGCTCTTTTTCAAGCTGATTTTCTGTATGCTTATTCGTTTTGAAAATAAATAAACAGTTCATAGGTTTGTCACATTCATTCAAGGTATAAACCTGAATTTTCATTTTAACATTCAAATTTTAAACAAAACATGAGTTGAGCTTTGTTTATATAACAGAGAATTGTAAGCTCTGTATCTCGCTTATAACTCAACGACTGGCTCTCAAAGTTTGGATGACTATTACAAATGCCTTATTGGAGCATTGTTAACATAAAAAATGGAAAAATAAATTTTGACCATAATCGTGACCATGCTCTTTTAAGACAGTACACAGCTAAATGTGCAACATATGTTTCACGTATGTTGAAGGTATGTTTTACATATACTAGAATATGGAAAGTAAACAAAAAAATCTCAACGTTTTCGAAATTCAAAGAATGTTCAATGGACGAAACCATTTTCATTTATTGTTTACACAGTTACTAATTAAATTTATAAAATGTCATAAATATTCGTAACTCTTATTAATTAACTGGTATTATTTAAAACAAATTTTCATGTAATTCTATTTTTATAATTGTATTATTAAACAATGGGCGTTTTTAAAGCACAATTTTTATCTTCGTTTTTTTTTTTTACATAGACATAAAAGACATAGAAAGGTAATAATTTGATATATATTAAAGATTAAGTTTGCAAACTATTATTTTGAGAATACATTTGATTTTTTTTTTATTTTGAGACATCATTTTGCTCATATATGCAGAATTACTTGTATTATATATCCTTTTATATGTTACACATCTAACAATTTTGGTAGCATGATATTCTAAACATAACACAGATATTTGTATAAAAAGTAACCTAAGCAAAATGATCTGTTTTATTTTTTTCCCGGAATTTAACTTTGCTTCAAATGTGTACTGTTGTATTAATCTTGTTTATAAAGTATACGTTTATGATAATTGAGATTATAACAAACTGTATATTTATCCCTGTAATTAATAATATATAGCAAACAATTTATTAAAGGACGCCATAAATGTAATTTTGCTTTCATTAAAGCTTGAATTATGCTTTCCCATTAAAATATGTCCAAACTATTTTAATTAACCACATTGTTTTTGTCATTTAAGCAATGATTACAGTTTTACAGTTTATGTTTTAAGATATATTGTAATACAACACTGTATCTTACCTTCACTGCTATGAGACTCACTCGGCTAAATCCATTACACCTTCTGTACAAAGTCTCTCACAACTGATGAAACCAGATGTGACCTCTATCCCTTGAAGTGTCTTTAATGTATTCATAATTTATTCAAATCCTAAAAACAAAACCAACATTCACATAGAAAACAGAGAAGAAAAACCAACGTTGAGAAAGTTCCATTGAAATCAGTTGTTATGATTCTGTTAAGCTTACAACAACGGCTTGTTCGGACTGACATAATATTGGTTAGGATAATGATATATATCATATAATTGTGTACTTATTTCACAATTCAAACCCTCTTTGTCTTATCTTTATTTTCTGGTGAGAGGTCACTGCACTTAATTAATATACTGGTCACGAGTTAAAATCTAGTTTTTTGTAACAAGTGTCATTTAAACGATAACGGAGGCAAATAATGTAGTATAGTAGTTTTAGTTATAAGTTTGGTTTAATACAAAACAAAACATTTACACCCCACCTTCAAAAAATGTTTCAGAAGACATATTTCAAACTTACAAAAGTGTGCTTAAATGTTTTAAAGTCGTCTATAACACGATTAATTTTGCTTGCTGTGAAGGTACAGGTATGGTAAAGAAAGATAAGACATTTACTCTTTCCATAAGTGATTCATGTTAAAACAGTTTTCTTTAGACTCTTTTCATTCCATTTGAAATCTTTTTTTTAAAAGAAGATAAAGAACTTAAAAATTTCCATCTCTGTCTTTTTTTGTTAGAAAGAGGGAGAAAAAAACATGCATTCTGGATATATTTCATTTGTACTAAAAACACAAAACTTATATAATATATGTTAAATATATATTAAAAAAATATGCATTGAAAATAACAATTTACAACTCATTTGTTCGATTCTTTCACCAAACAAATATACTATGATGCACCTTTTGCTCACTCGACTAATTACTCGGTTGTTCTTTGTAAACGAAGAATCTCACTGATCAGAGACCAAAGCTGTGAAGGTCCTTAAGATCTCTCTGAAAACCCGTATAAATTTAACCTGAAATGTTGACGTGATCGTAAAATGAAGACGTCCAATACTGTACATTTTGTCATGCTAAAGAGGGCTAGATGGTCTTGACCACTATTGGTCTATATTAATCCCCTTAAGAAGAAGAGATCTGTATTTGGATATAAGCCAAAATGTATGGAATTGATAGATTATAGCTTAAGAAATCATATCTAAAACATTGTGGTAAATATGATGGCTAATTTATTGGCCATTGACCATGCACTCATCTTAATGTTCGTGTATAAAGAATATTACAGGATTTTAATTCAACAAATTTGATTTAATAAGGCAACATATCATAACATTTCATTAGAAAATTGTCTTTTATTTGACTTTGACCCCCTTTTGACCCCCTTTTGTAGTGATAATACCATTCAATAACCATGTAGTTGCCCTAGAGTAGCCTTGTAGATGCAAAAGATCATAACGTCAATATATCAATAATGCATGAAGATTAATGGTTACTTAACCATTCAGTGCCGTGGCTAAGCACTCTATAACACTATCACCTAGTACTCATACATGAATAATTTCCCTGAATTTATCAACTCAGACTGTTTCATATGGCAGCATACTTTTGCTTCTAAATGTAAGTTATTTTTCTGTAAATTATGTTAGCTTGTAGAATGATTGTGTTAACATGTAAGATAATCATATGTAAGTTGACAGGCAAGAAAGTGTCACTATATGCAGAATAAAAATTTCAGAAATTATCCACAACTGCCCACATGTAACTTCAACATGCTAGGTGCAACTTATTTATGTGGAAATGCGAAATAAATATGTCTACATGCATATGCAAATAAATATCCTGACATGCAACTTATTACGTTAGCATGCGAGATAAATGTGCTAACGTGAATATCGACATGCGACTTATTTATGTTGAAATGCGAGATAAATGTGTTGACATGCAATTAATTCATGTTGAAATGCGATATAGATATTTTGACATGCAAATATTGCAGCATGGAAACATAAATAAGTTTGCATGTGAACATATTTATCAAGCATGAAAACATAAATAAATGGCATCGGAAGATAAACAAGTTTCATGTTAACATAAGTTGCATTTAGACATAGATATGTCGCGTGTCGACATAGATAAGTTGCATATTGTGTGTTGGTGGGCAATACTTGATATTTTACTTCTTCTTTACAATTGTTTTTTACTTATATTAATTTCCTTTAATATCAACATAATTATGTTGCATATGTTGCATATTGACATAATTATGTTGCATGCTGAATTATTACTATATTAGGTTGACATAATTTATAAGAAAATAACTTCATTACAGGGGTAGAAATATGCCACCTCAATTTTATTACGTTGATTTTAATCTTAAATTTGTTTTACTTTGTTAGAGTTTGTAATTAAACCATCAATCTATAGCCATATCAATTTAATATCTAATCTTAATGTTTTTGATTTAAACCAACGTAACAAACAACTTAACGACTTTTTTTATATTCTCAAATTGATCCTCGGACATCAATTGCACTGTTTAAATGTTTTGATTAACTCTATTAGACATTCATTTGACACTTCAACACTTATACTCAAGTGATCTATTGCACGGTCAGAAATAAAACATGAAACCCAGATTGACTTAGAACGATACTACCAATACTTGTAATAATTAACATTTTACTATTAATTGTAGTTTTGATATTTAGTAAATGCAATGTATTCTTTTTGTCTCGAAGAAGGGATAGGTTGTCTCAATTTTTTTTCAATTTTCGACTCCTTGGTAATTTCTAGTCTCAATTGCTTTATACGCTGTGATTGATTTATAAAATACATTTTCCAACAAATCGGACATATGGTGAATAACGGTATTATCTAGACGAATCTACTCAATCTTCACTTATCGTTCATCTAATAAGAACCAAATATACATTTCAAATCTAGTTCATTCAGAAAAACAATAAAGAAAGAAAAGACAACCCATTAATCAATATTAAGCGATATTAATTATGATGGCTCTTTGAATTATTTCTGAAGAATTAAAACAAGCCGATATGATTTATGTGACTGTCATTTTCCGATTGAAAACGTCTTGATTGACAGGTGGACTCTATTCTGGTAGCAATGGTTTCCTTTCATCACGCACCTGTTGGTGTGGTTTAATGAAAAAGATAACACATTGACATTGCAAAAACTACTCAAAACTGTCAACAATCTAGTATAGCAGCTCGATCAATGACACTTTATTTTCCATTCTTGCTTGTTGAAAAGACAGACGATCTTAACTGTGACGTCACTCACCACATCGTTCATAGGTTTTTTGGAATACATCGAAATCAGTCATATTCGTAGAAGTCCACTTTTGTGAATCTCTTGTTTTACAGATCCTATGTGTAAAAGTCCATATTTGACACTGTACAAGGCAAATATATTGAAATTCAAAAATACACGATAAATTTGACTCAAAAAGGTTTAATAATGAGCTTAATAACACCTTACCCTTAATAAAAAGGGCTGGATGTTCATGTTAATAATTAGATTATTTTAAGCCTCTTGAAAAGAGAAACGCTTTACAGAATCAAAAGATGTTCTAATTATTAATTTTAGCAAGTGTTCTTTATGAAGTAGAAGAAATAGGTAAACACGATTTAAAATTAATAGGTAGATATTTTGTTGACCAACCAGACTCATCAATACTTTTCTTCATTATGGTTCCTTACATATTTCATAACAATAATGAATTCTATATTGATATGCGGGAAAACCAGTATGTTTTTGTTGTAAAACAGAACATGTGGATTTATTTAAACAACAACAACAAAATATTCCATCATTAGATTAGAGTCTTATACAGTTATTATTTGGTTCGTAACCATTCATGTGCTCTAGGATTAACAGTATCACAAGCTGAATATTTAGAATTTTGTTTTCTATCGGTTAATTCACTAAGTCCTCTTGCCTTCAATAACTTCCGGTATTTTTCGTCCACTGTTTCTTCATCAGGATCACAAAAGTAGATGTACACCTAAAAATAAGAGCAATGTAAAATCATAAGTACATACTTTATATCAAACTGGTCACGCAAACGCTGTGTCAGAAATAAGGAATAAAAACCTTTTTTGATATTATTTTCATACAGGCAACTGTATAAGGTCACATTGAGGAGTACCAAAGCCTTACCTAAGTAGACATGTCCCCACCACATCCCCCAAGCAATCTGTTTTATCTTTTTAGTTTCAACAGAAGTAAAAAAGAAGATTTATAAACTATATTTATTGCCACTATATGACCATTTTGGACCCGCCCTACAGTCAATCCCCTACCCTGGGGACATGAAATACACAAGTTTGGTAGAGGGATTCTTGGTCTGATTCATGGTCTACATAACTATGTATTCAGTTTTTTCTTTCAGATGTGCAAAAGAAGAAAAGAGTTTTGAAAACTACCCCGGTAAAGCAAGAGTCACGGAATTTACAATTTATGTTTCTCTTTTCACAAAAATTCACCAAACCACCATTGAAAAGAATTGGCCATAAAGTTAACAATGCTCAATTATTAACGCATGACGGCGCGGCAACAGACGGATAGCAATTGCAATAGGTCAACTGAGTCACTCATGTGACCTAATAATTTCGTAAATCGCTTTATATTGGACAGTAGATGTCTTATTGTAAGAAAAAGTCATATCGATTGGACTGTTTTCGGATTTAAAAGTTAAACTATTCATTGTTAATTTGTTTTCTGTAACAATTATTTTATAAGTCCTATTGCAAGAAGATTAATTAAATCATTTGTTTGACACAATTAAACGCAAATGATATTTATGGGATACAACCGCTATACAATCGTAAATCTACTCCTTAGTCATTATTGGCGTTGACCCACTGGAATAAATTGAATAAATACATTAAGTTGAATTAATCTATTCTGGTTTAACTGAAACCAGTTTGGCACAAATCGCAAGTCATGTACTTTTTAATGAAAACTTCATGTAGTCATTGAAGCGTCAATACCGGTAGCATACTAATTGTTGACACTTATGTATCAACTATACAATTTATATTATTGTGACGTCACAGACAATGGTGAACATTTTGCAAGAAAAAACTTTTTGTAAAATTCATACTCTTTGTGTAAAATTGTGTTGTTAAATTATTCATTCCTCTACTTGCTACACATTTATACACTACAAATCCTGCTAGAACTATTGGCTAAGAGGCGAAATTAAAAGTGTTGCTTCTCTCAAGTTTTTTCTTTTTTCATAATGCCTGCCAATCACTTATATTTATCTAGTCATGCACATTCGAATTATAGCAATAATGTAATGTAATATAGAATAGTAATATAATGAAGACATTTATTGCCCTTACCTCATCTATATAGCCTTTAAAATTTTGACCACCAGCTCCTGCCCCTATGTAAAACCCTGTTTGTGTACTCATTATTTGTCCTGTAAATATTGAACGATGTTTGAAACAAAGATAACTCAATGCAATTTCTTTTTAAATTCAGAGGAAAAAATTCTGCGTATAATAGAAAAAACACAATATATTTATCTTATTGAAAAGTTACTTCAATTAAATTGCATATGTTTTGTGTTTATTACAAGCATAAGGCATACAAACAAATATATAAATAATTTGCATCGATCATACTCTTTAAATTGGCTAAAACCGCATATTTGTCTTGCTTTTTCAAACTGGTATCCTCATGATAAGAATAATATTTTGTAGTTTCTTTGAGATTGGCCTTGGCCGATATCAAAATTATTTTTTTTTGGAAATCTGTTAGATAAAGAATTTAAGAGATTGTTTTTATTATAGAAATTATATTGATTTTTTGTTTTTGAGTTTGTCGAAATATCGTATATAATGCATCAACATAAAATTAGCGTGATTTTTTATAATAAAGACAGCAACAAAAACCTGAGAAATATCTTTCATCTTCTTTCCTTCCGTCAACTGAAGCTTGAATGACGCGTTCTTTAATTTCTAATGTCACTGACCTCCAAATACCTTTTCTCTAAAAGAAATATTATGAAGTATGTGTCATATTTTTCTGTTTCATCTAACACAACCGAATGATACACAGCTACATGTATACTTAAGTATCAATCTGTCATTACAATAAAAATAAAAGGTAAATTTTCCTATTTACATTGCATTTTTGTCCTACATACTTTAGTCTCAGTTTCTGTGTTTATAGATGAATCGCCATTTGGAGTTACTGTATCGGTATTATTGCTATTTTGTAACAACGTCACGTTATCTATCATTTCTGTTGATGTATCATATTCATCTACCTTTAATAATGTTATATTTTCTCTTTTTTCTGTTGAGGTCTCATATTCATCTACCTCAAATGATGTAACATTATCCTTTTTTTCTGTTGAGGTCTCATATTCATCTACCTCAAATGATGTAACATTATCTCTTTTTTCTGTTGAGGTCTCATATTCATCTACCTCAAATGATGTAACATTATCCTTTTTTTCTGTTGAGGTCTCATATTCATCTACCTCAAATGATGTAACATTATCTCTTTTTTCTGTTGAGGTATCATTTGCATTTACTTCTATCGATGTTATATTGTCTCTCATTTCCTCTGAAGCATCATATTTATCTACATCCAATGATGTGACATTGTTGCCTTTTTCTGATGAGGTATCATATTCATCTACCTTTAATGACGTCATATTTATTTTATCTTCGTTTAAATTATCATTCTCTTCCTCGCTTGTATCAATCATGCCGAGATTGAAAGAAGTGTCATTTAATATTAAGTCAAAATTTGTGACTTCCAGTCTGTCCTTGCGTATATCGCTTGGGACATCGACTCCGAGATCAGTTTCAAGTGTCGCATCATTGTCAGAGGGCATTTCACCTGTATTAAGATGTTCAGGATTGTAATTGAGGTCATTATTTGGTGTGTCGATTTCCTCCGAGTCCGTGTTATTGTATCCGTTATCTACGTTCATTTCGGAAGAAAGATATTTTCCAATTTTTATATAATCATAATCTTTAATCTTATTAATTCCTTTAATACTACTCAATAATTTACCAATATCTTCACCGGAATTATTGATAAGTATATCATAGTTGACATTTTCTTTAACAACTTGCATGTCTATGTCTTCCACTGCAGCATGCTTGCTTGTATTCTCGTCAGATTCTTCCATCGGATTCGACTCTTTAATTTCATGAATCAATTTTCTTATATCATGTGTGTCTGAACTATTTAATATGATATCGAAGTTCTCGGTTGTATGACCCTCGTTGTCTGTAATATTACTTCTGTCTATTTCTCCATGTTCTTTCTTTTTAGTGCCAGTTTCTGTAATTTCCATTTTTATATTGCTTTTAAATGTTCTACTTTTTTCGGTAAAAGTAGTTGGGACCGCTGTTGTGGGAATCTGAATATTGATCATATCGTAAGGTTCTAGAATTATGTCATAATCATTATCAGTTGTATCAGTCACAAAGCTTTGAAGATTTGGCTGAAATTGTGAAGCTTCAAAATGTGGTCGAGCACCAGAATTTGAAACTGGAATACGATCTGGAATTTCTATTTCATATATCTGCGGTTCATCGTCTCGAATTTCCTCACTGTCTCCTTCACCAATTGGTTCATTTGAAGACAAAATGTTCTTCTGGTAATTCATGCTAGCAGCCATTGGCCCTTGGTGAATTTGAACCAGTTCCTCTTGCACACCTTCTTTCATGCCAACATCTTCCGAGGTCTGTCTTTTGTGCCTAATGTGATTTGATAAAATGGAATGATGAAATGCAAAGTTGTCATCAGCGCTAACGACATTAAATGCTGTTGCTCCTTTTTTGCCACCAATGAATATTGAAGATGGATTCTCACACTCGCTTCCATGACAAACGCCATTCGAAATCAGGGAAAATTGTGTTGGCGAAGGCGATGCACCTTCAATGTTTACGTATTTTTCCTCGTCATCAGCTAAATATCTGAAAGTATAGGTTTGTCCCCATTTATCCCATTTAAAACAAACATAGTTGCCCTATAGTTTTACAATACATCATACGGGCTACATACAAAATTAATAATTTTAAACAATTTAACACATCCATGAGGAAGGTTGAAAACAAGTTTACTACATATGCATCAATGATCTTACTTTAATTTAATGAAAACTGTATCGCCGTATTTTATCCCTGTGAATCGTGGAATAAAAAGGTATGACTTTCCGTCAAAATATGCCTTCCCTTCTCCAAGTCTTACGTGACCAATTTCCTGTATATATGTGTCTTTGCCGGAAAAATCGTTTAAATCACCACAAAATGGCAAGTAAAGTTCCGGAGTGCATGTGTTTGAATCTAGAACAGTGCAATCAATAATTTATCCAAACAGATCTTATGATTTTTCTGATATCAGAAAAATAGAACAATGTATAAATTTATAAGTTGTTACATGTGTAAATTCTAAATGTAAGATATCGAGATTTAAAACGGGTCACAGAATGGGACATTTATATAGGTGAAAATATTTAGGTGAATTGAGTGATACATTAAGATACAGTAAACAATAAACTTGTGTGTGTAAAAGAATTCCTCACCTTGATGCTGCTTAGCCATGTATTCAGAGATTTTAAATGTGGAACATCCACACGTCTCGTTATTAAATAGTGTTCCAACCGGACATTCAAACTCTTTCCACAATCCAAATGCTGTACGTTGTTTAAATTTGTTTGGTGAACCATGCACAGGCATCAGTTGACAGAGAGAATTTACTTCTACACAATATTGAAAAATCCATCAAAATATCAAACGTTTATGTTTATATAAATAGTGTAGAGTATGTGACAAAGAGTATGGAAGTTAATATTTTAATATATATTAGTTGTACAGGATTTAAACGATACAAATACTTATGAACGCTAAATGGTTTTGTGACCAAATTTAAACTATATTTATCTTCTCCAGACAAAAAGTACTGAATCAGGATCTTGGAAAACGTTCAAGTTTAAAAGCTACAGCATTTGAATCTTTTTTTGTTGTTGAAAGTTTAAGATTTCTAAACTTTTTAATCGGCATTCAATGAAACATTTTTACGGAGTACGTAAACTCTATCTTGCATTAATACTCATCGTGTTGTTCTTACCCTCGGAGGTTGCCACTTCAGTAAACCGAACACAAGTGACGTCTTCTTCACTCCAGTGCTGCCCTTGGGGGCACTCCTTGTATGACACCTTCATCATGTTATATAGACCTTTGTAGCACATTGCAAACGCCCCCATGTCTCCCTTTACTGCAGCATACCCAACTTTATTCATCCACTTTGCTCTCTTACATATTTCTAAAGAAACCAATTATTATGATGAATATGTATTTTTTCGTTCATATTTGGGAATAAAAATGTTCCAATATATAGTTCATTTTGGGTTTTTTTCAACAATCGGCATCAGTATTGTAGTTCCCTTAATCCAGAAAGATTTAAAACTTAAGGCTTGATTTTTTTTTAGCAAGGAAATTTTATCAACTTCAAATTGACTTTAAAAATTGATAAGAAACTTTGTATCAATTTTCTTTAAAAACGCAACTAAAACCCAAGACATGTCATTGAAACGCAGTTTGCTTATTTATCTTTTTATTTCTTGTGTACAGATAATTTTCTTAAAGTCCACGTTTAATGTTCCATCGGGGTTTGATTCCTTGGTTGTGAACGCGTCAATGTCTGTTGACTTACCTGGAATATCTGTGTATTCTCCGTCATTGTCTGTTGACTTACCTGGAATATCTGTGTATTCTCCGTCATTGTCTGTTAACTTACCTGGAATATCTGTGTATTCTCCGTCATTGTCTGTTGACTTAGCTGGAATATCTGACTTACCTGGAATATCTGTGTATTCTCCGTCATTGTCTGTTGACTTACCTGGAATATCTGTGTATTCTCCGTCATTGTCTGTTGACTTACCTGGAATATCTGTGTATTCTCCGGTGGTATTTTGCGTTTTATCTATGGACGACATTGTAGTAGAAGATTCTGCAACCTTTGATTGCTGATTTGGTGTTTGGATGGCTAAAACACAACATCTGATGAAAATCAAAATCTAATGTGCTCTTTCTTGCATTGTTAATTGAAATGTTTAAAAAGTGACTCAAAAAAACCAGTTAATAAAACATGGAATTACCTTTGCAAATATACTTTGGAATTTCTCGGAAAGCACTGAGCAACTTCTCCGATGAAGTGAAGTTGTAGACCAACTCTTGACTCCAGGCTAACTGACTTAGTACACTTGATCCGATCCCGATGGATATAACTCTAATGTCGTCCTCAGCTATTTTGCCTGCGTGTTGTTGGGCCTCCTTCAACGCCGGCATGCTCACGTTTTTATATATTAAAACAGCAACTCGGGGCACTTTGTAACGTTTATAGTTGTTTAGTAGTAATCGTGTCATCTCAAGACCCCTCCATACATCGTTTGATCCGCCTACCTTTGTCATACTCATTACAGAACTACCCAACATCATCCGATCTCCCAAAAGATAGTTCGACGAAGAGCCGACTACTGATCCATAGGTGACTGTCGCTAGCCTGGTTTTAGACTTAGAAATCGCCATTCCACGAATCAAGAGCAGCACAGTTCGTTTCAGATCGTTGAACTCAGAGTCAGTGACGTCATTAGATGCAGGAAGAATGACAACAACGTCGACTAGCTCACAATCTGTATAGGTAACAATATAACCATCATATTCAACTTTATTAAAAAATAATAAGAATTTCATTCGAGTATAACTTTATTAAACATTTAAATGAATTCCTATCAGTTATATAACGGGAGTGGGCATTGACAAAAAATTCTTAACGATTGCAATCGTTGCTTAACTATTTAAAAAAACAAAAGGACTATTGTATTTTTTTTTTACTTACTTTACTCTTTCTTTAAATCAATCAAATACAATGAGTCTAAGTAAATAAAATGAAGTTTTATAGATCAGTTCACCGTATAAGGAAAATACCCCCCCCCCCCATTTTATTTTGGCCCCTTTCGTCCTCGTTGTCAGCGTACGATTTTAAGACGGCGAATTCCTATGTCTCAAACTATCTTTCTTTATTCACAACTTTGTCTGGGCGAATTCAAGGCGTGGCGAAACCGTTTGCAAGTGAAAAAGTGCGAAAACAACACGGGGCGACAATAACCCTGTATACAGTATTATATAGATGGAAAAGCAGGAACATATTTGACACAAAATACTTTATAGTATTTGCCTGACAGGAAGTTAACCAGATCACACGAAATGTACGAAATGCCCTATGCACGTACGTTCCTCTATGAAGGCAAATGGGAGGAAATATTAAGTTAACGTAAATATTTGAATTCATCATAATATGACATGATATAACAAAACGTCTTCCAGAAGGAAGGTGTAGTTACTTGAATTGTCATAAATACTATTATTAACATCACTAGATACTATAATATAATGAAAAATACTTTAACAAAATTATTTCTACATGGTTTGAAACATCGATACAACTCTCTAAAATGTTTGCTATATTGTAGCCATAACAATTTGTTAAAAATAAACAGATAAACTCAAAATGTTAAGGTGGTAATGGGCATCTGTCGATATTAATGTGGATAAAAGTACATTATAATCAAAATACTTTCACCGTTTTAATATTTTCAAAATTTATAATATTTGACCACAAGATTGGTTTTAAAATATTTTAGAAAGGTAAAAATTATAAAAGCCCCAGCAGGAATGGAACTCATGACTTACAGATTCGTAGGTAACGCTCTAACCCATTGCACTACGCTGTTCGGTAACAATATCGGGAAACAAAAAGGTTTATCAAATTAAGCCCGATTTTATTGTTTATTTCGATCGGAAGTACGTCACAATATGGAAGTGTCCCATATCACCTTAGCATTTAAGTTATTGTTTTCTTAAAGTTAAAAGTAAAAAGGGTTCTTATAAACTCAATATACTCAATTTAATATAATGTTGAATTCTTGTATTTGTAGTTTCATCTTAAGGTCAAGATCTAGTAAATGAAAGATGCCTACAGGTATATGAAATTCAGCATATAAATTCTTTCAATGATACTTCATAACAACAGCTTTGTTTGAAAGGGTGTACCGGGGCTTAATGTTTTGGTAAACACAATGAACAATCATGTTTTTAACCCTCAATTTCTATATAATATGACGGATATAAGTAACAAATATCGGAGTTTGGTCCATTTTTCAATAATGAAAGAATGCCTACAGTCTCTCCCAAAACGGCATCAAACAATCTCCCCCTTTAAAATGATGTTGAATTGAATATAGAGATCGGAATTCCTTTTCCCATGATTTAACATAGAGTGTCAAGAAACTGTTTCATTTTCTAAATAATTCCCTTATAACCGTTAAGTGCGGGAAAAATTTTAACAAATCAATTATGATGTCATAATGGTTCTAGCACCAAAAATACACTCTGAAATCATGTAGTTGATCTTGACCTTAATATCACGTGGGTGACGTTTATGTTTCTATGCACACAATGGTTTTATGTTTAAATGGAATTTGTCGAACTGTCATTACAGCGAGAACAATCTTATCAAAAATCAGTCTTATATGGTTTTTAGCGCTCTTGTTTGAATAAATTTGCAGAAACGTGAGAACAGATTAACTTCATTGTTTATCAATATTGCAATGAGGTTTTCGCCTGACATTTAGTTTATCATTTTTGAATCACATTGCCGTGTAATAAGTGTCAAATGTTCATATCTGTTGACTCCTCGAAGTTGTCTAAAAAGAAATTAAGGGGATAATAAAATGCTTCAACATTGTGCATTCTTTTTAATATGAGTCTCTCTATGATCGATAAATGACCGATTATAAAGAGCATACCAGCTATATAAACATGTTCACTCATCCAGAAAACACAAGTCAATACACTTTCTCATGAAATGACTAGTAATCTGCACCTCTACATGCATCATACAAACAAGTTGGTCTAAGCCGATCATGAAGCAATTGATCCAACAAAGGTTACTGTGGAATCATGATTGTTCGTGGGGAACCAATGTACATCTCCACGAACCTATACACAATCATTTGTTTAATATTTATTAAATTTATCCGATTACACTACCAACGAAATTACGTCCCCCCGAACCAGGAAACCCATGGACATTGACCCCAACGAATAAAAATGATTCCACAGTATATGCTCACACATGCAGAAAACATATGGTCACATTGGCATATGCGCCATAATTGGTATTTGTATTCTCAGTCAGCATCCATGCAAGTTTAAACATAAATTACTCCTATTGGTTCATCCAGAAGAAATACGTAACTCAGTACATCATAAATCCTTTAATGCATCACTCATGCAAGTTTGGTTGAGTTTGGGCTTATAGATATGCATATCAAAATCAGCAGCTGAGTTTAATAATAGTATTAATATTAGTATTCAGTATTTCCAAATGCACAATTCCTGCAAGTTCAATTCAGATATGACCCTTAAGATAAAACAAAATCAGACTAGTTTCTTAATTTCTTACTTCAAAATGTCGTTCACATTTAGCAACAGCATCATAACTGGATCAGAAGGTAAACAATGACTCGCCTAGCTTGATGCAAACGTGATGCATGCTAAGTTTAGGTAGGGTTCATACAAAGAAAAGTGGACTTTTAAAAAGCCTTTAATCCATCTGTCTATCCTTTAAGTAATGTACAACACCATACTCATCACTTGAATTACATATAATTGCAGTTTGGGTAGGGGTTATGGATCTTTGGTCAAAAAGAGGAGTGGGAACACACAATCTAAAGTACAATTTATACCACGTATTTATTGTTCTATGCATTCAAAGTTGTATCAATCATGCAAGAAAGCAAACTTTAGTGATGCATAATTAATTCAATAAACGATTATCAAAAACGGAAATAAAAATATTATGAAACTCTTAAAGTGGTAGAAGTATATGCAAACTAAAATTTTACTTTAGTTTGCGCAAGTTCAATTTGGAATTTGTCTCTGACTTATCCATGCTAAAAATCCACAAAAGGTATGTAAGGATTATGTTGCTATTACTATCAAAGAGACAAAGAATTTATCAGTGCTAAGCAATTAACTGAGTCGGATATTACTTCATTATCTGAATTTTAAAGTCAACATTACCTGTATTTGCCGTGACGACAGAACAAAAGGACGCAAGAAGAAAGCTAGTCACAACACAAATCAAGAGGATCCTCAGATGTCCCTTCATCACTGCAATGGAAAGGACCGATTCCTACAACACGGCTAAAAGCCTATTATACGAAGATTTGAAAGCAACTAAAGAATCAGCTAATATAATTAAAACGACTGATAGTGACTGAGTATTAAGGTGTTCACATCCTATAATACAAAGGGTTAATAGAGACTTATGAAGTGTTTCCTACAATGAAAAAGATGCACAATGTGTGTCGGATCATATATTCATTGTATGACATGTGTTTTAGAAGGTCTGAACTACTCGTTAACCTTTAAAGGAATTCAATTAAAATTCCTATCACAAACATCATGCTTAATTAATAATCAGGATACAATAAATATCAAACGTAAATGCATATATTTTCATAGGACAATATGCAGATATTAGTTGACAAAAGAAGTGAAATCAAGAAAAATATTAGAAATTAACCATTACTAAGTTTCCATCAAAGAATGGAAAACACCAGAAACAGAAATAAAGCATGTCTTTTAAACTCAGGATATAACAATTAACTTTATTGTAATAGAATACTACTTTAAAATATTGTAAAGAATTATCCATCATAAAAATATTATATAAATAAATGTGTTCTTTAAATATCGACTAATCGCATGTATTACATTCTAAATAAATCAATCATTACCTGAAGAGAATTTAGAAGGGATCCACTTACCTATGATGTATATTTCTAGTACGGTCTGAAGAGTTTCGAACTAAACCTCACTAAGTGAACCATCTGAATTTCATTTATTTTACAGCAAATTAAATAATAAATTTTCATAATCTGAAATCTTAGCCACATGATTTTCTCAAATTATGTACTTTTTGATATTTTATTAACATTTTTCAGAAACCTGGAATATATTGCTGGTACCTGTGATATTGAAGCAAAGGGGTGTCCCTTGTCAGGTGTCTCATGGAATTGACCCAGCAGGTTATCTTCATACCTAACATCTAGTCGAGCGGAACACGACTGCACGGGCCACCTATTGAATTTATACCGCGAATTCCATATCGATTTGCATGACGATCGCTTTTATCATTTTCCTTTGATTTGGGCAATGTTACAAATAGTTAAACATTTTGCTCTGCTGTCATAAGATTACTTATAAACTTTCCCATTGCAAAAATATTGAATATGACACTTCACCATGTTTATGTACATAAATAATTTACATCTATTAACATATTTTTTTCTACAGTTTATACTTCATAATGTCAATTAATATAACAATGCATGCAAGTAAGGACTGGTTTGATGGAGATGAGAACCAAACTGTAAAACCTGGTGATAGGCTAAATCCGAGGGTTTGTATAATTCATGAATTCGCTCATACCATTAATGCAAAGATTCAAGAGAAACATTATTTTCATCTGATTGCAAATAAGTAAACATATAAACATCTTGTAACCATACTATTAAAACTTCTAAGTGTTCACCCTTATGTAAAGAATAATTTGAAAAGAACGAGATAAAATGATATGGAATTTTTAAAATAGTGTAAACGATGTGTATTCTTAACAATAGCACAGATAGAAGAGGAAAATACAGGTTGAGCCAATTACCCGTGACAAAATATCTGAAAAAAGGAAATTGGTATTTGGCAGCACATGCTTTAAGTTTAATTGCTACTTTTTGCGACTCATATTACTCTTTAGGAACAGTCTCAAATGAAAAGAAACCTACTTAAAATGGACAGAAAGACAATTGTGGAAACGGCCAGAGACGTTGGATTGTTGATGTCTGAATTATTCATAGGACAGGAAGTATTCACTTTTAATTTACTGTTCATTTCTTCCTCAACATTGTTCTTAATATTTTACAATTTTGTGTAAAAATTATTTTATCTCAAATAATCACAAATCTCGCAAGTTTCTATCACACACTCTGATTTTATAACGGTGCATGAATACATTCTAACAAAGAGGACCTGCGTGAATTACAAGTTCTAGGGACCGTTGTATAAATGCTTAATGAAACATAGTCGCCAAGAATCCGGAAATTGAAACTAAATTGAAATTAGGTAAGTATTCCAAAGAACAAATTATTGTCACTTTATGCCGATTTTTGACGATTTCATCACATCTGTGACATTATGTTTGGACCAACCTTCGTACATATATACATTAAACATCCACGAGGTCCATGTTTGCACTACTAATTGTGGTGTATAATACGCAAGCACATCTTTGAAACGCATACCTGAGTGTAAGTTACCTGGAAAGAGGGTAGTGTTGTACTGTTAGAGATAGCACTATGCAATAGGATATTTTTACTAGTAAAAATGCCCGAGGGTATGCTATTTTCTACCAAGGGTTTGAAAATCACTATACACAGGGAATTAATGATCCCGACTTAAGGTAACTCCAGTGTCTTTCGTGTCCGGTTCTTTTTTTACACGGCGTGATGAATTTCCGGTTATAGTTTTGCTCAAATCAATGATCATTAAGATGACATGTAATTGATTTAAAATATTTTACAAATATGATTCAGTGGCTTTAGTACAAATATATAGCTCATATTTTTTCAAAAGGAGAGAAAAATCATAGATATGTCAAAAAACTTGGGGAAATTTACTTGACGGAAAGGGGGGAGGGTTTGCTACAACACCCATTTCTAGGTTTTGCCAGCTAGGACCATAATTTTAATATGTATAATACAATTTGATTGAGTATATTATTTTCAGTGACTGTTAGATTGTGTTTATTTGGTACATTTTGATTTATTTTAATGTTTTCGAAAAACTACTTTTAAAATCATATCAAACAATTTGAGGGTATACATGTTCAAGAGACTATCAGGAAAAAACTAGCTGGTCAATTGCGATAAACTATGGTTTTTTGCTAATTCAATATATAACTCTTAATAAATGTTTAAAAAAATATTTTGTAAACTGTATTTTTTTTTTAATTTCCCAAAAAATGCATTTTTGTTAATTTTCTGGAAGGTTGTGTGAAAGTAAATGTAAAGTATTTTATATTTTCTGTAGAAAATCAAAAAGACTTTTTTTAAAATTTAATGACAATCAATACATTTTCTTAAATTATAACCTAACAAGATGTATTTTGGTGCATGATTTAATAAATTATGAGATCATGCTTCATTGTGTTAAATTTTGGCTGTTGAATTTTTGGACCTTGTGAGCTGAAACTCACTGTAGGAAAACAAACGTGCAAAGGTTAAAATATTCTTGCCTCTTTAATAAGTTGTTTAAACTGTTCAGATTAAGGAAAAGTTTGGTTTGACACAAATTTCTAAAACACTAGAGTTACCTTAACTAAATGCACAAGAAAGAAAATGTTTACATGAAAAACTTTGCATTTGATTTTTGAAAATATAAACTTATTGCCATGTACATGCGTCCTCATCTTGTAATAAAAAATAAACAATAGACAAAAATACACCAGTATATAAAATATGTACAATAAAAGAAGGGAACAGTACCAATTATTTTATTTCAATCAAGAAGTTTGATGCTGCATTTTCCTTAAAATATTATCTCTTCTCTTTTTTTCCAATTTTCATTCGTTCTCCAGATTTTCGATTTTGATCACGTCCCCATTGATAGTGTTTAGTTCTTTTATCTGTTTCTGTGCTTCCTTTTCTAGTTTATCTATCGCCAATTATCAATTTTTGGACCATCGGTCCTGTTATTATCGCCGTGTGACAACCTTATCTTAATCGTTTTCAGAGTGTCTTTCATTTTGGAAACTAATATTAGGACTTCTTATTATATGAAGATTAATTCCCCCATGTCCAGTGTTACAGTGAAATTGTTGTACTTATTTGAAAGTTTTCTTTGAGACTTTTTTAATGAATCCGTTTAATTCCGATAGATTCCGCTTTATTTGTAACATCCTGGATTCGTGTACCGATGAAAAATAGTTTTTCAAATGAAATGAAATTCTAAAATGAAATCACAATACAATCTCGATTGCATTAAATATACAAATGATAAATTTCTAGTAGGTGTTTCCGAATTTCATCAACCGCAAGGGTCTGTCTTATATTACTTCAAGGTGTGTCTCGTTTCTATTTGAAATCCAATTTAAAATATTGAAAAGTATTGAAAACGCATTAAGTAGTAGCATTTTTCTCAAAACTTATGTTAATATCGCCCTAGGCCTAAAATTGAGACCATCGAAATTTAACCCCTTTATAATGCCATTTTTTTGGTAGCGAGACAATTTGGTCCAGGGCGCCTCATGTGACTTGTAGAAGAACTTGTTAATTGTGAAAGTAGTACAAAAATGTTGGGAACACGGTTTGAAATGTTTTGAGATGAATATTTATCGCCCACGCAGTGAACAAACACACCAATTTTACTAAAGGTACGAACACGGTCAGTTCATTTTGTTATGAACTCAAATGAGATCATGTAAAGATATGTATAATTTTTTATTTATGTAGTATGCTTTGCTGAAATAAGGTTTATAATTTGGAAAGGTATATATATATATATATATATATATATATATATATATATATATATAGCGTTATACGAATTCGGCATTTTGCATATCAATGGAAGTTTTACTTTCTATCACTGCACAACCCATGGCACCTGGCGTCATATACTTTTCTCATAATAAATATACCCCTCTACCTAATAATATACAGGGTTAATTTGGGGGGGGGGGGAGGGGGGCGGATCTTCTTCGTCTCCCGATCGGTCCTTCAAAATCTAAGCTTACAATCGACTCAACTAAAACGGCGCATATACACCTGTCAACAATAAAAATCGTCCATAGATTTGCATATACTGTTTTTTTATCTGCGATAAATGGCTAAAGGGAGGAATGAAGTGTACATAAATACGTCATACCTCGGGTATTCCATTCCAAATGAAATAAAGCACTGATACGCATATTCATAAGGCGTCGATTTTGAATTCGATCAACACACAAGTTAAAATGTTGAGAATGGGATATATTGTCACTTATTTCTTTTCTTTACACAAAGTTTATGTAAACATGTTTATAATGCATATATTTTGAAATATTGACACAAACACACGGTGCAGGGAAATGTCATTAACATAAAGGTGTAAACTTCCGTCCTCCCTTTAGACATCTATCGCAGTTCTTAAGCAGTAGATGCAGATTGAGGGGCGATTCATTTTAATGAATGGTGTCATGTGCCGTTTTGGTTGAATCGGTTGTAAGATTAGATATTGAAGGACCAAACGGAAGACGGAGATCAAAAAATAATTTTACCTATGACTTTCAAACGAAAATTCCAGCTAAAGTGACAGTTTTAAATAAATCCAAATTGGTGGCGACGATGTGTACCTTGTTTATTACTAGGTAGAGGGTATAGATTTTTATTACAAAAGAAATTTATAACGTCAGGTGCCTGTGTGAGATTACTGTATTAATGATTTTGCACAAAACAGTGAACGTATGACAGTTCTCAACTTATTTATCTAATAGTTTGAATAAGTGTTATTTCTATTTTTAAAGTAAAGATGACATAAGTTTGTATTTGATGTTTTCATGTAGGTAGGTTTGGTTTTCTATAGGTTCATGATACGACGCATCCAGTGTTTGCACATCTTTATTCACATATCCCGCACATTAATTTTTCTCAAAAAAGTTTAATTGCTTTTTCATTTCGTTTTATTTTAGAAAGGGAGGTATATTTTTCTAGCAAAGGCATGTATGAAATTCATTGAATTGCAGGTACCATAAACAAATAGTTTTTAAAGGGAAAATTTTCCGATTTTCTTGTTATTGTTGCAAGTCAAAATTTGCATAGAAATGAAAACAAAGAACAAATTATGCATTGACAGAGGAGTTTATTTCCTCAAAATGGTAATGCAACATAGCTCATCCTGCATTTACCACTTGACTTGGTAAGGAGTTTCCGCTGCATTGGCCAGGACGTACAGTGTAAACAGCAGCCCCGCCCCCGTGAGACCGGCCCCAACAGAAGAGGCCAGAAAGGGGACGATGAACTTGCGAATAGGTGGCGTTGTTGCTATTTCTATATATACAAAAAAGTATAGTTATATCATATGTTTGGTTTTGACTAATCATTTTGACCATGAATTTTAAAGTGTTTTTTTTTTTAAGTAAATGACAGCGTAAAAGACCTAATTTTCCCCTTTATTTACATTCAACTAATGCAAAACTATTAAGAAAACAAAATTAAAAATAATCTCTCGATTAGCGACGATATTAGAAACGAATCTAGCCCGAGCCAAAACGGCCAAAAAATCTTTCTGATATTCCGAATATATTTATAAAAAATTGGCAAAATCTGAAAACATTTATTTCATATAAATATATACAAACAGAGAGGAGGAAAAAATTCACGTCTTTTAAGAGTTGTCTCAAAATGAGCTGGTACATTACGAGTTTGAATAGATCTTCTATGAAATGCGTGCATGACTTTGTAGATTTCTAAAGAAATGCGAGCAATAAATATTGGTATAAAATGTGGAGAAGCTTTCTTTGCGAATTTAATAACTCCAATTTTTTTTCCTGGGAGTTGTTAACTATTTGTTATCAAAACAAAAGCTTGGCTCTCGCATTTTATTTTCTCGCGAATTGATGCAAGTCAATGGAATCGCGAATTGAGAACTCGAGTAAAATAAGGAATCTAAACTAATCTTAATAACCTATATTGTTTCATTATTCATTGAACATTGCTCCCCGACATTCACCTTCACATTGAACTCCATCGCCTGTGAAGCCGGGTTTACAGACACAATCGAAAGATCCGTCGGTGTTGATACAAGTAGCGTTATCGGAACATGGCCCTGGTACCGTAGCACACTCATCAACGTCTGTAACAAGACATTAAAATCAAAAGGTGTACCGCTGCACACAATAAGTTTTAATTGTGGACGATGCTATTTCTACGTAAACGCTCCTCTATACACAAACTTCAGCAATTTCTTGAACAAGAATATATTTACATTTGCAAAATTAATATTTTACCTTATATGAACCTATAGAATAGCAAAAACATTCAGTTTTGTGTGAAGTTTTTCTTGCCGTAACAGTGATAATTGCACACGCTTATCTTGCATTATTTTATCCTACAAGTATCCCTTGCATTAACTGAATAAAGGTAACCCAATAAACCAAAGCTATATTCGGCCAATGCCCCAACATAGCCTCGTGATTTTAACCGACGTTTAAAAACATTGTGACGTCATCTTTTTGGTTCGTTTACGCCATGACCTCATGGTTTCAACTGCAGATATGTAATGAAATTTGTCGAATAAAGCTCGTTTGAGGCGCAAAATGTAACATCATGTTGCAGAATAAATAAAATACACGATAACTGTATTGAAATATAAGCGATATTTGGGTTCGGTTGGAAAACACAAAAAGGGCGAGGCAAGCCTCGCTCTCTGTCTCGTTTTCTTACCCTCGCCCAAATATAGTTTATATTTCAAGGCAGTAACCATGTATTTCATATATATTTGCATTTGCAAATATGCTTTTTTATATGAACCTACACAACAACGAAAACTTTTAATTAAGAAATAAACAGCAATTGAAAAAGTTCACCGGGGTATGAATTTGGTTGGTCACATGATCAAATCCTCTGAAGCCCGAAGGGCTTCTCAGTAGATTTGATCACGTACCAACCAACTTCATATCCCGGTGAACTTTTTAACATTGCTGTTTATTACTTATATTTATGTTTGAAAAAGGAAAACCATTCAGAAACATTAAAATAACCGTGTTTTTACGTTTGATTTAATGCAGCCGTCAAGCGATAAACGCGTGCTATTTTCATTGTGATGTCATGAAAATGTTCATACAGAATTGAACGTTTTCGCTATCGTATAGGTTCATATAAGGAAGCGTATTTGCAAATGTAAATATTTCTGTATAAACGTTTTATGACGTCACAATGATTATCCCACGTGCTTATCGTTTAACGGTTGCATTATTGTAAATATAAAAACATGGTTATATTAATGATTCTGAACAATTTACCTTTCTGAAATGTAAATTTAAGTAATAAACAGCAATATTAAAGGGTTCACCGGGATATGAACTTGGTTGGTACGTTTTCAAATCTTCTGATCGATTACGTGACCAACCAAGTTCATATCCCGGTGCCCTTTTTGACTTCCTGTTTATTTTTTAAGTAAACATAAAAACACGGATATGTTAATAATTATGAACGATTTGACTTTCTCAAACGTAAAAATAAGTAATAAACAGCAATGTTAAAAAGTTCACCGGGCAACCAACCAAGTTCATATCCCGGTGAACTTAATCACATGCTGTTTATTTCTTAAATGTATTTTTCTGTTCAGCAATAAAGAAATCATACACGCTCTAAAAAATTAAAACATGCTGGATTAAAACAAGCATAATAAATAGGATTTAATGATATAATAACTGTTTTAAGATTATGTTCCGTTCATTTATGAAATGCGTTTTCCCATGTTAAAAAATTGATTGATCCATCTCACTCTACATATAATATGCGTCAAAATTTACAGTATGACGTCATATCGACAAGTGCATCGCGATCGGTCAATTGTTTATACTTAACGTTGTTGTACTTATTTGACTACAAAGTTGCCGTAGAGTTAATTTTTAATGTAGTTTATTATGTTCGTACCCATAACAATCGGGAATTACTTTATTTCTAAGCATTTTTTATGGCTTGTTGTTTTGTGTGATCTTATAGTTAACATTTCCCGTACTTTCTGGTCGGCGCGACCACAAAGTAGACCTTAACAGTGCTGCGCATAATGAAAGTTTCGATCCAATTACCAGTACAATGAGGATGCACGCACGGACATTAAGACAGTGATATGGAAAAAAGGCACCCACAAACTTTATTGTACCTTGTTGTTTGTATCGCAAAAGAAACCCATGTTCTTCATAACGAGTCCCAGTTCTGTATCGAATTCGCAGACTTTGCCCACTGCTGAGTCCAGAGTTCTGAGGAAAGAACGGATCACAGCTGTCAAACAAGGAATTGTCTGTTGAGGCACCTGAAACGGAAAAGATGTGTAAATTATCTGTACTTATTTCATACAGAGAGTTGAAACAACTGCTGATTTGATAAATTAACCATTTTACTCTGTTAGTGATTTGCAACTATTTCATAATAACGTATCATTTTTTGAAAGAATTTCAATGTTATCTTTTGCATTGATTCCAAATCAATAGTTAAACACACGAATTATTAAAAAAAGAGAACTCAATGTTAAATGAATACTACTAATAAGAGCGTGTAAAGGATCATGTGCCGTGCGGCCCCTCGATGGAGTGATAACAAATAAATATCCGAATTTTGAACATATGTTTGTATATATGTATTCTTTGACATATGTAACTTACTGAAATCCCACTTTTACCGAAAATAAAAAGACCAGATTTAAGATATATTACTAAATGTTAGGTACGGGTACACTGTTTACTTCGAATTCCCATTCATTTTAAGCCCCGCCCACCTTTATAAAGCTTTTAAAATATATGAGCGCAAGGGGGTACATTTTTCTCCTTTGGCTAGTTGCAGTATTTTATAAAAATCTACCTAAATGTGAAAGGAGAAAAATGTACGTCAATGCGCTCGATTCCTGCAAGTAAAAACATTCAAAATTCAGATATCTAAATGGCCTTTCCCATTATAAACGATTGTTGTTTACCTGGCGTGAACTCGCGTGACTTTTCATAACCTTACTCACCTGTTCTAATGATTACGTTTAATTTTTTTTTTGTACACATGTCACGTGGTCTACATTCTTCTCCCTTGCTGGGGTACATGTGGTCCACGCTACTTCGTCAGCTCATGTCATAGCAATTCTGGCTTCTTTACATAACCATATAATATATTTATCACTTTTTTAATTGGTGTAATTATATATAAACTTATTCCGTTCGGTGTTTTTCTTTAAGTAAGTATACTATCGATCTAAATACCGGTACTTAAAGGGACACTTTATTAGCTTGCACGAGGTTTGTCTTGAGTCGAGACTATTTATCGCCTAAATCGTTTAGTTGCGTTGTATGCAGTAAGCGTACCAGTTGTAGAGATTGAAGGACATTAAGGTAGTCCATCCATAACTAAGGCAAATTTAACAATTTTGATTGATCTATACTACATCAAATACATATTTTATAGTTATTATGAGGCTGACATAAACCAAACTCGGGAGTATGTATATAATCAATTAAATGAACTATTTGCACATAAAATTTTTTAAAGAGTTGTGTGCCCTTTAGGAAAATTTAAAAATAATCATTTTCTGAAAATATGTATGGTAAATGATGAATTGTTTTAGCATATTCGAAGAAGGGGAAATTTTGCAACTTTTTACCATGATAAATGTGAGAAAATTACATGTACTTAAAAAAATTTATTTAAAAATGCATTTTTCCTATAATAGACTTCAATGTTAACTTCCACATATGATAAATTTGTTAATATTCAGTTTGTTTTAAAAAATTCAAAGGTGAATCTTTTTTATTTAATAAACCCCTTAAAATCACACTAAGATTTTAGTGAACAAACTTGCAATCTAATAGATATGAATTATGATTATTATTGATGGATTACCTTAAAAGGCAAAAAATGTGATACATGTAGAGAGACATTTGGATCTATCATTGGAAAAACGGTATCAGAAAATGACGTTGTTTGTAGCAAACGCGTTTTACATTTCCACAAGGGAATACTACATAATAAGTTATATGTAAGTTCCACACCTGCATCAGACGTATGCACCCGTTATTTGGGCACAAAGTCACAAAGATACTGTACTGTATGTGAAAAAATAGAAAAAGGAATGCAAGTTATTCTCGGCAAGGTTTTTTTTTAAAACACATAATATAATTCTTTATGAGAAAGCACGAACTTGTCCTTGTCATTTTGTGGGCAAAGAATTAAACGATTCTGATCTGCCAAAATATTCTCATAGAGCAATAGTCGGTACAAATGCAATGTCATCCGCAGAGCTGATGGAACAACTTACAAACTTTCGGAACCTTTTGCTGAGATCTGAAAACAATAGAATTTCGAAAACGATTCTCTTAGTGATGAAGATTGTTATAATTTGACAGGAATTTCTAAATCACAGTTTGAAAATTTATGTTCAATTTTCAATTTGCGCAATAAAACGCGTGCAGGAATTCTATTAACAAAACTACGTACTGGTGTCTCAAATAACATACTAAAAACTTTATTTGGTATCGATAAATCATCCTGTATTTCTAAAATTGTCAAGAATGTCAGAGAAGCTATGATGACTCAGTTCGTTCCTCAATATATGGGCTTCGACCATATCACACGAGGTGAAGTAATTCGCAATCACACAACGATATTTGCGCGGGAACTTCTGGCATCCGGAGATTCAAACACCGCAATCCTTCTCCTCGATGGTACATATATTTACATAGAAAACAGTTCAAAATATGCTTTTCAAAGAAAGTTTTACAGTGTTTACAAAGGCCGACCTCTTGTCAAACCTATGATGGTTGTGTCATCCGACGGATATATCACTGACATCCTTGACCCGTACCTTGCAGATGGGAAAAATAATGATGATGCTATTTTAAACAAGCATTTATCCAAAAAGGAAAACTTTTTTGGAGTCCTGTTAGCCACAATCATTTTTAATTATTATTGCTCAGGAAAAAGAAAAATACCCCCCCCCCCCCAAAAAAAAAGAATATTACTCCCATGAGTATACTCGGTACTTTGATTTTCGACTGGAAAATGTTGTCACGTGATATGTAAAACAGTCTCGACCCAAATCTGTTCAATGTATTGACAGGCACAACACTCTATTGTACTAAGACCCGCCCATTATTTTCATCTTTATTCATAAACAACAATTGGCCACAAACCATGGCGAATTCCCACTGTAATGGGGTCTTAAAAAAAAACAATAATGCAGATACCCTCATAGTTATAATGTGTTAGAACTATTGAAACAATTCAAAAGGCATCATATTTATATACTCTTGTTTGAAAACTATCAAAAGTTTTGTAGATTTGATATAATTCGTCGTACAAAAAGGGGCCGCATGCAATAGTTTCGGCACATGATCCTTTCTTTTTAAAAGGAAATCTTAATCCATTTTGTTTACCGTCAAATACTTCAAAGGTATCAAAACAGTTGAAACCTCTTCGTGCAGGCACAAATTCCTCCATGTTTGTGAATTCAAAAGTATAGTTCACCACTTTACCCTCCCCAGCAAAAATAGTGACGTCACATTCTTCTTTGCTATAATAATAATAATCGAACAATTGTATCTCTCTCTCTCTCTCTCTCTCTCTCTCTCTCTCTCTCTCTCTCTCTCTCGTGCTTTGTAAATCTCACCTTTTATATTTTTCAGGGAAACTTTTCGTCGTCAATACCTGAGGAGAGTCCGAAGCAGATATGGTTGTTGTACCAGGGCAAATGCCTTGTGAAGTCATTCAAGAATTAGACATTATCATTCACTCATTTAAACAGGATCGAATCAATTTTACATGTATCCAAAACCGGTGATATTCATTTTTGTATAACTTTGTATTTCAAAATAAACTAAGTACATACTTTGGGATCACCATTGTTTGTGGGGGACCAATGTTCGTTTCTTTCGTGGGTAACCCTTGCCAACGAATTTACATCCCCACGAACGTATATACAAGCATTTGTTTAATATTTATTTACCAAATAGAACTTGCTATCGACGAAATTACGTCCGCACGAACCAGGAAAATTTTGGCTACCCACGAACATTGACCCCACGAATAAAAATGCTTCCACAGTATACTAGTCTGATAATCTGACATAATGATAAAAAGTGTTAAGAAACCACAGAGACCATGTTTGTGTGTGGCGCATTACAACATAATACAAAACATAAACCTGAATCTTTGCCGGCTATAACATTGATGAACATCTCTTCCGTGGTTCCTGTATTGCTGTTTGTAGTTAGCTCGACTGTCAACGAATCACCGGTGGAAGTAACGATCTTGAGATATCGACCTTTCAGTGGTCCGGAGTCACTTAATACGACGGCATCTAGAATTTTAAAAGCTTTTTCTAAAATCTTACTGACTGATAAAGATGGATTTTTTCAGTCGTCAATCTTCAATTGAAACACAAGTAAAAATCATTGTCATTACCTAAGTTTATACCTTGGTAGATGTTGTAACTGTCATGGAGACCGATTGATATATTTCCATTTTTAAGACAATAAATTGCTTTTAATAAACCGTCTTAATATTTTCATTTACGTATGTTTTTAACTCTATAACAATGGCAAACTCACTATTTGTATCCAATACTTTTATCTTCTCCCCATTCTCTATCGTCGCGTCCCTTATCTGTAACAAAAGTTGGAGTCCTGGCTGAGCCTTGAAAGTCCATTTGCAAACAAAAGTCCTGGAACAAAACAAAACAAAAGCCCTACCTATAGGTTTTTATATCCGTTATTAACCGGACATCGAGAGCTGGTCGAGTGTATGCTATGAAAGTCTGAAGTGGCTGGTTTTGTTTCGTTTTGTTTTTAGGGTTTTTTTTTTAGAGGGCTAATTTGAACTAGTATCAGTATTGTTAAATAAACTTTTTCAGCGCAAGACTTTGAAGCTTTGCCCAAAAAGTGTCGATTTGAACAACTTGGACTTATAACGAATGTGATATTCAAAAGATAATGACTTCTAGTTATTCTTTGACTATTACTTGCTTTTTCTAAAATCTGTACGCAAACAAGAAGAAAAATCATTAAAAAGATAAAACACCAACTTAAATTGGCCTTGCATCCATGTCAAGTAAGTTCAAGTTTGTTCACAAAAAGGTATATCTAAAGAGCATTATACAAAACAACACATATATATTTGAAAACCGAATTGAGAGAACTAAACTCTATATCAATTTTAAAGCTTAGTTAGGACTGTCGAATATGGTGCAGAACAACGGGTGACTACTGGCCAATAAAGTTCATTTTAATTCAGTTGGACTCAGATCATTTGAAAGTTTATTTATATATGGACTTACTCAGGGAATCCTATAGTGCCAGCTGCTGGAAATCTAAACTTTTGCGACTCCATACCAATGCCATCAATATTGATTTCCGATGCACTATTTGGACAAACAAGATCAGCTGAAAATAGAAATACAGTATTTTGGCGATTTGCATTTACTAGACCTTTCTTTATTCCGTACAGAAAGTGTTGATGTATCATCCAGAGAAATATATTTAGTAAATCATTTAAAGTTATCCGTATATCTTCAGGTTTAAAGAGCTAATCATTAAATCCATGACCTCAATTTTAAATAACTACGTGGGTTGTTCGAAAATTATAATAACTGAGACAACAAGAACATTTCCCTTTCTAAGTGACGATACAGGGTGAAAATTAGCATAAACAAATGAAAAAACACCAAAAAACAATTAAAGTAAAATTTAAAAAATATTTAATATTTTGTTTACAACGGTAGATAAACAAATCGGTGTGGTCGGGGTACCCGGCGCAGGCATACTCTCGGAGAAAAAAAATCTAAAACATCTTCTTTCTAAGTGTCCGCAGATTTACAGTTGATGATAAAAGAAATCAACTTATATATGTTTATTTTGCTATTTATTGTTACTAACTTTTGATCAAGTTTCACTAGTGTTCGAGTTCGAGTTGAAATACGCATATGATACAGATATATTAATCAAACAATAGAAATCTGACAACGATGGTATATTGAATTTTGACGTCAAGGCGGCGCAGCGAATATACATCAAATTGGTGGAAATCTCGGAAAAAGACCTTTTCAGGCCACCGATTTGCTTGAACAAAAACTAAAACTATACGATGGCAAGGGATAAAGAGCTTCAGTTTATCGTCTTTTTCACCGTATGATTAACTAGAATTAAGACAAAGGGACTAAATATCAAGTACTTTTACACACTAACCGATGTCAACAGTTCTTAAATATGTACACAGAATGACCGTAGGAGACAATTCACAGTAATTTGGCTTTCGTGTAGAAATAATTTTTCCCACAAAAATAAAGAATTCAAATTTCTGTTGATCATTAGAAATGCATTTTTAAAGCATTGTAAAACATAAAAATAGAAAATTAGAATTTGGCCAAAACCGTGGCCATGCCCCTTTAAGGCTCTGGACAATATGCACTGTATCCAACTAGAGCGGGATTTATATCCGTTCAGGTTATGATTCGAACCCCTATCCGACTGGAGTTGCTGGTCCAGGAGACAAAGTGCTCAAAGTGACAATATGAGAATTACCATTGTCCGTAGACGACAGCGCTGTGTTTAAAATGCTTGAAAAGTTTGAAATCAACAGAAAAAGTGAAATAGAATATGAAAACATAAGACATCCCTTAACACATCGTATGACCAACGTCCTAAATGGGAACCGATTTCTCTATATTACTCCGCTTCCCAATGGACAATATCTTCCACGAAACGCAATGTGTGCTAAACTGAAATGTCAAATAGACTATCAAAATCAGACAATGAATGATACAGCGATGCAGTGTTTCAACTGCCTGGAGACAAAACATCGGAAACAGCAGTGTAGGAATGACAGGAAATGCAGAGTCTGCGGAGAACCGGGACCTGTTCTAGGATCATCCGGGTGTAAATACGTGGATCCTACCACTCCGGCGATGTGATAGCTTTTCAGGGAAAGTCACATCCTCTATCGAACTTCTATCCATATCACCTCAACGCTTTCGGCGAGAAGCACAAATCTGCGGAGCAAGCGTATCAAATACCATAGCAATTCGTGCCGGTGACCTGGAAGCGCCCAAGACGGTGAGAGAGGCCGGCACAGCTTTTGACGCCAAGAGGATATGACATACTTTAAAGGATCCGCAGTGATGGCACAAGGAGAAGGAGACGTTTATAAAGGAAATGATAAGTGCGAAGGTTGAGCAAATCTCGGAAGTGAAAGCCAAATTCGAGAACTCTTACAGCAGTGCCATCTTCGTTGAAGGGACTTTCGACATGCAATGGGGCACTGTATTGGATGTCGATACCACTTTGCACACTAATCATAAAACGTGGCCCGGCGAAAACAAACTTGGAAAAATCTACCAAAGACTTAGTTCTAAACTCACCAGAAAACTCCGAAGTTCTTCCCTTCCACGTAGAGGAGCAACAAATGAGGGTCAGTCCGACATTGAGGACTTTCTGAAGGATCTTTAGAAGGCCACAAGAAGAACGACAAAAATGCATACGGATAAGTAAATAAGCATCACCTAACAGTTCATGGACAATTCTAGTTTGAAATTATACTCTCCTAATGTTAGATGTCTAAATACATACAAAAAAGAACAATACTTTTGATTGGTTAAAGATGTTCAATATGATATAATTTTCTACAAGAGACTCATTTTGTAAAGGAACAATAACCTTTTTTTAACTCGCGGTGGTTTGGAGAAATATTACATTGCTTTTTAGAATATGTACACAGTAGAGGTGTTTCAATTTTGTTTAAAAAAGAATAGCAGAATAGAGATTTTAATTCATTATAAATATTTAGATCGTCGTCGTTTATTAATCAATATAAAATAAAAGTGATCAAATATTGACATTGGTATATTTTTATGCGCCTAACAGCGAGAAAGATAGGGTTGATTTCTTTAGGAGAATAATTACGAGGAAATACAAAAATGCAAGAGAGAAGGAAGTAGATACGTATGATTGTTGTAAACAACCTCGTAAAATACAATTTCAAGAGATATACTATATATACCAATACTGTTTGATATATGTATGCTGGGGAAAACATATTCTTAATATCTACAGTTTTGAAAGCAAAATTATTAAAAGAAGAATCTTCTTTTGATTAAGCTGCGTTAAAATTAAGGTATAATTCTTTTGAGTAAAATTTTATTTTTTTCCTAAATGTTTCTGATTTATTGACATAAATTATGTCTACAAAGAATTTATTTAAAGGAACCTTATTTGGATATCACATCTTGTTTCTTTGTTCTTTCTTTCTTAAAATCATAGCCATACGAAGGAATATTTTTTCATGACAAAATGATTTTAAGCTCACCTAAGCTGAAAGCTCCTATTTTGACGCACGCAGACCCGGGTTGACAGAGCTTACCGATCAGGTCAGCAGCATAAGCAGGCCCGTCCGACGAAAAGATAAATCCTGAGCTCGGAGTTAAAGAGGCTGCATACTGTGGCAGCGGGCAACGCAGGTTTTCCCGGCGAAATGACAAAGTCCGCGCTCGCGTTAACAGACTACGCAGACGCATCCGAAGAATCGATAAGTCCAAGCGCCCTGAGTTCAAGAAGAGAATTCTTCTATTGTATTCTTTATTTTTTTCATAAAATCACAAAGCTGTAAGCTATGTGGAAGCATACTTATGTGGGGTATTTTTAAGTTTGTTTAAATCATAATCTTCAGTGGTAGGATGGAGTCACAATCGGAGGGGATGAGATTTAATTAGATTGGAAGAGATAAAAAAAAAATGAAAAAATATTTTTTCACAAAACCAGTTGGTCAAATAAATTGAAAGTTGTGTGGATGCATCCTATGGTTGTGTAGATTCAAGTTGGATGAATTTTTACAAATGAATAAATTGAAAAAGTTCTTTAAAATATTCTTAAATACTGGCACTCCAAAAGGGACTCTATGTTTAACATAATAGTATGTGGAAAAGAATTTGAAGATATTTTTAAACGAGATATATTCTTGATTATTGTCAACATATCTTATATTTGATGCCATAAAACTGATTTCATCAGAATTATAGTTATTGTTACTCTTGTGAGCGATGTGGGCACGGGCATCCAGAACTAATGTACTTACTAAATCGGTTTAACCGAAGTAATCATTAGTAACTACATTGATGTAAACTTGATACAATGTGAACGAATTTTAAATGGATGGCTGGGCTCGGTCCAAAAATGTTTTTCGGTTCGGTGTTTACTAACAGCAAATCTGATTTACCCGTTTAACGGTTTTCACCGATTTACTTGTTTATTTGTAATAGATCAACTTGCCTACACCTTGATAAGCAATAGTTCTTGTCAACCAATCAGAATTATTTTCTTGTGCAATGTTAAACCGCAGGATCACGTACGACTGGTCCCTACCCTAAAACACCTGACATTTGATTCAAGCCCAAACATGAGTCATCTTAGGTGGCCGGGGACAGTTTCGCACGAAAAAAACCCGGTCAAAATTTAGAAACAAGGAAAGAACCTGAGGTTTGGATGGCTATTTTAGGGGTATAAATTGCTTAAATATCAGAATGTGCCCAAAAAAATAACAAAGGGAGAAGAATGACCAAATTGACAGCCTTCACAAAAGATGCACTTATTGGTGTTCTCAACAAACATCACTTCAACTCATCGCTGTAGGGTGTGTTTGTGACGAGGACATGTGAAGCAGATAGTGGTCTTATTTGTGATCTAATTTTTCAGTGAATTTTTAAATCTATCAAAATTGGTTTGTATGCAGGGACACATGGATCTGCCTCTTGAGAAATTTTAGACATTTTAGAACAAACCAAATTCATCTTACATATAACACTAAATAGAATAACCAGGGACGGTCTCCATTCTTTTTTTATTAATGCCATTTTTCACATTTTCGCGGGTCCAGTACCACGCTGAAGTTCCTCGCATTGTTTTTATCCAGGACATCTCTAAATTACCAAAAAATATCTTCAAATATTTAAGGGATTTTAATGTCATACTTACATCTAAAAGCTAAGTATTTAGAAGTGAACCAGGTACTTACTTGGTAAAATACAAAGAACACCGGTCCAATAAATAAAAGTCAACAGAAGAATCGGGCAAAACTGCATTTTGTAGGGCATTGGAAATCACAATCTACAACATAGAACATATTACATTCAATACGTTTCCTATAGTAGTACATTTTTATTTTTATGTCAACTTGATTAAGGAAGGATATATTTTGCGACATCAAATACACAATACAATAATATCAAAGGTGACTCGGCATTGATTAAATGATCTATGAAGTATACTTCATTTTTTGAAAATAATTTCACAAATAAGAGACCGATACAAGCTTTAAAATATTTTTATACCAATTTGTTTAGTTTTATTTTAAGATGAATCTAGATAACTTGCTTTAACTGCAAGAACATATTTTAGGGTCCTCAGTTTATAATACTAGTGTCCGTTATCGCTTGCCAAAAACGATAGAGTTGACAATATTTAACATTTTGATTAATCTGTTTTTAAAGATGCTTGGTCCGATCTTATATCAAATTTTGTGAACTCTTTTAAACGATGGTTATGCTAAGTATGTGTTAGTATTAGACATTGCGGTAGTTTTCCTGTCAAATAAGTCATATTTCAATGAAGAAATGATGTACAAAATTTGTTTACAAAACAAACGACATATAAAGGGTATCGCGTTATTTCGCTTCATAAAAATTCGTCTCTGGCGTCATCGAGGGGGAATGACTGTATTACGACTTTGAAATCGCTTTTAATAAAGGTCATAATGCTTTGGCAAACCCAAAATAAACCTGTGCATATTTGCTCACTGTTATTTAAGAAGTTTGTTTTGTTTACAATCAATGCATAACATGTCAGTTGAATAAACCCAAACATTCGGGTAACGAAATCGAACGGTTCCCTTTTCTAAACATTCCCATATAAATGCATTTGGTTTGGGGGGGTTTTTTTTGTGCCCACAAAGAAATTATTTTTATTTACTTTGAATATTTCTAACTTTGAAAGGAGACAGATTCTGCTGGTGTAAATAGGCAAAAGTTTAAAAATTGTTGTTTCGGATATAAATTATAAAGAAGATTTGATCCATAGATTTAACAAAATTCATTTTTTTTTTAAATTAAATTCAAACACTGTCGTCTTTTACATGTATTAATAGAAAATTTATATATTTCATTTAATTGAAACCTTTCAGTTCTTTATAACATATATTTTTATGTAAATGTTTTATATATTACTGTATTAATAATATCCATAGTAATTGTTTTTGGTCTTACCTTACGTAGAACACAGATTATCTGTTCACTGCTGATTTCTGACTTCTACTGAAACATAACTCCAAGTTATATATTCATAATGACTAGGCTAATAAGGTATGCATGCTTAAAGATATATATTTGGAAGAAAATACTGATATATCATCCATAATTAATAAAGGTGTGTTTGAGGATGTTTGTCAAACAAGAGCCCCATGAGTAACCAGCTTTAATAAAATCATCTTTATGGAGTCATATACAATATTTTATGGTCAATGTAGAAAAAAGATGAAAAGATTTTCAAATATTTCTCCAGATCTTCATAAGAAAACAATTGGGCCCTTTTGGTAACAGGATGATTTTATAGTCATATCATATATTGAGAAATTCAGCTCTGAAGAAGATTTTAGTCAACTATTTATATTATATATATGTAAACCTACAACAAATATATATCTCAATATATTCCTATGTAAAAATTCGTCAACAAATTGTGGCCCCTACCTACCCCCGGGGATCATGATTTAAACAGACTTGAATATACACTGTGATGATTTGAGTCAAGTTTGGTTGAATCAACCCAGTGGTTCTGGAGAATAAGTCGAAAATGTAAAAAGTTTATAAAACAGACGGACGGACGGACAGACGGACGGACATACAGACAGACAGACGGACACCGGACAAATGTGATCAGAATAGATCACTTGAGCTCTCAGGTTATGTGAGAAAAAAAAGGAAACTGAAGTCATTTTTCGAACAACTTACTATTTATTGAGTCAAAATGCAGATGCTTCGTTCTCTTTGAGAATTGCTTCTTTTCGGCGAAACAAAAGAAATAAACGAAATATAAATGGGTCTTGTGCTATTTCTTTTAAAGAATATTTGTAAACACTCGATTATACGAATAATGTTTTAAACGGCCTCTGTTTCCAGATCAGATGCAGGAATTTGAAAAAGAGTGTTCTTTTTAGTTACATGTGTAAACTGTACTTTGGTTTCTACCTATGCATGCATTTTTCAAATCTTTTATACTGTATTAGGAACGAGTTGTTATCGTAATCACTAGTCATTCTGAAACTCTAATCCACTGGTCAATTGTGATGCTTTAGGTATATATCAGTGAATAGAGATATAGTTTGTGTTAACTGATGTAAATATTACGGTTAACTTCTAAATACAAGATATCATTAATAATTAGCACTATTTATGTAGGTGTAGGTACGTAAAAATATAGACCAACCATACCCCTGTAGGATATATGTCAGGTAAATTTCATGTGCATCAACCGTGTTATGATATAGAATTTCCTGATTTCCTGTGCTGTGTAAATCGAGAAAAGGATCAGATCTACCTAAAATTCTAAGACATGGTTTGTTTTGCTATAAAGTATTATTTGCTAAAGAAAAACTCCATATATCTTGACTATCAAATTGTTGTATTTTCCTATATCTTTATAAAGAGCTCTTCTTCTAAAGAGGATCAGTCTAAAAATGGCAACAACCACCGATCCCTCTTAAAATAAAGATGTATATAAGATCAATGGAGTTATATATACTAATCAAAGTACTGATAGTACTGAATAGCGCTAACTTTTTCTAGCTTCTGTATACGCACTATATTTCCTCATTATTGCGTAGCAACCAATGCAATGATGTACGTAAGCCCTGCATTTTAAATTTACAATAGCCCGTACATTAGATTCACAATAGCCCGTGCAATTATGTGCGTAAACCCTTGAAACTGGTTCCCAACCAGTTTAAATGACGTATATTTCTGCTCATAGGGGGCGGTTATTCGATGCACCGGAAGTAGAAGTCTAACGACAATAAAACGCTTAGCGCTTTAAAAAGGCTCCGTGGTTAACAAATAAGCCATCAGGTATTCCGTAAACTATTAATTAATGTACTAAGAAAGGTTAACATATATTTTAGCTTTAAATTTTAAATATTTGCCTATATTTTTATACAGAGCTCATCTATTAAATTCTTAAATTTTACAAAACCTATAACTAAACGAATTCATTCAATTCACATTTGAGAATGTCAGATAGATACTACTAGCACTTGAATCAGTCGGTGTTTATTATCCATCCTGAGGCTCACTTAAGATCAGTTGTTCTAATAATAAAATGTCACACGATGACAGTTCGATTAAAAACTTTGTACTGGCCATGTTTTTTCCGTGAGAAAAAATGACATCTTTTTTCAGTTTATGGACGATACATGGCACATTGGTGTATTCCTTAGAACCAATAAACTTCATTTTAGACATCCGGGTCGTAACATCCCTCAATACATCTAAGAAGTTAGTCTGATTCCCTGTAAGACGGCCATTTTTATAGTAGTTCTCTACAGACTCGTACAACATCCGCAGCATGTAACTCCCATCTAATTTGCTTCTAAATGCGTAATGGCCTTAAAAGATCCAAATGCATTAAGTGAGTATCATTTTACTTAGAAACTTGTAGTTTACTTCCATTATCTTATTTCTACAAAAAAAAACGTTTTAAATTTTATATCTTTAAAAATTTTAAGAAAATTCCACCAAAAAATAAAAACCTTTTAATCACGTGACTCAGATATAATCTAGTTTTACTACTGTAATTAAAAGTCGGTATCAATGTAAAAATAGTCGGTATCAATGGTCGGTATCAATGTAAAAATAGTCAAGAAAAAGTCAAACTGACCTTGAGGGGAAGCAAACATGATAAGCATGTCGTTGTGACAGGGGACCAAAGTGATCTCAACTGGAACTTGGGGGTAAGGATGTCGTCCTGTAGGGGGGTCCATGTAATCACCTGACCCCCGGCTGTCTGGAGAGCACAGCCTGTGTACTCTTGTAGGGTCAATGTCATCGTCATGATCTGTAGTCATTTCTGTAGAATTCTAAAAAAGAAAATTGGGAGCAAAACTAGGATTTATTGATTTTAAAATTAGATAATTTGGATATTGAATTTAGCTGAGCTTAGCTGCAAGGAAAGCCGTATCTGTAGGCAGGTAAATCGCCAACGTCACTATAAAAAGCAAACGTGCAAAATCAACCACTAGTAAGACACCAAACAGCGTCAAATTATACTATATACCAAACAAAATGGTTACAAATGTTCAAGAATAAATTTGACGAAGAAAAATATTATGGTTTTGTTAAGAGAACTTCGAAGCTACTTTATCGTGGACATCAATTTAATTTAAATGACAATGTATAACGATGGATATTAGCGAAACCTATGTGTAAATTCAGATTTTCTTTGAAGGTTGCAGCCGAGACGCATATTGAAGCTTATTTGCCACGGTATCAATTGACATCGAAAACCTTTTTAATGTTGCCCCTTTCGCACTATTTGTCAGCGGGCAAATTTAAGACTGGGCGAATTTTAATGAGTCAAATAAATATTAAACAAAACTGTGTCTGGGCAAATTTCAGACGGGGCAAAAATAACCCTGTATACAGTATGAATAGATAAATTCGGGTCCGAAATTAGTTCATTAGCAATTCTATTTAGTAAACCTCTACACAAATGAATATTTTCATTGAAATTATTTAGATTTCACGATTGTTCATCCAAAACACCATAGCGAAGGATTCTAGAAGACCTATCAAATGTTTGCCAGTGAAGAAATACGAAGTTTACACAGGGCGAAAATAACCGGGCGAATACAGTACGAATTGATAAACTCGGGTCCGCAGTTAGTTGAAATACAATGTACTTTAGATTAAACAATTTTATATAAGATGACAATTCCTTCTTGACCTCCTTTTTTAGCTAAATCACCTTCCTAACACAAAAACGAAAAATCAGTCTTATTCCAACAACAACAAAAAATGTTTAGATCTCTTATTTCATAGGCAACATCAAATTCGATTTATTTAAGGAATTAATTCAAAATTTATTAGTTTTATACGATATAAAATGGTTTTGGGCAGCTTTATAAACCGCAAAGCGTAACGTCAGGCGGATTGATACGTTTTTGACGATAGTCTTACTATAACGTAGGCCGCACTCTTTATACGAAATAAAATAATTGTTTAGCCAATCAAAAAGCGTGTAACAACCAGAATTAAATTATTAAGGATTATATGTATAAAACTCAACTATTTCTATTTTTGTCACGGAAATCATTTGAGATGATGGAAATAAAACCTTAGGTATTATTACAACAATCGGGTACGAAATAAAACTTACCATATATTACCATATATAGGAACTTTTTTCTTTTGAAAGCAATTTTTCCTGATTTTTCTAAGATAATATCAGTACCCTACGGCCAACCAGTATACACTTTACTATGTTATAAGTTTCATAATAAACCTGCTTAAGGATTACGTTTACTCAAGGTTTGAAATAAATGCAAAAGTTAAGTTTCTACGTGCTTTTTCATATCATTTTACATATTTTGTGGTTGTATTATCTTGTATATAATTTTATATCACTGGCTGGCACGCGAATGGAAAAATCTAAAAAATATATTAAATTAATTTCAGATAGAATATCTCGAAAATTTCATCATTGACCTTATTTATTGTTAATGTCAACAGAATTCAGACCAAAAAAAATAATTTCAGGCGATCAATGGTTTGGAGCTCCTATTAGTCAATTTATTGTAATACTCGATCAAAAATGGGTAGAATTTTGAAAATTGATAGAGGAAATTTGGACTAATTCAAAATATTAGCATTCAGATTCATTGAAATATCAAATTAGTAAAACTATTCGTATTTTATCATTTTCCATCCAACCAAATGTTTTATTTTTTCGAATAATTTCAAAATAAAGAAAAACTTGGTAAGGGTGGACAATTTGACATTTTTTTCATTTTCCAATAAACACTCAGAGTTCACTAGCATAAAAAGTAGGTTATTGAACTAGTTATTCGAAAGTGAAAAATAGCACCACAATAGTAGTGCTGCAATGTATAGTAAGTAGTTTTTCGTTCCTATAAGTGGATTTTTTTTCGTCCCTGAGTAAAAGTAATCCTCAATGAAACACTCCTTTTAAAAATGTTCAAAAAGGGGATGTTTATTAAATTGCCATGAAGTTATTTGTAATTCACCTCTTGATTCGCGCTGATATAGGTTTTACACTATTCTGCAACAATCATCTAAAAAATTTGGTAGCCAGTTTGACTTTTATCTTGTTTTGTTACTTGGGCATCGCCTCTAGTTAGATATTACCCTAGGACTGAGTTTTCTACACCCATAAGCCGCATTCTGTGGACTTGTTTCTTCATTTTCATTGGTTGTACAATGTGCATAAGGTTCTTCAAACCTATTGGCCTGTAACCTAGGTACTTCATTTTCATTTGCTGTAGCCTTTTGACTGGGTTCTTCGTTCTGAAGCATACGTAGTGTGAGCTTAAATAAAGTACAAATGAGAAAAGTCCATAATGCTGTTGATAACCCAATCTCTTAAAATAATTGTATACTGCTTGAATTACATACCTCTTGACCTTTAGCAGTGGTTTTAGTTATGTGACCAGATAATGAAATCTCATCTTCCTCTACATCTGTGTCTGAAACGTCACTCTCTCTGTCAGAATCTGCAATCAGAAAACACGATAGAAACATCACTCACTCTGTCAGAATCTGCAATCAGAAAACACGATAGAAACGTCACTCTCTCTGTCAGAATCTGCAATCAGAAAACACGATAGAAACATCACTCACTCTGTCAGAATTGGCAATCAGAAAACAAGATAGAAACGTCTAACATATATTTACTCAACTTTTAAATTATCAAAAAGGATTATTGTTACGTTCAATGTCATGATTATAGAAACACAATAGATCTATTAAATAAACGACTAAATAATTACTTACATTTAGAAATACATTAAAAATAAGATGCTTGTAGTGAAAAAAGAGGAAATTCGGGTATTCATATGTTTTTCTACTTATGAAATTATTTGAGCACCCTGACGACAAAAGATAAGTCAATTCAGATTTGTGTAAAATTTGAAATAACGTTTTATTTTATTTTTTAATCATAATAAATGCCATAAACTTGAAAAATTGGTGACAGACCTAGATGAATAAAAAACAAAAATTACAGTTAGATACATGTATACTAGTACATCGCCCTTCAACGTATTTATCCAACTTGTTTACATGTATTTAATTGTAACAAATTCTTTTGTTTACATAAATTTATCTGGTATATTGGAACTACAGTGAATATTTTAGATAAAAAAAATCTAATACTAATTCCAGTGTAGGTTGATATGAATTCAAAAATCCAACATCAAAAAACATCTATGAACCACCTACATATTGCTTAACAATATTCTGTTGACATTTCTACTTCTTTGATACCTGTTTCCCTTAATTATGCCATTGTCTCCCAATTAGTTTGACTGCATCAATTTCTACGTGCAATTGCATATAATATTATAATGTCCACAATCTTAATTTAAAATAGCTTCGATGGCTCCATCATTCGAAATCAAAGAAAATATTTTATTGTTTTCACTTTCTTAAGTGGCGATAAACTGTCGTTGAGTATTAAATTATATACATGATAAAAATATCAAATCAAACAAAAGTTTACCGGCTTATATCTCTAGAAAACTCAGATCTGTTTAAAATAATTCAATTTTAAGAATACATGTATGTTATAATATCATGTGATAATAGAGAAATTTATGAAACTGCCAACATTAACACGCACCTGTGTTAGTTTGACGGCTAGTACCCCTGAAGTCCGTCAGGTCTCCGATTATTTTATCTTCCTGTCCGTCCGTCCCACTTTGTAGAGAAATCCCAGAGTCAAAGCCGATCCCTTTTTCCCAATGAACATCTGTAGCCTTGGTAACTGGAATCCTGCAGGCCTGGGTGAATGTCACAAAGCAATGTATAACTTAGAATTTAGTTGGTTATAAACTATACCTTCAGAGATATTACCGATTGCCGAACAATATAAAAAGTGGGACCCAAATTATCCAAGCATCAGGTATCCAATTGTGTCAGCTTTTGAAAAGTTCTTTTGCAAACAGAAAATTACCTTGAATTGTTTGATTTTTTTTATTTCCCGCCCTACATTCAAAGAATTCATTTCTCTACAAAAGGCAATACTTTCAATGTGTTGATATGTTTTATTTCAAATATGTGATACATATTTGAAAAATATTTCATTAAAAGCTATGATATGGCGATTTGTGAAACTGTTTATATCAATTAATTTGTTTGTCCATCTCTATAGCTCAATGGGTATTGCTTTGCACAACTAACCCGCAGGTCCCGAGTTCGAATACAGCAGGGGCTTTTCTTTACAATGAATGGCGATATATTTTTTAAAGTCTCTTCCCCCCCCCCCCCAAAAATGATTTTTTTCCCCCTGTCATTTGTAAGTAAAGCGCATGCTAAAATTTTAAATCTTTGAGGGATATATATAGAAATTTGAGTATGCTCAACTTTTTCCCTTAAAAGTCTACACATTAAATATCAAAAATTAATTCTCAAATATAATTCTATATCATCTTAATCGTAATTCTAAGAATTAAGATAACCTTTCACTAATTATATATCGGAGTAATAATTTTAATAGGTAATTAGTCTATCTGCAAATATAAAAATATTCTGATTAGTAACGCTTATCTTGGTCTCTGTGTGGCACATTTATTTAATGTCCGGTATAAGTGGTGATGTAAAAATGTTAAATATCTTAATTCGGATTTATGTTTTAAATACCCACGATTTATTCTAATACGAATTATAAAGGATGAATGTAATTTACCAATGCTATGCGATTTAACATAATTTGTTAAAGATAAAACATAACTCGGGACGCTTAATTAATAAAAGATTCCTAAAAACCTTAACCATACATGTATAACATGGAAAATAAATCTAAATACTTTCCTCGTGATTTAATTCCTAAATAATAAATTTAATTTAAAAAGAATGCATTACTGAACATTACTGTGCCATTTTGTTTCATATGGATGTTCTGTTATAGACACACTGTCAGATAGATTTACTTACCAAATCAAATTAAAGCTGAATTAAAACAGAATTGAAACTTAATAACAAGTTTAAATGTATCGTAAAACATAATACCTTTCAGTATGATCATTGATTCTTTAGTTTTAAATTGTTAGCCGTGAAGGTCCTTTAGCATTTACTGAGGAATTCTTCTTGAAATACACATAGCAAATGCTCATACCTGAATAAAGAATAGTTTGGGTTTGTTTTCCAACGCTTTACAGTTACGGTCGTTGAAGTGGTCCAGAATATCATTGGTTTTAATATGTGAGCCGTCAGTCATTTCAATGGCATGTTGGAGTACCCTATTCCCAATTTCGTCTTCCTGAACAAATTCCACTCCATGAGAGCTGATAGCAAATACAAAACAGTCATAACTTTTCAATTCTTCTTGCTGTGAGTCTAAAACATAAACGAAAATAACTCCTGATGTGAAAAAAAACACCAAAATGACAGCGCCAAAAGATGTTATTAAAAAAGATGTCCATGGGTCATATTGAACACCTGAGCAACAATAGTCATAATAAAATCTGCATTTTGGAGCCATATACAAAATATCTGGACAATGTAGAAGAAGATATGCTCGTATAAAAAAGATTTTCAAAATTATCTTCAGATATTTTTTTGTAAAAGATTGCCCCCCCCCCCCTCCCCCGGTAACAAGATGATTTTATAGTCATGTCACATATCTGAGCATTGCAGTTCTCAAGAAGATCGTAAGCAACTTTTTATAATTATATATAAAAACCTATTTTTGTAGGTAGGTTTATATATATGACTTTGAACCTCTCGTCGGCCCAAGAAGTGTCCAGGGGCTACAGTCTATACAATTAAGAATCAACATATGTTAAAATGTTTGCATATAAGTAATACCATATATTATAACATTTGAGTTCTTTCCTAATGAAAAATCCCCCCGCCTTGTGGCGCCAACTTAACCCCAGAGATCACGGTTTGAACAAATCTGAATCTACACTACCTAAGGATGTTTCCTTAAAAGTTTCAGCTTTTTTGGCCAAACGATTTTTGAGAAGATAATTTAAAGATGTTTGGGAGGTGATTTTAATCAACTCTCCTATGAAGTTACTCTGGCAATACAGAAGTGAAACACTGTTTGGACCTAAGCACAAATCATCACCGCTGACAAGACTTAGTACTTGAAGATAATTAATACATTCGATGTTTTGTATTCAGAAGCATTGTTTTTAAGGAGACTTGTTTATAAATACCTTGAAAATAATGAGATTTTGAATGCTATATACGATCAATTTAGATATTTTTTGTAATAGTATATATTCCTACGCCATAGTTCAATAAGGCTGGTTCGCTGTCATTGATTATTAAAGCGCCATTTCTACAACTGTAGCGTTTGGAATCAAGGGCAGACTACTGAGTATCCAATGAAAAGAAGAACCAGTATTGGCGTAGACAAGATATTATTTGTTTGTTAAAAAATTATTGTATACAATTTCCCGGAAATATTTCGATTACTGATACATAATGCATCTTTGAGTTTGATAGCGTTCATTCTATATTTAAATATTACACAACATTATTCATATGGCGTTTTCCGCCTATAGCTCGGAATTCTTGTAGGAAAAGCCCGAAAATTCATATTTGAAAATATGTGCGTAATTATTCAAATACAGCTATGAAACTACTTGCCATGCGAAATTACATATCGTTGATTTTAAGATAAATAACAATCAATGACTCCCGTCAGTAAAGCGGTACTTTGATATTCTATTTATTCCTATGTAAATATTCAACCTTCCATTGTGACCTACTAGCACCTGGGGATTATGATTCGAACAAACTTGAATCTACACTACCTGAGGATACTTCCACTAAAGTTACAGCTTTCCTTGTCAATTGGTATTTAAGAAGATTTTTTAAAAAATTTTTCCCCATATTATCGTCTGTAAAAAAAAAATGACACCCGCAATGATGATTTGAACAGACTTGAATCTACTCTTCCTGAGGATGCCTCCACTAAAGTTAAAGCTTTTGTGGCAAAATGCCTTTTGAGAAGATATTCAAAGATTTTCTAACCCCCATTGTGTCCAAACCCTAACCCCCCTCCCGGTAATCATGATTTGAACAAAATTGAATCTACACTACCTGGGGATGCTTCCACACAAGTTTTAGCTTTGCAGGGAATTATTTTTTTTTCAAGTTCGCTAAAAAAGCAAATGAAAATTAATCTAAATTGAACGAAAAACAGTATGGCCACATTGCATGCCGTACGCGGGCATTTACAAGACAATGTTGTTTTTTATATGATACAAGAGGATCCCTAAGAAATTGGAATTTTTCTGGAAACGAAAGTTAATCAAAATTCTGAAATTTAGAGGTAGATTTGATGGTAATATGTTGACAATCCACGTCTAGAACACATTGAATGTAACAGAGAGAAAAAACTTACAGCCATTCAATAATGAGTCTAGGTCTGATTTTGTCACATTCTCATGACAATCTACTTTGAATCCCAGTCGTTTGAACGTTTTCTTCATGTACTTCAGGTCACACTTAGCCCCTTCTCTCTTGTCTTTTCCTTCTGTAAAGTTAGCAATCACCAAGGCAAGTCCCTGGTGTGTTCGTTCTGGATTAAATTGGTAAATGTCTTCTTCAGCATCCATATCTAGTATGATTTTGTACGTAAATCTTCTGTTAATACGACTTACCAACGATTGGTGAACTGGTAAAATAAAGAAAATAAAGAACAATCTTGAAATTTTTTTTAACCATCTAAAGCCTGTGAAAATAATGGATGTTTTTCTTTTTTCGATTTTAAACGAGGAAATGTTACCCCAGAGACAAATATTTGAAGATGTACATGATTAAAATGTTCGTCTCAATGTGTTTCTTTTTTATGCAAGAAACTGAACTAGGGAGCCTCTTCCGAAAAAGCCAGGTACTAAATCTATGATATTTGCTGAACATACTTTTGGTTGATAAAATCGATTACATTACTTTGTACACACTTTTGAGAAAGTAAAAAAAAAACCCGGAATCAATTCAATAACTAACGTATATATTTGCATATCAACTGGATTGGAACCAAAAAAAATTATGTTAAATAAAATCCACTTTTCGATTCTGAAAGCAATGTTTTTAAATCCATTTTCACGTTTCCCGAATAAACAAAATTTTGTTTGATATTCGTAGGTAGTTTGCCTAACTAAGTCATAATTAAACGACAGTTTGATTATTAACTCGCCATCGAATGTAAACTAAGCTTTTAGTGTCTCTTGAATTGTTAAGAATTATCCATGCAATGTTGGTGACGAAATTAATCCCTGTGAACGAGTTTACAACTAGTAAATCGCGAGATTTTCAGTTTGAAATTAAAAGGGCATTGTTTGAGGAGTGTTCCTTGTATATGTACAGGTTCTGTGACACTACTGGATGTAACAAGGCTAAAGAAAGAAAGAAAATTATGAACTTTCGATTTATGAATTGAATTTATGGTCACTGTTTAAGAAAGAATAAATATTTACCTTCTTATTCAAATTTGTAGCAACTGTTCACAAAGATATTCATCAATCGAAAAACATGCTGCTATCCTGGTTTTCCTTTACATAATGTAATCCAACTTTCGGTTTAAATGTCTTCAGTGTTTAGTGGATATTATATATTTTGTATACGGTGGTTCTTTCACTTTAAATACCTACAGTGTTATGTGGCAACTCTAGAGTTTTGATACGAATACACATTCTTGTTTGTATTCCATAACAGGAGGTCCAAGGAACTAATGAAAAACTAGTGTAATAAAAACAATTTTAAAAATCCAGATTATATGTTTATTATATATATATATTGAATAATCCAAAAACGCTGATAGTAGTAAAACAAGATCGGTAGAATGATCAAGGATCCAAAGTATAATAAGGAGTAGTAATTGATTGTTTTCATGATACTAGACTTCATTCCTCAGTGGAGCGAGAAATGATTAACTCCATGAGGAAGACTAGTATGATATAAAAATATATACTTCGTGTACATCCACTGTAAACAGGGCGGAAATAAATAAGAACAATGGTCAATATATTTAAAAGCACTTGACAAGTTAACGTGTTAAAGAATTAATGTATATATTTTACTATATGATTGATAGAGCTCCATCCCCGACAAATTTCCTGAACTTTGAACAGGCATCCTAGCCTTCTCATTTTCACAATGCAACCAGTTTGTCTGATAGACGGTAAGATTTTAGAGTATAAATGTATACTTACTACACGACCAAAAAATATATCAAACAAATATTAACCTACCTTTTTACCTGTTTCGTAGTTCCTATTTTGTGTTAGTTTCTTTGTTTATTTATTTTTTGGGGTGGGATAAATTAAATTGGACCACAAAGTAAAAAAAAATGTAGAAAGTTACAATTTGTTGATAGCATTTGTGCAGGAATAAAAACACAAGATCGACGGACATTATACAGGCACGGTTTGCGTTTGCGTTACGTCACAATATCAACGAGTGGTTATAGTGATCTATTTTAAGACAAATTCAAATGACACGATATTGTTTATTATAAAACAATCTTAACATCATGTGTAATAATGCATTTTCAATTTAAAAAAGATAAATTATTATAGTAATGAGACAAGTATAATACAATTTTTACACTAAAGTAATCAAATAAGTATAAGGACCAAAAAATATGTATTGGTGAAAAAGATTTGAAACTATAAAATTAAACATATATAGACAATAATAAAAATAATGCAAATACTTGTCAATACAATAATATATTGAACAAATTCAAAGTTTGAACTTTGATGACACATTTGATATGTATTTGCCAGAAATATACGAAAATAAGAAAGTCAACATTCCATAGTCGCTACAAATATATATACATGTATTTTTTTATATATATATAATTTCTGGTGATACATATTACTGCTAAGATACAGGAAAGAAACAATTCATATATTTTCAAACAACATTTTAATCAAATTAAGAAATCACTAATAGTAGGGCCTACATTAATTCTACATTTTAAAGTTCTGAAAATTTACTGCTTTATTTCTTCAACTCACTATTGAAGACGTCAGGTAGATAATATTGTTCAGGCTTGAATCAGTATGTGTTTATGGGTCCTACGCCAAAGCCATAACCTTCTTATATCATAACATAAAAAGTGTCCGTTGCATTATTAATTCTCATTACAATAATATATGCAATATTATTGCAATTATAACGTTATCTCAATATAAAATATATTTAGTGGTATAGGTTAAAGGTGCATGGTCACGATTATATTCAAATTTCATTTTTCTATTTTCATTGTTTACAATTCTTTAGTAATGCATTTCTAATGATCAACCAAAATTTGAGTGTCCGTCGTAGAGTTATAAGCAAAATACAGAGCTCACAATATTTTGTTATGTAAACAAGGTTCGTGTCTATTTTTGTTTACGTTGGTTTAATGTACTGGTAAAAGGTGTTTTCCAAGCTGATTTATCAGCTAATTCGTGTTTAAATATTCAGTTCCTAGCAATTGTCACATTCATTTTGGATCTAAACTTCGAATTTACTTTTCAACATTCAAAGTGTATAAACAAAAATATGAAATGAGCCTTTTTACATTACAAATAATTGTGAGCTCTGTATCTGCTTATAACTCTACGACTGACAATCAAATTATAAACATAAGAAACGGAAAAATAAATGTAGACCAAAATCTTGACAATGCCCCTTTAATGTGGGGAAAATTGAATGAACCGTCTTCCCTTGGATAGGACAAATCTAGGGGTATATAAACAGCTGTGCTGTAGAATCTGAGAGTGGTCTTACCGAACAGCGACAGCAAGTCCGAAAAAGAAAAGTAACGAAGGGGTTTCAGTTTAGGTGCTTGGTGTAGCAAATCTGATAACGCCAAATATTTTACTCTCAATTGGAAGTGGGTTCAGAAACAAGGTAAAAATAGACACTACACCTCTTATACTATCCCAATTGATTATAAATGATTGAAAAACAAAACCAAATTAGAGAAAAACTTATTATGTGAATCATTACTACCTCAGGTAGAGTTCAGAAAAAAATTATAAATAGTAATATCCCAGGGAACCAAGAAAAAAACACGTTATATTACAATATGATAGATAAATAATATTAATTATTTAAATATTGGTGCAGGGTGATTTCACATTTATATATATGTACTATGAAGTGAATTCCTTCAAAAGAACCGATGTTTAAACTTTAAATGACTTCGCATATTAACCTTTACTGCCCATTTTGTCACCCATATATCAAATATAAACATGATGCTAATATTGCATTGGATTTCACAGTATCCTATCAAATGATTGATATTTTTGGTTAACTACGTAAATATAATAAACTAATATATGATACTCATTAAAAAATAATTGCCTATGAATTAGATCATTCAAAGTCACTGTGCTTGGTTGTAAATTTTGTACTGCTCATTTTTATTCCGTGTGTAAAGATGACATCTTTTTTCAGTTTATGGACGACACATGGCACAATAGTGTATTCCTTAGGCCCCATGAATTTCATTTTAGACATCCGGGTTGTGACATCCCTCAATACATCTAAGAGGTTAGTCTGATTCCCTGTAAGACGGCCATTGATATAGTATTTTTCTACTGACTCGTACAACAACCGCAGCATGTAACTTCCATCTGTTTTTCTTCTAAATGCGTAATGGCCTTTAAAAATGAAATTGCGATTATTGAATATCAATTTACTTCACAACTAATGCGTAATTTCCAAAATCCTACTCCTAAAAATACCCCTTTAAAAATTCATGAACACTCGATCTAGTTATCTATATACTTCAATCAAAGAAGAAAAATGTTTTAAGCAGAAAACTTACTAACTAAAGATATAAAGATATGTATGGTTTTTAAAAAATTTATCTTTTATAGCTATAATAGTTTAATTTTACTTAATGAAATGTAATTTTCAAACTGCAATTAAATGTAAAGAGGGAAAAAAGAAAACAAATCAAACTGACCTTGAGGGGAGGCAAACATGATGAGCATATCGTTGTGACAGGGGACCAAGGTGACATCTACTGGAGCTGGCCGGAAAAGCTGTCGTCTTCTCGGATGATCAATGCTATTTCCAGACTCCCAGTTGTTCGTAAAGTAAAGCGTTCGCCCTGTTGGTGGGTCAATATCGTCTTCATGGTCAACAGTAACTTCTGGTGAATACTATAAAAGAAATTCATTTTAAGATGAACTACATAGACGATTTGGAATTCTATTTATAGAATAAGCTTGGTCTTGATTTAAGGTCACAAATGTTGCTAAAAAATAACAAACTTATAAAGGTAAAGAGAAACCAAACAGCGTAATATAAAAAATCCCTGTTAACGAACAATTCAAAAGATTAATACATTCATAATCTGTTGGAAATTATCATCAAGACAAATGCAAAGCTAATCTTTCGTGGAAATCACAAACTTTCCAAATTTGTTTATCACACACACACACACACACACACACACACACACACACAGATTGGAAACACCAATTAATTGATGACATCTACATTTGTGCCTTCAAAGCTATTAAGTTATGGCTTCACGTGACAGTTTAAGATACATCACATATTTACCTCAACAACCAACATAATAAAATAAAAATATGTAACAATATCCCTGTGTTCATTTAAATACATGATATAATGAGCTGGTTCGCAGCTACATTTTATTTTGATTTCCGTTTCAATCACTTGTTGGTGTTCTTAATGAATACATATACATCTCGTCAAAGGACAGTAGTTTATATTGATACATTAAGGCAAGCACGAAACCTTACCCATTTTTGAAACTTTTTCAACCAGGTACTTTCATGTCAATGTAAAATCCTTGTAAATGCTAATTTTAATCGATCTATTAAAACCTAAAGTGGTTGAGTTGGCGACTTAAAATTATCCTTAGCCTCTGCTCATTCTTATGAATGAATGTCGAAATAGTAAGCAAAAAGTCAAATAGCATCGGGCTAAAATAAAATAAATATTGTAAATATTTACCGGTAAACCACTACACTAATATGCAGACTTTTAGCAAATTTTTTTTATTTAAAACATTTGAGCACAGAATATTAGCACAGAATATTAGCATCATTTCTTTTTGTAGTCATCATCAAGAGAGTCTAGGTTTTAAAAAATATATGTATCATTTATTTTAGATATTAACAGAGAATCACTGTGGAATTAAAGTATAATCATTCACTAAATTATTATTATATATTTTAATATTTGTCATAGAAACCAATATGAGATGATGGAAATAAATATTTAGACCCACCAATACCTTTTTTTGTAAATATTCTCTTAGATATCGGTTATGGATTAAAACATAAAACTAATATCACAATTTTGTTCTATTGAAAGTTATATACTATTCTAATCATTTGGTTTATGTCATATCAAGTAATGTTAACCATAAGACCGACAAGTGATATGGTTTTACCTAGTAATGTAGCTTTTATCATTAATAAACATTTATCATATGTATATAAAGTTGTCTAGCTTATTGTCATCAAGTCAATCCTACTTCACCTCTCAATTCATGCTTAAATGCGATTCCACCATTCGGCAAAAATTATATCAAATAAGGGATGCTATCTTTTCTTTTATCATTAAAATGCAAATATATCATTTCTATTAAAGCATCATCTTTGACTGTAGATACTACCTCAGGATTAGGTGTCTTGTTCTCATCAACTGAATCGTGTTGACATGGTTCTTCATCATTCTCATTGGCTGCATTATGTGAGTTCGGTTCTTCTTTCTCATTGGATTGAAGACTAGGTTTTTTATTTTCATTTTCTGCAGTATATGAATTCCCAACTATATGTGACCTTTGACCTTCTTTCTCATTCGAGACTGGTTCCTTGTTCTGATTGGCTGCTCCCATGTATTCACGCCCTAGAGGCCATACCTGGTTTTCCATTCTCTTTAGCTTTCTTAAAATTTCTGTTTGTCTTTTCTCCAAATTCTGCCAGATTTTTTCTCCTTCCTATTTCCAAAAGATGTTTAATTGAAACATAATTATCTGTGTTATATATCCAGGTCTAATAAAAACAAAACCAAGTCCATTAATGTTTATTATGCCATATGTGTTAAAGAAAAGTGTTTGGTAATACTTTATTCGCTTTAAATAATTTCAAACTTATTATATTGCATACCCCTTGACCTTTAGCAGTGGTTTCAATGTCAGTATTTGATAGAGATGACTCGTCTTCCTCTACATCGGTGTCTGAAACATCACTCTCTCTGTCAGAATCTGAAAGTGGACGATATTTAAAAACTCTAAAGGAAAATGTTCACTGATCTAAATCGTCAAAATTGGATTGTGTAAAGTTTTATTAAATTATTTGAATAAAGATATAAATATCAAATTAAATTACAGTTTTCATGCAAATATTACTTGACAATTCATGTGTTACAATAACAATAACTAAAATTGTTAAGCTGTAAACTTCAATAAATACCTGTTTCAGCATCCCAGGTAGATCCCTTAAAATCTGTCTGGTCCCCGGCTGTTCTCTGGTCATGTCCATCTCCCGCACTATGATGAGGAATTCCAGTATCGAAACCGATCCCTTTAATACGTTCAGTCGTCGAACCTTTGGTGTCCGGAATCCTGCAGGCCTGGAAATAAAGGTCATTAAGACGTGTAGATGTCATTAGTACTCAAGTATTACATGACGAGTAACCCAAATCATACAAACATCAGGAATCCGATTTAACTACCTTTTGGATAGCCTTTTTGAACAGAACTTATAGTGTTAAAATTGTGATTTGCAAGTTCCGGTCGTAGGTGCATCAAACTTTGTTTTAATTATTTTTGTTAATATTTTCAGCTCTAACATATGCATCATACCAGTAAAGAAAATAAGATAAATGACATGACATATTTGAGAGTAAGGAGTGTGTGTCTAATATCTCATAGACAAAATAAATGCAGAAATATTTTTAAAGAGAGACACGATATAGATGGCAGGTAAAAACTGTTCGTCGAAAAAGAATAGAAGACAAGTTTTATGTATAAGTATGCGCCTCGGACGGTCCGAAATCTGATATTATGGACGGTTTCCGTCGTATTACCATTACAGAAAACAAAAGAGATATATGAAGCAGATACTATGATCAAAGATACCGGAAATGTTTCAGAGGAGACTGGATATGTTAGTGGAACATCTATAAAATATATATATATATCAATGAGAGACGTGGTAAAGAAGCAAGATATTTTGAAGAAGACAAAGATACACGCACTGGCACAGAGTTCAGTTACAGCTTAAAACCTTAAACTGCTATCATATCCTCACATATATAGCAATTTCTATCAAAAAAATAATATTCATTGCTTGTGGTGGTGGCGATCCTAATTAGATATTAATAGTGCAATCTTTTGTCCAGGAAAACATTCAGTAAAAAAATGACCTTAAAAGTGACTTACTAATGATGTAAAACAGATGATTTTCGACTGTTATGATTGTTTCTTGATTTGAATTGTTTGTTGTGAAGAACCTTTAGCTATTACTTGTGAATAACCTTCAGCTACACTAGCGTGCCAAAAGTATGTCAATTTTTTTCTTTTATCTATATATTTCATTGAAAACAAGACATTTAAAAAAAAAATCTCTTGTTATTTTTTGTCAGATTTTGAAGAAATTTATATTAATTAAAGTAGATTCAATTTGCATTTTTTGACATACATTGAAACAGTTTTTTAACAACTCATTCGTAAAATTTGATATTTCGAACACAACACAAAGATATTTTTAAGAGCTCTACTTTATATCTATTGCAATATGCAAGCCGAAAAATCTTCCTTTGGATTGTGAATTTCAAATCTAAGGAACTGGAGGTTGGAAAAATATTTAAATATGATGCAAAAAAGCTAGAGAAATTCTGAATTTATCAATCCAAGTCTTTTAAAAATTGGTCCATGGGTTACTTTTTAATGTTTCTTTGAAAAATGATGGTTTTCGATGAAATATATAGTGAAAAGAAAACAAGTGACATACTTTTGGCACCTGAGTGTACTTCTAAGGAATATTACTCGTAACAAACAAAGCTGAGACCCATACCTGAATAAAGAATAGTTTGGGTTTGTTTTTCAAAGCTTTACAGTTTTTGTCATTGAAATGATCCAGGATATTACTGGTATAAAAAAACTGGTCGTCAAACAGTTTAATGGCATGTTGGTGCACACTATTCCCCCTTTCGTCTCTCTTAACTAATTCCATTCCATGGGAGCTGATAGCGAATACAAAACAATCACAACTTGTCAACTGTTTCTGTCGTAAGTCTAAAACATAAACGAAATGAAAAAAATAATAATAGAATTTTTAAAAAATCAATATTTTGATGTATAAGACAAAATCCAACAGCAAGGCGAAAGGTAATAAAAAACACCTTAAAGCTAAACAAATAATGAACAGAAAATTTAATTAAAGGGAAAGGGAAACATATTGAATGTTGTATATTTTAACTAGTACATAAATTTGATCTCAAGCATGTCGACTTACCCAGACCTTTTATGAGACAAATTAGGAAGTTTATATCATGTACTAGTATATTAATCAGGAAAAGAGACCTAAACAATTAAAAGCGAGGAAAAGATCAACCACTCAGATTATTGTAATCCTGAGCAATAAAGGGCATTATGAATTACACTGTTTTGTTCATATGATATAAGAGGATCCTGAACACACATCTTATTCTTTAAGATGTCACAGAAAAAAATACTAACAGCCATTCAATAATGAGTCTAGGTCTGATTTTGTCACATTCTCACGACAATCTACTTTGAATCCCAGTCGTTTGAACGTTTTCTTCATGTACTTGAGGTCACATCCAGCCCCTTCTCTCTTGTCTTTTCCTTCTGTAAAGTTAGCAATCACCAAGGCAAGTCCCTGGTGTGTTCGTTCTGGATTAAATTGATAAATGTCTTCTTCAACATCCATTTCCTTTGAATACAAATTACATCTAGTATAATATATTGTACGTAATTTTTATATTAATCATTCAAAACCCTTACCAAAAGTTGATGAACTGGTAAACTAAAGAAAATGAAGAACAATATTGTTAATGTGTTAAATGTTTTTACTATCAAAAGCCTGTTCCAATAATTATTTTTTTCCTTGTTTCGATTTTGTATAACGTCGTGTAACCCCATAAACTAGTATTTGAAGATACACGTTATCAATGTGTCTCTTTTTATGCAAAAAACTGAATCAGGGGCCCTTTCCTGAAAATGCCGTGTACTAAATAAATACAATTTCCTTATCATACCAATTGATTTTTTTTTTTTGTATTTTTTCATGTTATCGTAAAAAGTACATTAAGGTTACTGTAACCTTGATATGAGGATATGAAGATATGAGTAACATAAGTATACAAGTATACATAGTAATTTCACTAAAGTAACGATATTGTAGCATTGTGTTTCTTCAGAAAAAGATTTTAAAACATTTTTCCTATATAAGGTTAAAGGCATCTTCGATAACCAAGTGTTTTCAGTCTGCAGAGTAGTCTCGTTGTACCAGACGCCCGTCTATCTCCGTAAATCTCCGACGAGCAGATTTACGGAGACAGCCGAGCGTTTGGTTCAACGAGACTAGGAGCGGAGTGGACCAAAAACCCTTGGCTAGTGAAGATGGGTAAAGGGAATTACTAGAGGACTGTTCCTTCTAGATGTACAGGCACTGATCAATAGCAACATTGCTACAAAAAGAAGGAAATCCATACAAACTTTTGATTCATTATTTGAGTTTAAAATTTGTTTTGAATTTTCGAATCGTGATTTGTTTTGAATTCTCGTCACTGTTTAAAAAACGAATAAATATTTACCTTCTCATTCAAAATCAGCTCGATAACGGATATCCGTAGCAACTGTTCACAAAGATATATATTTATCAATCGGAAAACTTGCCGCTTTCCTGATTTTCCTTTAAAATATGCAACTTTCACTTTAAATGTCTACGGTGTTACGTGGGTTTTCTAGATTTATGATACGATGACACCTTCTTGTTTGTTGTCTTGAATTTTAACAAGAGGCCCAGGGTCATTATAATGGTAACCCTAGTGTAATAAAACCAAGTTAAATATTCACAAAATGTCAATTTATTAATCATGTATTACTTTGAATAATCCAGATGAACTGAAAGTGGAAAAATTAATGATTCGTAGAATAAACAAGGATCCAGTATGTTAACAATGAGTGGTACTTGATTCGTTACTGAAAGGTTTACAAGATATTAGATTTAATTCTTCATTGGTACGAGAAATGATGGACTTGAATAAAGAATAGTTTGAGATGTAAGTATGATATAAAAATACATATATGAAACTTTACGTACAAGACAGTGTTTGCAAACAACTTCCTTGAGGAAAGTATGTATACCAACATAAATCTTACGCCAGGCCTAACACCAGAACCATCACAGGCTTAAGTTGTGTCGTTCATTCAACTGGGAAGTGCAATACAACTTAAGGTTCATCGACACGCCAACATTTTATTTGATGGATTCATACAGACTGTTTATGAAATATGATTTCACAAAACAGAGACCAAAAGCGGGTTTCAATCAGTTTATATGAATTTGTATATTTTCAGTGAAATTGGAAAAAAATTGACTTCAAACATAGGTATTTTAGAGCTTAAGACTTGGTCTCAATTGATGTGTAATATAATTATGAATACATACATTCCAAAGATGGCCTAGTCAAGTGTTTACTTTTTTTAACATAAAAATATTTCTGAAAATTAGAATTGTTATTCTTGTATATCTTTTAAATCTACGGATAAAATCTAAAGAATAACAAATAGTCACATAAAGAACTTATCAAACAATGATATTTAACAAAGAAATTGAAATGAAAATGCAAAATGTTAGGAAAATTGCACTTTATCAAATTTGAACATTTCACGATTTAAAACACTAATCCCAATCAGAATTATTATAAAACTGAAATTTACAAAAATACTGCAGTTTATTCTGAGTAATTGGTATCAAATATAAGATCAGTAAATGAACAACTATTTTACAGCCAAACAACCTTGAATTTCTGCAAGATTGTATATATTCCAACTGTTTATGATTTAGTTCGGGGTCAGTTTAATTACAATCGAGATCGATTCGAATTGAGGATTTTCTTGAAATTCAATATTTCTTTTCAATTTCTTGCTGAAATATGATGGTATGGCAATTGTTTAATGCGAGTGACAGTTGATATGTAGTTCTTTTTCCATATGTTTAAAAAAATATCTACAATTCTTGATTTTCATTTTATAAATATTTTTTTCAGAAATATTAATAAGTTTATTTGACCGTCTTTGACCTGTATTTACAAAAAATTGTATTCTGCATCAATTGATACCAAATGTTTTGCTCTAAAGTATACTGTTTGCAGCCAAAACGATGTTTCCGGTTTCTTTTACAAATACAAAAACAAATTCATATAAAATAATATTTTTTTTTATTTATTGAAAGGCGATATCTGTCTCACTTCTGTAAAATCATTTTTCGAAAATAACTCTTTATCGATCCATCAAATGATGTACTGGTGTGTCGAGCCACCTTAAAGGTTCCGCCATTCAGTTAGTTTTCTAGAGCTTTTAGATACCTCTCAGTTGACTGGATGACACTGCGTCATCCTGTGCATTGACACAGTAGTAATAAATTCCTCAACTTAGGTGTCCATGTTAACTCTAACCATATACTATGTCTACGTGTTAAAAAAGCTTTCAATCAATTTACGACTGGTCAAGCTTTATTCCCGAAACCAAGGGCCGTGAATTAAAATGTTTGAACAGGCTTCATTTCTCATTTTCAGCAGTCAGCAGAGGATGCTCACTCCTCCTAGGCACCTGATCCTACCTCTATCTTTTTTAGAGGTCCGTGTTACTCTGCTTTAAATTTGTAATTCGTTTTACGGATTTTTGAGATGGCTGACAGTTTGTTATTGTCATTTGTCATTTCACAATGCACTCAGTTTGTCTGTTAGATGTCATATTGTAGATAATAATACTTTTAAAAGGACCAAGACACGATTTGAACTCAACATTTTCGAATTTTATTTTTCCATTTTAAATGTCTAGAATGGTTAATATGGGTACTTTTAATGCGTTTTCAAAATTTTAAAGTCAAATGTTGAGTTAGAAGCTACTTATATAGCTTACAAAAATCTCAATTTATATTTTATGTTGTATCAGAGACTAAATAACAGAGATTGGCAACTCCGCCATTAGCGTGTTTTGTTGTTGAAAAATGTTACGGGACCAACCTTACTTTGAGAACTACATGTACATATTAGTAAACTAAGATAATGATCTTAAACCAAAAGTATATTGTTTTTATGAAAAATGTGCATAGGTTTTAGACGTTTTTGAAACAAAAAATTGAAAAATAAGATTAATATATAGAAAATATATTGGTCAAATATATTGGTCGATACAACGACCTTGTCAGCAAATACAATCATCCACTGGGTCGCATGCTGACTGACGTTTTTCATACTAATTGTTAGACCATAATTTATCACCTATGTAATTGTCTACGGACTTTTCCGTTTTTTTCCCGATTACGACAAAGAGCACACGGCGGGTGTGACCGGTCAGCAGAGGATGCTCACTCCTCCTAGGCACCTGATCCTACCTCTATCTTTTTAGAGGTCCGTGTTGCTCTGCTTTGAATTTGTATTTCGTTTTATGGATTTTTGAGATGATTGACGGTTTGTTATTGGCATTTTTTCATTTGCCAGCTATAGAACATCGGCGAAATCTCGGACGACGGGTAGTCAACTGCCTCCTAAAACTCCTCTTTTAATATTGTTAATAAGGCATAAACTCATGAAAATATAATATTCTAAATGTTTTTGTAATAGGGTTTAGCTGTTTATATTTCGATATAATTGTTTATTAGAAAGATATACTGATTTAAACTGGGAATACTTTACAATAGGGACCGCGAGGTTTCGCGAGATTTCGGCCAGTTGCTAATCTCTGTTATTTATGTCCCTGGTTGTATGCATTATTTTTTATTATGTCCACTAACCTACTGCACATTGCAAATTTGTATGTATATGTACTATACTGTGTATTCTGATGAGTTGTACAGCTCAAGGACAATACAATGAATTGAATTGAAAGCAATAAACTTTGTTTTGTAAACAACGCTCGAGTCCTGTTATTGTTTATATATGCGGTCCTACTAAACAGAGAACTCTAAAGAACTCTAGAGAACTCTAGAGAACTCTAAGATTATATAAATAAATAAAGCCTATAAATGTCATTTTTGTGTGTTTTAGAATAAAGTAACACATACTGTACCATAATTAATTTAAAAAAAATAATTTTATTAACTGGATTCTTGAAAAAAAAGAAAAAATACTTCGGCGAAGTAATATCTAAACATCGATCCCGATGTAAATAACACCGCCGCAAATAGCTTTTTATTGAGATACGATAGGATGGAAAAACGCTTGATTAGATGACATATCCAAAAAAAAAAAACAAATAACAATAACGACAATAAAGATAAAGGTGAAATAAAATCAATTATTGACAATAGGAAAAATATGTTGATCAATGTGTATTTAATAATTAATTATCACTTTGTCTTATATATATGAATATCTTAGTAATTTTATTTTCCGGCAATAATTGAAAAAAAAGAGGGTTTATCGTTTTATGTATATTCATGTTTTTTATTAAACGTAACTAGAAATTAAATGCTCATAACATTAATTGCCTTTTATCTGGTCGGAATAAAAACCTTCCCGCCCATTTTAAATAAACACGATGCAATTATATACAAGCCGTATGAACCATTATAACTAATAATCGGCGTTTCTGTGCTTGATCTCTAAATTTTTAATTATTACTTGTTTACAGGGGACAGCGAACTTGGTTTTCTTTTACACCAAGCCATGGATAACATCAAAGGAAAATTTGCTAAAATTCGTCATTATCGTCTCATCATCAGGAAGATGAAAGAACCAGTCAGACATTTGAAAGAAAACTTAATTCACAATCTGAAAAATGTTCTTGCTCATCCAGAAATCCAGCCCATTATCAACGCGATTTTTTGCAGAACATCAGGACTTCTTACCCTGGAATGCGATGCGTCATACGAAGAAAAAGAAAACGAAATTAAAGAAAACAATATTCCATATTTAAACTCTTTTTTGGCAAAGATAAGGCGCGAAATTTATGATCAAAGGAAGCAGTCAAACTTTACTATCCCAAAACTATGGACAAACAACAACAACGAGTCCTACAACAACATTATTAAATTAAAAACAGATTGAAAAATAATGAAACTCCCGGCTTTAATAGATCTCTTACGAGAACTTGATGTATTACAGACCCGGAACATTCGTGATGCGTTGCATTCTAGGGGAGATTTTAAGATCTCGGTTCAAGCTGAAATTTTGAAGGTTCCCAACGAAGTATGGATAAATTTAACCGAAGAGCAGAGACAGAGACGTCTTTTCAGACTTTTGAATTTCCTGTTACCTACAGCATCTATCACCTCATCCGACGGGAGTTTGACAATTCCAAAAGTGTCAAATATAGCAAAAAAGTCAGGACAAACAAAAAGAGTGAAGTCATGCAAGACAAAAACGGTAACGAAGAAAATGAGAGTATAATAGAAAAGAGAATAAACAAAAAGAAGTTGAGAAGATAAAAAAAAAGACATAAACAAACCAAAAAAAAAAAAAAAAAAAATTAAAAAAAAAAAAAAAAAAATGGACCCTGAAGTAGAACCACGTCCACGTCGTGGGGTCTGGAAACATTCATTATGAATGGCCAAGAGTTCTACAATTTAAATTCAACTAATTTAAATTTCTGAACTTACATAATTTTAAATATTAACCTACAATATAACAAATAATATACAGCCCCTCCCTCCAAAAAAAGTAAACAAAAAAATCAAAAAACAAAATCAAAATCAAATACAAAAAAAAAAAAAATCAAAATAAAAAAATAAAAAAAAAAAAATAACAAAAATATGGACCCTGAAGTAGAACCACGTCCACGTCGTGGGGTCTGGAAACATTCACATTTTGAATGGCCAAGAGTTCTACGATTTTTTTTTTCATTTAAATTCTGAGATTTCCTTTTTAAATCATTCATATGTATTATGTTCGGATAAATGATCGGGATCGATATTCTGAAAATATAGAATCGATCATTGAAATAGCAAAAATCCTGTATAATGAGTTTATATCCATTTTTTATAAAAATTCTTTCGATAAAAAATTAATAAAACATGTATCCTTACTGAAATACATACAAATAAATAATTTTAACTCATTAATTATTTAAAAAACACTAGAGTTCTCTAGAGTTCTCTAAAGTTCTCTAGAGTTCTCTGTTTAGTAGTACCCTTATATATGTGTTGTATTGGTACCTGGCATGAGTTTCAATCAAATGTTGCTTTTTTGTTGATGGTATATTAATTATGAACATAATTGAATAAGTTTATCTGTTTGCTACGAGTCATTTTGTCAAAGAAATGGACATTTCTTTACGTTATTTGTAAACAAATTTAAGACTCTAGATTCGTTTACATAACAACAAATTCTTCCCCTATATCTCGCTTGTAACTTGAACTTACATTTAAATTGTTTAATCATTCAAACGCACAAGTAAACCATTTTATACTTTAAATATGAAAACTATAAGTTTGGTTTCAAGTCATGTCTAGGTCCCTTTAAAGTATAATTGCCAACTCGCTATGGCCAATAATGTCGAACCTTTGACCCAAGGGTCATGCATTTCACAATCAAACTGTGACTGTATTTTTTTGTTTTATGAATAGCTGCATATAATTTTTATTTATATTCTATTTTCAGGTGGCCTAGTAGTCCACCGATATTTGTCAATTTATTTTGACAGTTTTTTTCTCAATTACGACAAAGAGCACACGGCGGGTATGACCGGTCAGCAGAGGATGCTCACTCCTCCATGGCACCTGATCCTACCTCTGTTTATTTTATTGAGGTCCGTGTTTGCTCTGCTCCTGTTTTGTAATTTTCCTTTGGACTTTTGAATTTGAACACTGTTCGTTATCACCACATGTCATTTGTACAAAGATCAATATACGAGTATTTTGTATTATTTGAAATAGCCTGGTATTTTCTCACAAGGAATTCCACATAATACAAAATATTTAATGTCCCATTTGTACCTCAAATGAAGAAAATATATATTTCTGTATTATTAGGCATTAAGTAGGCGAACTTAATTTATGACAGGCGCGAATCATAACTCAATATCAACATCATGTGTAAATAATGCAAATTTAATTGAAAAAAAAATGAAATAATAGCATAAAACGCGTATATATCTATTTTACAATAAAGCATATGCACCCAATTCTGTATAAGAACTAAAATATTGCGTAATGATGAAAAAGAAGATAAATACAACCTGTACATGCAATAATAATAATTATAATGCAAATTCATTGTTGAACAATATAACAATATATACATATATCAAACAAATGCTCTGGTCAAATTAGACACATTTGTTTGTCAGAAGAAAGTCAAAACTCTGTGATAATACATAGGACTGCTTAGACACAGTAGAGGGAATTATAAATATGATATTTTGCTTTATTTTGTTGAACAATGCCTCTAAAATAAATGTGATGTTTATGTGTCATCCCTTGACCATTCAAATATTTCTCAACAACATTTTTAATTGTATAAAGAGATCGCCAGTAGTCCATCAAATCTACATATTAATGTGCTGTTTTATTTATTCAACTAACATTTGAGAATCCAGGTAGATACTTTTGTTCAAACTCTTGAATCTGTCTGTGTTCATTGGGTCCTACACCCTTGCCTTAACCTTTTAGCATTTACAACCTATTAACTGTGAAAGTGTAAATTGCAATAAAATTTCTTCAAATTGCAACAATTAATATGGATTACACAAAAATATGGGTTGAAAGTTTACATCTATATATATACTATAATGCTTACACTTTCAAAAGGCACCGACGGTTTTAATTATAAATGATTTGTACATAACCTATATAGCCTTTTTTGTCACACAATGGTTTAAATTATGAAGCTAGTTTTATATGACAGTATAAACATGATAGAGTATTATATTGCAGCAGGAAGAAAGAACAAATAAAAGATATAAAGACAAACTCGATACACATATATAGTGTTCGGTTTTGCCCAGTATTTAAACAAGAAAAACTAGATGAATCATATATCTAGATGGTGGGGATCCAAAAGACCAGTTTTGTTCATGTTTACTTTACACATAAATATACTTAACGCGTGAAAGAGGAAGAAATAAATAGAACAAAATACAACTGATTGGTGGAGATCCATTAATTATTCTTTGTTCAGGTTAACTTGTATGTGTAACAAAATTAATGATTTCAAACCCATTAGTTCTTGCTTGACCATGTAAAAAATGATATGCCAAAGGATGAAATAATTTCGGAGAGCTTAATTGTAAATTTTGTACTCCCCATGTTTTTTCCGTGAGTAAAGATTACATCTTTTCTCAGTTTATGAACAACACATGGTACATTGGTGTATTCCTTAGAACCCATAAATTTCATTTCAGACATCTGGAATGTAACATCCTTTAATACATCCAAAAAGTTAGTTTGATTCTGTGCAAGGCAGCCATTTGCGTAATATTTTTCTACGCACTTGTACAGCAACCGCAACATGTAACTTCCATCTGTTTTGTTTCTAATTGCGTAGTGACCTAAAGAAAATAAATGTATTATGTATGTACACTGTGTATTAATTTTCAAAACTCCTACATCTACAAACATTTCCTTTTTAGCTCCAATTTAAAAATAAGTTCCTTAAAATTATTTATCTAATCTGATTATCCTAATCAAAGAATTAACAATCTGATGACATAAATATTAGTATTCTTTTAAATTTCAGAATCTAGATTTCCGTAATGTAAGACTTTCTGACTTTTTGACTTAATAAAAAGTCACTTTCAAAATACAATAACAATCAAAAATGTTGGGCAAGTAAAAGTTCAAGTAAATCTGACCTTGAGGGGAGGCAAACATGATGAGCATATCGTTGTGACAGGGGACCAAGTTGATCTCTACTGGAGCTGGGGGGTAAAGCTTTCGTCTTCTAGGGGGGTCAATGTCATCCCCTGACCCCTGACTCTCTGAGGGGTAGAGATGTCTACCTTTAGCTGGGTCAACGTCATCTTCTGGGTCTACTGTTACTCCTGGTGTATTCTGCATAAGAATTTTGAAAAAAAATTGTCTTTTTGTATATATGTAATTCATAATGTTTTAGTGACATAATGAATACCAAGTACTGTTTATTTAAAATCAGGCAAAAATTATCTTAAACAATGTTTGCTATGTTGTGTTATATCTTTATAATACATACAAACCATTTCTATCAAGGTATTGTCTTTGACAAGATATTACCTGAGAATTGGTTTCCTTATTTTCATCAGCTGCAGAATTTGAATTGGAATCTTCATTCCCATTGGCCTGTAGACTGGGTTCCTTAATCTGAATGGCTGTAGTTTGTGGACTGGCCTCTTCATTCTGTTTGGCTGCAGCCAGAGAATTTGGTTCTTTGTTCTGACTGGCTGCTACCATGTATTCACGTCCAAGGCGCCATACCTGGTTTTCAATCCTCTTTTGACTTTTTAAAATTTCTGTTTGCCCTTTCTCCATTCTCTTTAGCTTTTTTAAAATTTCCGTTTGTCCTTTCTCCATCCTCTTTAGCTTTTTTAAAATTTCTGTTTGCCTTTTCTCCAAATTCTGTGAAGTTTTTTCTCTATCCTTTTTCAATATATGGAGAGAAGAAAACAATAAATGCAATAACATGTTTTATACATGTTTTAAATGTGCTTGATTGCATCTTTGTGTTTTAATTAATACTTTAATCTTTAAATAAAAATTTCAAAACTCTGAGATGACCTACCCCTTGACCTTTAACAGTGGTTTCAATGTCAGATAGAGATGACTCGTCTTCCTCTACATCGGTGTCTGAAACATCACTCCCTCTGTCAGAATCTGAAAGTTGACAGAGCAAAAAATTAAGATCCGAAATATACATGAACAAACATTTTCTGAATCTTTGCAACTTTGCAAAAAGATTTATAAATCATATCCCATTGAGATATCTATTAGTTCCTTTCTCCATTCCCACTAAATCCTATATTTAAACAGAAAATAGTAACGAATCCTATTGTGACTTCAGCACACCCAATGCTACCTTAAGCTGTTAACTTCAACAAATACATGTACCTGTTTCAGTCTCCCAGCTAACTCCCCCAAAATCTGCCTGGTCTCTGTTTGTTCCTGGGTCCTGTCCACATTTCTCATTATGTATAGATATTCCAGAGTCGAAGCCGATTCCAGCATCGTATTGATCCCGTGTACTCTTAGTCTCAGGGATCCTGCAGGCCTGGAGAATGAAAGGAAAGAAGTGAGCAAGCTAACATATACCCCAATATCTCATACTGTTTGACACATAATGAATGACCATGTCCTACAGGCCTGGAAATATAGGACAGCAGAGCAATTTATTTATTTATTTATTTTCTCCCATTTCACCCTTGTTGCCAGCTAGCGAATTTAAGACAGGCAATTCCAATGTCTCAGATTAGCTCTCTTTAAACAAAACTGTGTTTGGGCGAATTCAAGACAGGGCGAAATTGTTTGCAAGTGTAGAAGGGGGAAAAATTACATGGGGCAAAAATAACCCTGTATACAGTATCAGTAGTTTGGGTTAATTAGGGATGGATCATATCTATCATACCTCAAAGGGTGGGTTATAAATAAGACAGTGAAGAGATGAAGAAAAATACATGAAGCTGGATGATAATATACTCGGAGATATCATAAACATTAAACCTATCCATAGAGTGGAGCCCAAATATCAGAATGTGTCAGCTTTTGAACAGTCTTTCTTGGAAACAAAACTTAATTTTGATATGTTTTGAAATTTTTATCTGCTATCCCACGTCTTGGATCCAAACAGTCTTTTTTCCACACAAAATGAATATTTTCTTAATATTTGCAACCTGTACATATATGTAAAATTATTATATTAAAAAGTTTAATTGAATGTGTAAGAAATCTCAACAAAACCTAGGATAAATGTACTTATTTCCTATGTAGCTTGTAACACGAGATTTCCGTACACCCGACTTGAGCCGGGTGTAAAAATGACGTCACAGTGCAAAAAATGCGTAGAGAATGTGATGTCATAATGCATGAAATGCGTAAATGATATGTCTTGAAAGTGTAATAAACCCCTATTGGACATGGAAAACGGATTTATTTGGTTTACATAAGAAATAAATTCATTATCCAGGTGCAATAAAGGGTGTACGGGGATTTACCCCGGATTGTATTCCATACACCCTTGGGCCTCCGGCCTCAGGGTGTATGGAATACAACCCGGGTTCGGCCTCAGGGTGTATGGAATAAAACCCAGGGTAAATCCCTGTACACCCTTTATTGCACCTGGATAACTAATAATGTCATGTGGTAAATATCATATAGAAAGTTAAAATGAATTAAGCATTGGTTATCAGAAAAAATTAAGATACGGTTCTAGTTTCCAAGAAACATATGATTGATGATTTTGATATCTCAGATGGAGATCTGCATATATGAGTCACATATAAATCTGTAAAATATCTGCAAGAAAAGCAGATAAACAGCAGATATTATAGAGGAATAAGATAGTATAAGAACAGAATACATCTGATGATGGAATGTAATGTGAATTCTTAAAACATTATTCCTTATTATTTAAAACATGCTCAGCGATGATTACTTTTTAAAAATTGCATCTCTCGGAATAAAATCTAAAATAGGTCTGATGAAAGCATTAAAACTCAAAGTACTGAAAGTACTTGGAACACTAAGCTAGTTCTGTGTGTAGGCACGGTGATGTCAGGTGCAAATGGGGATGAATATATAGAGTTTAGCAAGTAAATTTAAAGTTTCCTTTTAAGTAACCAAATGAATATCTAATATACTATACCTTTAAAAGCCCACAAAGCAAATAAAAAATTGGCACAAATTTAATTCGATAAACGAAATAAACACAATTTTATCCCCAACAAAACTTCTGCCTTACTTGTTCTTTAGGTAAAAGAGCAGACCCAAATAACCATTTTACTGTTTATCACATATTGATCATGTTGATTGTAAGCTGACTAGAATGAAAACAAATGACTAACAGCTCCAACTGGGAAGGAACTTTACTTGCTACATTAATATTCAAATAACAGAGACAGGGGAGGGGGGGACTAACTCATACCTGAATAAAGAATAGTTTAGGTTTGTTTTTCAGAGCTCTACAGTTTCTGTCATTAAAGTAGTCCAGGATACTCTTGGTGTAAATGTATGTGCCGTCAAACATTTCAATGGCATGTTTGTGTACACTATTCCCCATTATGTCTTTGTCCACAGTTTCTATTCCATGGGAACTGATTGCGAATACAAAACAGTCATAATTTGTCAACATCTGCTTTGAGCCTAAAACAAAAAACCAACAAAAAATAGAACAAAAATTATAATTAAACCTACAAAAAAAACATTAAAAATACACCAAAAGCAGAAAAAACAGTAAAATAAACTGACCTCAACTTGTTGAGTGACCTTGACATGTTACATAATAAATGATAAGTTTATAAAATGTAATCACATCTAGTTCAAAAGAAGAAGGGTAAATGTCTATTAACTGAACAGTCAAAAACAATAAACAAAAGTTCTCCAAACCATTGATCTGTGAAGAATTAGTACAACATACAAAATAAAATTTTGTGTCTGATACAAGAGTATCCGTACCACAGTCATTAAGATGTCACAAAAAAATACTTACATTTATTCAATAATGAGACTAGCTCTGATCCCTTCACATTCTCATGACAATCTACTTTGAATCCCAGTCGTTTAAACGTTTTCTTCATGTACTTGAGGTCAACTTCAGCCCCTTCTCTCTTGTATTTTCCTTCTGTAAAGTTAGAAATCACCAAGGCAAGTCCCTGGTGTGTCCTTTCTGGATCAAATCGGTAAATCTCTTCTTCAGCATCCATTTTATTAGAATACACTTGGCAGCATGAATTTGTTTGTACTTGTTTGATAAACGTAATTTTATCCTACAATAACCTAAATTCCACAGCTCACTAAAATGAAAAGTAAGAGAATAAACAATATAACATCCATGGGAATCACTCAAATATTGAAAACTCATCAGAGCTGCTTTCTCTGATATTATATCAAATTTCATGTAAGTTGTAAAATGATGGTTTTGTTTAGTATACTTATATATAACAGGCAATGCAGTAGTTTTCCCAATCACTGAAGGAATATGTTTATGGATAAAATGACGTACAAAGTCTGTATACAAAACAAACTTTACATAACAGGGAAACACAAGGTTTGATGCATAATATGTGTGCTGAATAAACCCTAGCAATCGGGAGATCAAACAAATCGGTTCCGTTTTGTTAATACGCTAATGATGCATGAGCTTTTTTTGTGTAATTACCATATACAAATTATTTTTAATTACTTTGATTGTTTCTATCTTTGAAAACAGACCAATTCTGCTGGTGTAAATAGGTAAAAGTCTATTACTTTCTATAACGGGATGGGAGAAATAATGATGGACCAGACCAGTATTTGAGCCCGGGCCCCCTGAATCTCTAGTCAGGTGCTATATCAACTACATGTAAGCTATCTAGTGCTGGTATTCCAAACGGTCTGACCCCTTAATTGATCTTTGCCATCAAAGATCACCCCAGGAGTTAACCTGTCAGTTCCAGGGGTTTGGGCGCCACAGCATCAAATGTAATGGGATGGGAGAAATAATGACAGATCAAACCAGGATTCTAACCTGGGCCGCTGAATTGCTTTGTCAGGTGCTCTATCAACTGAGCTATCTGGCACCGATATTCAAAACAGTCTGACTGTCATATTTCTAAGATAATTGGTTTGTATAAAAAGTTATTTGATACTGTAATAGCCTCAAAAAAGGACCAAGCAGCTTTAACAGAATAAAAGTAGAGTAGTGTGGAAATAATATGGTCCCTCAGGGGGCATAACATAATACAACAAGCAGATGAATCATATGCATAATAGAAACCACAATAACAAGATTTTTAACATGTTAGAACCATTTTAACAAGACCTTGGACTTTAAATAGGATGTAACTATCTATTTCTTGCATTAAAACAAGTTTAAAATGACGCTGGTTCAAGTGAAATATGCAGAGATTGGGTAGTCAGCTCAAAAGCTAGACAAATCTTGTTGATTTCAAAGAGAAATGGCTGAGTGGCCAGCAATGAAATATATAGGCCTACGTCACATTGCTGTCTGACGCAACTGCCCAAAGTCCAAGCTTTTGTTAAAATGGTTCTATATTGAATGAAATGTAATCTCTTCACAGTCATCAAATGTTTAACGTAAATACAGTAACAATGACAGGTATTACATAATATCCATATTAAACATTATTGTGGACATTAGAATTCGTGGTGGCTCAATTTTTTAGGTATTCGTGGGTAGCCCTCCCCCACAAATTTACATCCTCAACGAAAAGAAATTTAGAAAGAGATATCTTTGTTACTGAAACTGAAAACCGATGGATCCTTGAAATTACATACCCACATATAAGCAAAAAACCCACAATCCACAAAAATTGGCCTTCATGAATTTAAATGATTCCACAATATATACAAAAGTTAAGTATCTGGATTACAAAATGGCAACCTATCGGATAAACTTAGAGGCCCTTGGGTCACATCACTCAACTGAGAAACAGTACCTTACTGTGATAAATACCTACTCAGGGTTCAAAATTAGCTCATGTCTGTAAGTTCAAGACTAGTAAAAAATTTCGGACTAGCAGACTTGGTAGAACACTTGTCTGCGCAGAATTGCGAAAATATGGATATAAATCTTGAATTGGGTCCGATTTTACATTCTTTCTGCCTGAGTCTTTCAGGAATTTAAAAATAAACAAAAAACAAATTATTAATGTGATTTCTGAAATTTAAAAACAGTCTGAACCCTTGGCCTAATAAGAAAATTCAGATAAGAAAGAGAAAGAAAGTGAATATGATCAACATCGGAAGAGACTCTATCAATGCAATTAGCAAGTGAAATTATTTATATTTAAAAAAAAATAAAATGTGATGGAAGACTTAATTTCCTAATATCAAATTTGGAAATAAACCATATATTGGTCACTACGCCTTTGTCATACGGTATTGTCACTATTTTCACACATTTTGTTATATAGATACAGCTGTGACGGTCAGACCGGTTCGAATACCGGCGCCAGATAGCTCAGTTGGTAGAGCACCTGACTAGAGATTCAGGGGGCCCGGGTTCGAATCCCGGTCTGGTCCGTCATTATTTCTCCCATCCCGCTACACAGCAATCTTAAGGTTATAGGCCAGTGCTACTGTATATCATTTGTACATGGCTGTGAGCTAGTGAGCGGACTACTGAAATGGCTAGCAGATTTGTGAAAATTAGAGCTTACTAGTCCAAATCTAACAGACTTTCTAAAAAAAAAAAAAAAGAAGCTAATTTTCATCCCTGATGACTCTAAGTCTTCTTCAACAAAAATTATTTCTTTTGCCCAACATATGCCCAAGCTACTGTGTCAATTAATGCATTTTTAATTAAGGGATCATACAAGAGGATATGCAGAAACAATTTTCTGAATGAGAAGTTAATTTATATTGATACAAGTATTCAGTGGTTGAAGTGCATAGCTAAATATAGCCATTACCTTTTTTCTTGATTTCCACATTTTATTTTACACAGTACATAACGTTATTCAAAAGAAGCTAAAAGTATATTTTTAAAAAATGAGATTTGTTTTATTACGATCTCATACTAAAATATGACATATTATACCTTTTCTGCCATTCATCCAAAGATACTGTCGCAAATGACTTTCTCTTGTATCGCCATCATTTGACCTGTTTACACCGAATACACGGGTTTTTTCCACAGGAACATGATCGTAATGAATCTACTTTCACTTTTAACAGGTATCTTTTCACATTTAAATATTGATAATTTAGGACAAAACCATTTAATGTTTATTTATTAAAATTACGAAAGCAATGTAGTTCTCGATTTTAAAATGGTTAGACTCTTGACATTTGTTTTCAATTCTCCGAATAAGCAGATGTAAAACTTATCTCATGTCTCTAAACCGGAAATGGTAAATAGGTAAGAAAAAAACGCATGGGGTCAATTTTGTAAACAAATGACATGAGCTTTAGAAAGAGGCCCGATTTACGACCTGTATCCCGGTTTTTAAAAAGCATGTAAGTATTTTAAATATTTATCCTTAAATGAATTTTCAAGATAGTAGCAGTAATATAATTCCTTTTATATTCCAAGCAATACTCGTATTTTCTCAGAAAATATGTACATTTACATGTATCAGTTTGGGACCACTCGTCCATGTGGGTTATAATATTCCGTTTGGCATATAATACCTTCAAACAGGATAGTTAACTTAAATGTACAAAAAATTGAAAGAAACCTTGTAAATTATTTAGTTATTAATACATTTAAATATATTTCAATTGAAACAACTTTTGGTTATAAAATAGGAAGTTTTCGTTTAAAGCTGAACACATAAAATAATCCGTCAGGTAAACGGCAGGCATCTAGATTTTCTCGGCAGGCGTGTATTCCCCGGCAGGCGTCGGCAGGCGTGTTTTAGTATGACCGCACAGCCTGTAAAAGGCTTTGTCAACCATATTTCTCTTTCATCGCTGTTATTCCTATACCCTGTCCCAAGTTATTTTTGCCGCACATTTTCTTAAATTATTCTATATTTATAAATACCTCTTGATTCAAACGAATCGATGAAACAATGTTCATCAAATAGTATGAAAAAATCCCAAGATTTACCCTTTGAAATGCCCCTCTAACTTGTCAGGTTTCAATACACAACCCAAAATAGAAAGTCTACGGGGATTTTGCATTGTAAACAAAATCAAGTACCCCGGATGATAACGTTAAAAAATTGTGCGAGGCGTCCCGAGTACTTCCGAATGGAGAAAAGATGTAAACATTTCCCATTTTGAAACTCGATCTGTAGGGCTTTTGTTTTTGTTATGTGACATTCTCCAGGGATAAACAGATGATGTATCAATGACATTTTACATACATTTAAAAATTGGATGAATCCTGTAACTAATGTATTGTGCCATCTTTCATTAGAATATTAAACTTTTATCATAGTTGATAATAAAGCATTGATATTTTTTTCAGCCCGCTATGGGAGAGGCCTGCTTTTCGATACCCTATTTATCGCCCTGGAAACCCCCAAACTCGCCTTTTTCTACCTCAGTTCTGGATGAAGATAATGCGTGATGAACGAAACAAATCTCCTCCTAACTCTGTTCAGTTTGAAGTCCACAGAGAGTAAGATTGATTGTTCACTGATCAACATAGTTGTAGTAAACTTTGATACTTTATTGTACTATATACTGTAGAAGTGGTAAAGGACGCGTTTTCTGGAGTCAAACAATATGCTTGGGTATTAGATACGAGGGTGCGTGAACTACCACATGCAACTTTTGATTTTTTTACCATACGCGCAGCCAGGGGTATTTTATGCGGATTTAAGCTTACAGCGTAACTAGTGTAAAATTCCCCCAGGTGTAAATAACCACTTTTACAGTATTGCAATCTGCACAATATAGAATTATTTTTTTTCATCTGTATTCTTGTAAACAAACATGTTCAATGAAAAAACAGCAACAGCTAGAGTACTTGAAATATTGTCTTGAATATGGTACTTTTTTTAGTGGAATATTAATTGAAGATAATGAATCTCTTATTAATAATGCAATTTTAAAAAGAATTAAAATAAAATCTTAATTGTTCATGTGAAAAAACTTTATAACTTTTTTTTACTCTTCAAATAGTAGTAGTAGTATACTATATATGAACTAGTGAAAAATTCTTCTTCATTTCACAGTATTCTGGAGCTTTTATCAATTTAAGCCATAATGTGGTTTTTTTTTTATTTGTAGGATGACTAAACATGATATCAGAGAATATCTTGAGAAGATATATGAAGTTAAGGTGCTGAAGATCAGAACCTATACCATTGAAGGTAAGAAGACATCAGGCTCTAATCTATCAATTAAGGACTAAAGGTAAAACTGAGACAACTACTGAGTATTTAAAATAGCAAAAGGAAGGTGAACTTCTAGATATTATCCGTTCCAATTTTCATTCGACTTTTCTCACAGTTTATCATTTACACGTAATTGATTTTGACAGTTCTGAAAAATATAAACATAAACCACCTCTCTTTATTTTCCTATCTGTGCATATCCTTGGTTATCTACCTTCAGGCTTTATGGGATTTGATCACGTGACCAACCCTTGTTTATATCCCGATATACATCCAAAAATGATACCGGTACCTTATTTCTTAAATAGCTCAAAGGTTATTTACTCTCTCTTTCATTTTAATTCAATATATTTACATTTGCAAATTTGTTTCCTTATATGTACCTATAGAATAGTGAAAACGTTCAATTCTGTGTGAACTTTTTCATGACGTCACAATGATAATTGCACAAGCTTATCGTTTGATGGTTGCATTATTGTAAACATAAAAAACACGGTTATTTCAATAATTCTGAACAGTTTGCCTTTTTCAAACGTAAATATAAGTAATAAACAGCAATGTTAAAAAGTTCACCCAGATATGAACTTGGTCGATACATGATCAAATCTTCTGAGAAGCCCTTCGGGCTTAACAGGATTTGATCACTTGACCAACCAAGTTCATATCATAGTGAACTTTTTAAATTGCTGTTTATTTTTTAAATGAATCATGAACAGGATTGAGAGAGCAGGAAGAATAGGAAACGAACATTAAAGTGCACATTTATACATAATTTATACAGAAATTTTCTCAAGGTTTATGAGAGCCTCATCGTCGTGAAAAGTTTTCGCTGCGAACCAGTCTTTAAAACTTCTCGTGTATAAGTTTTAAGATAATCTACATCTTGGTCGCGAACATTAGTAGCCGCGAACCAGTTTGACTCCCGTAAATCGCGAAATAAGATAATTTATATCTTGGACGCGAACATTAGTAGCCACAAACCAGTTTGACTCCGGTAAATCGCGAAATAAGATAATCTACATCTTGGTTGCAAACATTACTAGCTGCAAACCAGTTTGACTCCGGTAAATTGCGAAATAAGATAATTTACATCTTGGTCGCAAACATTACTAGCCGCGAACCAGTTTGACTCCGGTAAATCGTGAAATAAGATAATCTACATCTTGGTCGCAAACATTAGTAGCTGCGAACTAATATGACTCCGGTAAATAGCGAAATAAAATAATCTACATCTTGGTCGCGAACATTAGTAGCCACGAAATAAAGTTGGTTTACAGTAATTACTATGTATCACATATTACATGGACATGTATGGAATTAGTAGTGCAATGTATCATATATTACATGGACATGTATGGAATTCATAGTGCATTGTATCACATATTACATGGACATGTATGGAATTAGTAGTGCAATGTATCACATATTACATGGACATGTATGGAATTAGTAGTGCAATGTATTACATATTACATGGACATGTATGGAATTAGTAGTGCAATGTATCACATATTACATGGACATGTATGGAATTAGTAGTGCAATGTATCACATATTACATGGATATGTATGGAATTAGTAGTGCAATATATCACATATTACATGGACATTTTTGGAATTAGTAGTGCAATGTATCACATATTACATGGACATGTTTAGAATTCGTAATGCAATGTATCACCAAGTTTATTTTTCTTAAAATGAAACTGCACCACACCAAAAAATAAGAATTATGTTTAACAAATAAATGTCCACACACATGATAGCTGTTCTGTTTCATTCTGCACAGATCTTTGCTCATTCAGAGCCTCTATGTGTATTGATAACTTTGCCCCTGCAACCAGTCAGCAATTTGCATGGGGGCATGTACTGTATACCGGTGCAGCTGTCAAATCTGATTGTGATGCTTTGGAAAATGTCACACCAAGGAAATTATGTAAGTTAAAATTTGAGTTATATTGCCTGGTACATGTTTGCTTTGGTTTGTCCTAGGCAAGGATGCTCTTGATAGGGCCACGGACGAGCCCTGGCTAAGGACCACTTTTTCCACCACAGACTTCGACAGAAAGTTTGCTTTTGTCACGCTGGTAAACAATTCATCCTCTACCAATTCATGGTTGAATAGTTTTCTTTGGAAGTTAAATAAATTTTATAATTGCCATTGAAAAAAAGTTAAATTGTAAACAAAGGGCTTAAATATAAACAGATTTTTGGATAACTTCCAGAAAGTTATTATGTAAGGATCTGAAGTAAGTCAGAAGAAGGACTCTTCTGTGTTGTTTCAATACCTTGTGTTGCATTCTAAGTGAATGGACCAAAACACTTATTGCTCTCAGCTGTGATTGGATCTTTATTGTAGAAGGACGGCACATTTTACTTCCCAGATATTACGCAAGGATATCGCTCAAAACAAATCAAAGAGGAAGAGGCCGAAAAGAAAACGGCGTTGAAACAAGTGACAGAAAATAATAAAACACTGGGAATACCCAAGTTCTTTCTACAATAGAAACTGTTGTTTTATTTAAAGGGCGATCACTAGTGTTCATGTACATTATTTTCGTCACTATATAAGTGTTTTTGTGTAATTAAATTTATTGTCAGTGCTTTATACTGTTTGAACTTTTTATTCATTTAAAAGTGAAGAACTGTAAAATCTTGGGCAAAGAAACTGCTTTATCTAATATCCAATATAACTTGTCAAAGTACATGCATTTAACACCAAGAAGTCCTTAATGAGTGTCTTTAATTTACACATTTGATCAAGGATCATCAAATTTAAGAGCGCTGGATGGTTTTTGTCATTTAGTACACTCTAATAATCTCCTTTAGATGAAGAGCATTTTAATAAAGATGCATGTAATAAAATGAAAAGGTTCAAATTTTAAAGATGAGAATTTTGGACTTTCTATACTAAATTATAGTTTATGGACTATATAGCAAAATGAAAACAGGTGTTTGTTATTTAAGTTATTGACAATACAGCCTCCTTGTTTAAAAACAATATTCTACTTAAAAGGCCTGAATGGTTGTTGCCAATTTTAAACTTTATCAATATCCTTGAATAGGAAAGCTTTGTATAAAGATATAGCAAAACAGCTGAAATGTATGGATTTATTTTATACTAAATGCTAGTTTAAAGCTAAACAAATCATATATAAAAATTTAAGGACGATCTGCTCATAAAATTGTTCACCACTCAGCCTACTTGTTTAAAAACAATTTAACATTCTACTAACAAAATTCAAAGTATTTAGTCCATCAATGTGGCCATCCCTGAACATACATGTATTACACTCGAGATAAGTTTTTGGGTACTGCTGTATTGGCATAACCTCTGCATTTCAAACCCTGGAGCACTTATCAATTTTAATATTTTTTATGATAAGCTAGATCAAGACCCTTTGTTATGAGGTTTGAAAAAAAAAATCACAGTTCGACATATTTGACAAACGAATGTTTTAATTCAATTTATTGACCAGCAATAAAATACATCGGTAAACGGCAAATAAATAAAATAAGATTCCATGAATGCCTATGTGTGTATATATATATATATATATATATATATATATATATATATATATATATATATATATATATATTACTTGATTTCTTTTTTATCATCACGACAAAACACAACACTACACAACCAATTGTGCCTCGCTCGAGTATTGCGTGAAAAGAGCATCCACATGAATTTAATATGATGATTTCAAGGGAAATTTCGGTGAAGTGAACTTTGCAGTGAAATTTGCATGTTTATTTGATACTTGTTTCACGATTCACGAATGTCCACTTTATTGTATGTACATGGAATCTACTTCACATAAAAATTGTTCAGGTGAAATTTACGTTAGTTAACTTTTCAAATGAACGTTTTTATATGAAATCACATGGACGTTTTCATGTGAAATCACGTGAAAATTGCATGAAATATATTACGTGAACATTTCCCAAAAATTCATCCGAGACACAATTGCCTGTGTACCATACAACTTCTAGAACCATGTTATAATTATAGACAGAAACATTGCTTGTAAATAACTAAATGTAACCAACCAAATACGTTCACGACACGAAGACAAATGATTACAAAGCATGTCAATAAAAAACCCACATCACTCAACGTTGTCCTAGGGCTAAAATCATTGTGTGGAGAGTAATAGTTGATGCACTTGCAATGATTTTATCATTACGATTTGCAAGATGATTCTACCAACCAATCCAACAAATCGTCTCAGATTGTGATCCATTTTCAACATAAATGACAGTCATACGGTATTACACACCGATTTGAATTTCTAACGCAAGAAATTATAGTAGATTACACACACGCATCATCTTACAAGTCCATTCTAGAGGCAATGCGGGCATCCAATAGTTGGCAAGCATGCTCACACCCATTTATAAGCTACATTCTGATGGGACTAGAAGATAGTTGATGCTTATAATACAACTGATTATTTTAAGCTGATTACTGTTCAATGAAAACGTCCAATCTACTGAAAAAGGGGTATCAGAATTGTCTTTGAGTTTTACACGCTACGTCACATATACGTCAGAAGGCCTGTATACAGTGAGTAGTGTTAAGATCTAGAGGGATTACAGGGGTTATCTCGGGGTGGACGGGTCCATCTCGCGCTCTTCGTCCTCTTTCTGGAACTCCAGCTGTTGCAGACGACGCAGTGCGTCACTGACAATGCACAAATCACCACGGAGATCGCTGACGGCGTACGCAATACAGCGCGTGTTGTTCAATACGTCAACAGTTTGTGTGTAGGGATTGAATCGGACTGCAAACGGCCTCTTGATAGTGCACGCAAATTGTCTGCAAGAAATTATTAAAGGTGTGTAAGTTCCCTTTCTTATAAATGTCAATAATTACAACTGAAGTATTTTTTATGGCAGTATTTGTTTGATTACGTCATGATTTTACCTCATTCTCTCCTTTGCCTCTTCAAAGGATTCGGTAAAGAAATATACGTCCTGGAAGGTGGTAATTAGGCATTCCTGTTTACACGTGCGCGTTGGCTCAAATGGAATTTTCCTTGCCTTGTCTGTCAATGCATGCTAGAAAATAAGCTGTTGTAGTTCAATATAAGCCTACTCTGATACCAGTATTATACTATTGCTACAGCACAGGTCTGTTATCATATAAATACATATTATTTAATTCTGGTTGTAACGCGGCATTTGATTGGATGAAAAATTTAGTTAAATTTGTATAACCTGGTTTGCACGTCACAAGACACTTCACAAGGCACCAACGTTAAAAATGCACTAATCCGCTTGACGTTACGTTGGAATTTTGAACAGATTAATATCATTTTTAAAAGTAAAACGCACGCAATTTGTACAACAAATTACAGAAAATTCAATATCTACCCAAGTTATACGAGTATAACCTGGGTTGGAGCAATTTACACTTTTTTACGATTATAAAGCGTAAACTGTCCCAACCCAGGTTATACTCATATAACTTGGGTAGACATTGAGTTCATTTCTTAAGGTGGTATGGGACACCTCCATGTTGTGACGTATTGTTTATCGAAATAAACAATATAATGAAGTGTAATTATATAAGTACATGTTTCTTTCCTCATATTGTCGCCTAACAGCGTAGCGCAGTGGGTTAGAGGATTTACTACGAATCTGTAAGTCATGAGTTCGAATCCCGCTGGGTTTTTTGTTTTTTGTTTTTTTTTTTACAATTTTTACCTCTCCAAATATTTTTAAAAGCTATTTTTTTTTTAATTTTGTAATACTTGAAAATTCTAAACCGGTGAAAGTATTCTCATTATAATGTACTTTAATTAATCCACATTAATATCGACAGATGTCCCATACCACCTTAAGTATCAAGTCTTACATGTAAACTATATATGTTTAAAATTTCGGTAAAAAGATCTTGTTTTCGCTTTTGGAGTGGACAACTTCCTATCTAAATTATTTTTTTACCACAGCATCCCAGATCTCGAGTCAATAAATTGTTAATGACAATTAGAAGTTGTGTTTACTTTTTTCCGTTAGACTTTGAGTAAGGAAAGTAATTAACAAAACCAGGTAATTAAATTAATTCTATAATCTTTTTTTCTAAATTTCATAAACTTAATTGGTTGTCATATTTGTCAGTGAAAAAAAAAGAAACTGTGCGGCTATGAAGTGCTCTATAAATTTGAGTACGTACGCTCAGTTCCCCTATAGAGGACAGTAGGCCTGCCCCGTACGCCCGGAGGTGTCCGTCTTGCTTACAAAGCCCAAATTCCACCGTGAAAAAGTAGCACTGGAAATAGTCAAATAGACATAAATAGTCAGGAAGTAGACACAATAGTCAGGAAGTTCCGGCCAACCAATCAGTGACGGTCTTGCATAACAAGATGGTGGAACAAGGACTTACTGTTGCCAACTTCTGGACTTCTTCGTCCGACGCTCCGAGAGAAGCCAGGCCCAGCTCTTGTGAAAACTGAGCAAAACTTGGATCCGCCAACAGGGGCATATGTCCCAGTAACTCATGGCAACAGTCGCTGCAAAGACGATCAAAGTAAGTGAAAGAACCCGACCTTGTAATGCGATACCGGGAGAAGAGAAAATTGGTTAAATATACATCAAGAGAGGCCGTATAGTTAACTTTACCATGCAAAGTTTTTGAATTTTAATGTTGCGTGAAAGGGTCAAATTCCAATATACTTACTTTGTTGAAACAAGATATAAAAGATATTCAGTATGATAGATGGTTTAAGACTGGGATGTAGAAAGTTTCAAATGCTTTTAATTCATCTGTATATAGATCTATATGAATTACAGTATATGTCCAAATGTACCTACACAACTCACTTTTGTACTTCAGTTATTTATGATATTTTGCATTCATTGATAAGCTGTAAAGTCATATATACTAAAGAAATGTATACCGGTAATTTATAGATTGGGTTATAAACATTAAGCTTTAATTTACACCATACCTTGCAGTCGCAGTGTACAAACAAAGAAAATTTAAGAATGCTTAAAACATTTACGACCCCCTTCTTGACCAACACTCATAATCTAAGGTATATCGATATTGTGCCTAATAACTCGGTTTTAAGGTACCAAAGTATATAAAAATAGGAAACATCTGCACAAAAGTTTACTTTATAATTTTGCAGTTACGAGAGCATGCGATTTGGAGAACTTATAGACTTACGGTTCTGGGGTGTAAAAAGGATCAGAGCTGTGGCGGATATACTGGGTGCAATGGAAAACTCGGAAAGCTAATCCCGCCAAAAAGTCACGTGATGAGAGGTAGCCTGCAACTGGACGAAGCTGGAAACCCGTTCTTTCTGCAGCGAAAATATTTCATGGTTATATATTCATGTTCAAAAAGAGTGACGAATCGTTAGTTTTCACATCGTCTGTTACCAATATTAAGTGTTGCTCATGGGACTTGAACCCCGATCCGCATCATTGCAGACCAGAGCACTGCGACAGTTATAATGGAGTTCAAATACCGTGTAATATTAAAGTAACACGGAATGATTCACTTTACTGAAAGGCAAGGAATCTTCCTGCCTCGCGCATGTTCTGTTTTTAGTTTAACAAGTTAAAGCTTTCTTGTCAGAAAAATATCACAAGTTCAATCTGTCTCGTCAGACACAGGAAATTCTTGTCATTTTATCCTTGATCTTACAGAACTACACTACCTTAAAATTAAAGTTATATCACGTGATCTTTGTGATCTTTTTTAAAAACAAATGTTTGTCTTTGAGGTCGCTCAATCTACTCAAGAATTTAGATCCTTCAAGGAGTTTCTCAGCTACTTATCGAAATGCGGAAGCGAGAAGGATGATCTAATTTTTTTAAAGATCGGTGTTCGGTATGTGTATACATGTATATATTTATTTCATGATATACATGTAGATCTATATATGTATGTATAGATTTACCTTTCAGGAAGTCGGACACATCTTGTAGCTGTGGAATATTGTCGTCCCTATAACAACACCATGAAATTAATTTATCCATAAAAAAAACATCATATCATATAGTGAATATGAATACTGCCTTTCCCATATCATTTCAAATAAATTATACGACATGACTAATTGAAAGTCGTGTTGTGTTGTATATTCATTTACACGCGCAACATGACGTATGGTGGACCACTAATAGTACTAATAGTAGTTTAATGTTTATTTGATTTTTATGGTTTATAACGTTATGGAGAATATTGGCATGTGATGAATCCATACATCCATAGATCAATGTAGGTGATAAACTTAAGCATATTACATACTCGTATAATGTATGGTATATAACGAATTCATAGAAAAATTGATAAGTTTAAACATACGCCATTCTGATAATGCCTACAACAATAGGTGTGAAGCTGTATAATTATACACGGAGGATCATTTATCACAAAACTTCCTATTATAATCATATTTTACAAAAAAGTGGCATATATGTGTTTCCGCAGATTCTGATCTAGTCAGTTCATTTTAGTGGTAAATGTCATCAGCACAATTTTTTGGGAATAAGGTTTTCATTAATAAAACCACGGGAAGTGACTATTGCACTCTTTGTTGGGAAAACCCGGGTGATGCTTTCTTTTTTTTAAGATTTGATTAATCTTGATTTTCTTGAAGCACCATCTGAATATACATCAAAATATGGACAAGGATGAAAGGCAAAATGTTTAAACTTTATCATTTTGACAGCTTTTGAGAAATAGATAGTCCAATTAAAAAATATGATGTTTGTTTGCACGTGACAAAATTTAGTGAAGCGTGGAATGTCGGCAAATCAATAGCTTAATAATATATTTTTAATCCCATTCCTGTACCTCTGCACGTGACAATAGTCATTGGAGCGTAGCAGTAGTACTTTTGGATACTAAGATTTGCATTTGTGACATATCTTGGGCAAACCTCACGTGATTTTCTCGTTAACCCTCTGAACCTCTGCATTACTTGAAAGTCATACGGAAATTACATAAGGTATTTTTTTCTTTTACAATATTCCGAAACTTTAATGTAAACAATTTATTTCATTTTTTTTTTAATTTGAAGCATACAGTCAGAATAACTTGAACAACTTATCAGCCTTTTAAAAAAAAATGATCTAGTTCTCCCTTCACATTACATCGCTTAGTGTTATGAGTATATGCAAGGAGGGAGAAAGACAGAGAGAGATGGAGATTTAGTTAAACATCCTTGTTGCCGGAATGATCAATGAGTAGTGGTAAGTTCTGGAGACAAACAGACAGAGCAGAGAGAAAGACACATACAGAGAGAGAGAGAGAGAGAGAGAGAGAGAGAGAGAGAGAGAGAGAGAGAGGGGGGGGTAAACATACCTGTAGCCGCAGTGATCAATGAGCAGAGGTAGGTTCCTCAGGTACTCTCGACAAGCGTGGGAGGGGTACAACTTGTTCAGCTCCCTAAATACCACGCCCCTAAAACACCCGGGAATACATTGGTAAGACGGGAGAAATCAATGTTGACAAATTTATATTTATTTAGGTATATGTATAATATAACATTAAAATATCAATTATGCTTTAACATTTGTCATAATGAATAAATTTGCAGCAGAGCAGGAGAGTTGTAAATTACATTGTGATATAAATATGATTATATCCTACAGATAACCGTGCCAATAAATATCATACAGGGACCCTGTCAATAAATATTATTCAGGTACCCGTGCCGACAAAAACACAATGAGGATGACATTAAGAACCACTTCAAAAAATCCCCGTAATAGATATATAGGTAACCTGTAGACCGTGGGAAAGAGAATAAAGAGGTGACTGGCAGGTGCCCTGAAGTACAGCGGTACCCGCTGGGGGAGGGTGACCTGGGAGGAGTCTTACCATGTGTTGATTTCTTCCCGTGTGTAGTCTACCCGGGGAATCGGCTGTCCACTGAAACACAGATATAGACAAGTAATGACGTCAGACAATAAACTTTTGTTGCGTCAATATTTATAATAATATATTAATAAGTAATAATATCTAGTTAATATTGTTATATCTAGTCTATATTGTTTTATACCTAGAAATAACTCTCAAGATGCAATTTTCAACGATACTTATTATCTAAATTTGTACTTATTCAAATTATTCTAATGCGTTTTAGTTGTATACATAAGCAAAATATGTTAAGGATATTCAAAGATAATTAGTTTTTTGTTTAAATCATTTTCCAAGACATTTGCATCAGATGAACTCTAATTCAGCCGAATATCAAATCCTCAATCATGTAAAACTATCAAACGTAAAACAGACAGAATAATTGTGATGTCATTACTTTCGTCACTATGCAGTTTTGTAACAAGTGGCCTGCAATTTTCTCGTTCTATTTTGCGGCCGATCTTATTAAAGACAATAAATAAACATAAGACGTGAGTAGGGTATTAACCCAGGAGACGGACTCGTGGGGCTGCCGCTCGTTGATGGAGCCTGTATCGACTGGTGTCCGCTGCACCAAATGTCAATCCCCACTCTTACCGTAAATAGAATCAATCCGCCATACATGTTCCTAAGCCCCAACAATTTATCGGCATTTAAGATATAATTTGAAGTTTCCTTTTACCGCAGAAGGTCATGATAATAGGGAAGCAGCATGTCCTTTGTACACGTGCAATTGTTCTGTCATAAACAGGCGTTACCCAAAATGTTGCAGAGAAAAAGACAAGATATTGGTAAGGGATGGTTACTTTTTGTATGCCATTGCGATATCGGCGAAAATTGTCCTCCTCTGTCGGTATACTTTGTCCTTAAAGCCCTGTTGAAATAATGAAGGAAATTAGATAACTTAAAAAAAGTATAAATAGAAAACGCAAAATATCCACATATCTGGGTGCTATTTACCGGGTGATCGGCGTCGAGCTCGGAGCCGTACATTAGAACACGATTCGCAGCCTTATCCAAGTCGGCCATCTTTTGTGGGAACCACGGTGCGTTTGCCAACGCTTCGGCTAATAAAAAAAATTATATTACATACATGTAAGAAGATGCCATGCAATATATGCTATTATTTTTGTTGGTTTGCAAAAAAAACCCCAAAAAACAAAAAACAAAAAATTACATAGACAAACATTGAACATAAAATACAGCAGTTTCTCTGTTTTTAATTTTTGTATACAATTTGTCTTTTAGGATAAGTGAAGCTTCAGGAAACAAATGACGTCACAAGCAATTTGAGCCTATGACGTTACGTATCTAGGGACATTGTCGTACCCGTGGCCGGGACCCTCGCGGCGGTGGCGGGGGAGGGTGGGACGGGTATGTCATTGTAGGAAATTCCCGCCACTTGTTTTTTCAGACGCTTGATGAGTTCCTGTAAGCGGATGTTGTCCGTCTCCAGTTCCACGTATATCTCCGCCTCTGTGTCGCTGGTTCGGGATTTCCTCGATTCGATATGAACCACATTTATATGATTGTCCTGAAGGAAAAGAAACACTTTCCATTTAAAACCTAACACTTTATTCATTAATGATTAAATCAATTAATAAATGATCAAATCAATCAAGTGATTTTTCAATGAAGAAATTGGACAATGATTCAATTCAGTGATGATTCAAGATCTCTACAGACTTTTCTAAGGCATTATATGAAGACACATTTCTATATACAGGGTTAGGGTTAGGGTTACTTGAACTTCGATATCTCGAACACTGATATCTCGAATACAATGGATATGTCGAAGTGATTTGTAAGTCCCAACCACTTATTTTATAAGTATTTTACCCTCGATATCTCGAATACTCGGATATCTCGAATTTTTTAAACAGTCCAATCTACTTCGAGATAACGAAGTTTGACTGTGTATATGAATTGTGGCAATCTAAAATTATAATATATGGTTACTGTTCTTTTCACAAAAATAGCCTATGTTTACTAATTTTGAAGATTCTGAGACATTAAAAATTATTTTGAAGATTTTGAAGGTATGAATGGAAGATTTTGATAGGGTAATCATATCTGGGAGGTTTTGAAGAAAAAAACCTTCACTGAAATGAGTGATGGAGTTAAAACATATCTAAAAGATTTAAAGAGAGCTAACTTTCCTTGAAAATTTGAGGTTGGAAATTACTTGGAAGATTTTGACGACGTTAACTTACCTGGAAGATTTTGAGGGGTAATCTTACTTGAACGATTTGGGGTCGCGAGGGCGTAAACTTGTCTAAAAACCTACGTAGAAGTTTTGAGGATTTAACTTACTTGGAAGATTTGTGGTAGTAAACTTTGCTAAGATTTTAAGAGCGTAATCTTATATTGAAGATTTTAGGGATAAACTTTCTTTGAAGATTCTGAGAAATTAACCTTACCTGGAAGATTTTGAGGAAGTAAGCTTTATTGCAAGCTATTGATGGCGTAAGCATATTTCCTTATCTTAGAAGATTTAGACGAGGGGGGGGGGGGGTATACTTACTTGGAAGATTTTGAGGAGGGTGGGGGGCATACTTACTTGAAAGATTTTGAGAGCGTTCGCCAGATTTCCCACTCTATTCTGTAACGTGAATACGACGGAAGTTGTCTTCCCTATACCGGAAGGGCTAAATATCCCGTCCAACTGTTTGAGATTTTCCTGTAAAAATAACAAGAGAGGTCAAGGTCAATGCATAATTAAGTCAGGGTCATATGGTATTAGTTTGAACGCAAACAATATTGAAGAAAAGGAAGCAAGAATTAGATGACGTGTTTTAATTTTGAATAAATATATGTAGCCTAGATATTGATTTGGTGAGGCAAAGGTACGGATTAGGGTTAATGTAGTCAAATAATATTCATTAATAAAATGGGGCGCTAAAATTAAGCTTATGAATACATGAATTTAATTTGTCCTAATGTATACGAGACTGACATTAAAAGTATTAATGTCGAACACTGGTTTTATCAGTTTTTACATGACTAAGTCTTATTTTTTTTACAAAAATAAGTCATAGCGTCAGTTTTACATGCATGTGTTGTATTGTATACGTGTTGGTATTGGGCTTCGCTTTGTCTATTTTTTATTCAATGTTTTTAGCGAAAATCCTTCTTAAGCGACCCCAACAGTCATGAACTAATACACACGTGTACATTTATGTACAATATTCAACCCTTTAATAGACTCAGTAGATACAATCAGTCAATCCATCCATCAATCAATAAATCAATCAATCGATCAGGCCATCAATCAATCAACCACTCGCTTTTTCTATTACTGTATAGTAATCAATGTGGAAGAATGGTATTATTTCTAGTCGATTCATGTGTACACTTACACCTACCTCTACATACACAATATATCTATCACATCTAAAGAAATAATTAATATGTTTTAAATATTTTTAAAAAAGAACCAATTATTAGTCTAAAACACCAAAGAAAACGTACTGCAGTGTAAGTGGCTTGTTTGCTTGTTTTCTTTTTTTTTCAATCTAGATATTTATTACTTCCATAAAGGTGTTACAGAGTTTCAGTTTTTGGTGTTAAATTTTACTAAATTTACTGAGTATTGCATGTACATTCTTTTAGGCTTAGGCCAAAATTAAAAATATCTGTGTTTCCCCTAACGCGACCGACCCAATTAAATCCCGCCGACTGAATTGGTTTTTTACTACATTAAATAGAGATTATTTTTTAAAGAAACCTAATTTTACCCAAATTCGTTTTTAGTAGATCCACATCTTTTTCGTTTTACAATCATTTTGTTAGCCTTGATCTGACATCAACATAGGCGAAATACTGGCTTTATGCTCGGTAACTTCGCCGGAATTTTCTCCGAAAAAGAAGCTGAAGTCGCTCTGTATTATGAGTTCACGATTGTGTAAACTAACCCCAAAGACATTAAAATGATAATCATTTAATTCAAAAGACGTTTCCACAGCCTCAGTTAACCACTGTTGTGATTAATAAATCGCGATTATCTTATCTTTTAATGGTAATAAATAGGTGTGATGCAACATATAGCCTACTGTGCATTGAATGTTTATTACTTTAAGTGTTGATATTACAATTAGTTGGTAACTTGTAATTAGTTAATAACTCTGCCAAATTGATGCTAAAATAATCATAAAACCATCTGTCTACTGTTATCTTAACAATTAAAATGATCCTCTTCACAACGATTGTAATTGGGTCAAATGGTTGGACTAATACCTCAAAAATACACAGAAGTACAGAGACTGATTTTATTTGTCATTTAGCAAACACAAATACAAAACTTTTCATCTATAAAATGTATGAACACATCAATAAATCAAATTTAATAGATTGGATAAGTTTTTAAAACTTTTAGAAGTTGTATTATTTTTTATAAACTTGCTTAAATCGAATCCAATCTTAATTAAGGTTGGATCAGTGTATATCATCATTCTTGTAGGTTATGTTGTATCAAATAATGACAGTCTCCCTGCTTTCTCAAACTTCTCCCTACTTTTCTGTTAGGGAGAAATAAGTCTCAAAAATTAGGTAGGTACTTGTGATATGAAAGACTCTTTATGTTGTGAAAAATTTAAACAGTTCTCTTAAATTCGTCAAATTTCAAATAGACCGAAACAAAAAAGTTGGCTTTTGGTAATGACTATATAATTAAAGTGAAATTGGGTAAATAAACAAAAATCTTTATTAATTTAATTGATACTTTGAAGTATGTATATTATTATCAAAATGATATTTGAATATAGGTTAACATGAACATCAACATACAAATGATAATGAATCTATTCATACACATCTAGTCATTGAATCAAACATGTTTAAATTTAAGATAAACAATATCGAATTGTGAATTCGAAATTAAATTTGTATTACATTCCATTAGTTCAAGTATAACTATATGTTTTACAACTGGTCATATTTTTTTTTTTGGTTTTGTAATCAATTAAAGAATTGATTGATTTTCAATTTATAATGTATTTTCAATTATGCCCTGGCAGAAAAAAAATTATTTACCTACCTACCTACCCAACTTCAAAATTTAGGGTCGGGTTAGGGGAAACAAAGATATTTTTAATGATGGCCTTACTGAATTACATGCAAATAAATAATATACGGTGCAGACGCACCAAGATGCTGGTCTTGTTCAGAGCAGTGTAAAGAGTCTGAGAGGATAATAATCTACAGGTCAATGGATTACAACCTGTTTGTGTACTATAATCGTGTGACGTCGCCTAGTTTACAGACGAGTGAATCAAGTTTTATATAGACGAGACTTCAGTGTTGTCAATCTGCTGGCTCACCTTGCTACGTTAATATCCGATCCGTGTTCTAAACAGAAAACGCAACCACAGGTAAGTTAAAATTTGGGAGAAAATATTTTTTAACAGATTATTTCAAAGATATGGCTAATATATGTTTATATCATCAATTATTTTAATACATTAGGAAGTATCGTGAAAAGAATTTAGAGCTGCAAAGATAAGTAAATAGAATTTATTGCCCAGACTATATGTATCATAAGAAACAATTTAGGGTACCTACTGTATAAAGTAAAAAATCAAGCAAAAATTCGGTAAAAAGAATTTACTTCATAAACAGTTGAAAACAGATGAACAAATTTATTAATGGTTCAAAGTTAGTATGATTTAAAAGATTAAATAACTATTTCGATGGCTGCGATGTTATATTTTACATATCACTGGGTGAATGTGGATTAAGAGAGGGTCATTTTCAAACCCCACCCACAATATTCATCGTTATATTTAGATGTTTGACTCAACTACTATCTGTATTTCTCCGAGAACAGGCGATTTCAATATCGGCAACTACCCAGCCCTTCACTCATCCTTGTATTCTGTACACAGAGCGTCATAAACCGGACGAGTTCTGTTAGTATCCATGTATACACTCGTTAGTACAATTAGTTTTAATTAACAATACTCTTACATAATCTTAAGTCGGATCGTGACTCTGAGTTGAACTATACTTCAACCAGAGGACGCCGACAAAAATTAATCACTTCTCGCATCCTGTTTTTACGCGACAAAACAACTCAATGATGTTCAATCCAACTACGATTCAGTATTGTTGTCTGCTTTTTAATTTATTTATTTTTTTTTTTGGGGGGGGGTGCTTTTTGTTTTGTTTTTCTTTAATCAGCTGTGAGGTTTCTTTTTCTATGTATTCTGTTAGTTTTGGGGTTTTTTATTTTTTTTGGGGGGGGGGGTAGTGTTTTTTATTTTGGTATTGTGGTATTCTGTGGGGGATTGTTAGCTGGGAATTTTGTGCATGACAATAAAACAAGCTAATATTTCCGGGAAACCGTACAGACACGGACAGAGTTCCACGGTTAATTTATATTAACGTTAATTTACGATGTTGTCAATTTGTTAATGTTAAATCATCTTCAGGTATTTACCTGTGGCGTACCTGTGCCTCTCGATGGGTCACCTTACCTAAAACAACCTTGTCAAAGATTCCACTTTCTCTCAGTTTTTTGAACTTGTTTGGATATGATTTGTTACCGTCATTCGTCTTGATTGTCATTTTATGTTAAAGATTAAAATAAAGAGAAAAAATCTTAACCTTCTCAAGCTTGTCAATGCAATACATAGCGATGACAATTACTGTCGTGTTTAAGAGATTTCAAAATAAATCATTCAAAACTAAATTCCCCTCAACAACAACTGATTTACAATTATAAACATCCTCACTGTCAACATTTTAAAAGTGTTTTCCAGAGTCAGGTTTGTGATTTTTATTCTTCAAAATTAACGCACAAAGTGTGCGGATGTCTGACAAATATAAACGCTTGAATATAAACTTCAACGAAAATGGTCAATTATTAGCAAAATAACGATAAACTCTTTCAAAAATTATTTATATCTTTTAAAACTATATCAATATGCTTCTTGAATGCACGCACACAAACACAAAAATTAATATTGTTAATTAGTTGCTCTATATTTGATGCAGTGTTGTGTGTTTATTACACCTGTGTCAGTTAACAATGTCTTAATTCTCCGACAACCCATTACACGGGAGAAAGATAAACCTATTATTCAACCGAAATTAACACTTTACCAGGGAAAAAACCCCCACATATCAATTAATATAAAAGTATTTATCGCATATTTCATAATAAGTTACTGAGTATTGGAATTGCTAAATTTGCATGGTTTTAACCTTTTTCAAACCTGAACAGACATATATAAAAAAAAATTGAGACAAATGGGAAATATCACGTTAAATTATTTGTAAACCATAAGGTTGTCTCTGCGACAAGAAAACTGTTCTCTCCAAAACATTGCCGTAAAATTTACCTCTAAACTGGCGATTTCTGCTTCCGTAGGAGCCCGGATGCTTTTACATCTCCTTTTTTGCCGAAATTGCTCTGCTTTGCCCATATCCCTTTTCTCTTCCGGATTATCTAGATCCGGACCACAGATGGCCGAATTGCGCATGGCAATCTTGTAGGCTTCGATGCAGTTCCCCAGTTTTACCGATTAAGTTTTCCTCTTTTCCTTAAGAACAAAGTGACAACCTTTAGATATAAATTCTTTAAAACGTGTCTCCGAGGTCCAGGCAAATACTTTATATGTTACTGGATTAACTCCAACCGCGGAACGAGATGCTAGAAGTCGGCGAGGAGAAGATTGGCCGGAAATATCCCTGCTGCTGGATCTAGTTAGTAGTTTATGAATATTTATCGTTTCCTTTCACCATCTGAGACCGGCGACTGATTGCTGGAGTCAGCTGCTCAAACTTTTAAGATGGACACAGAGCCGATATTTAGCGTCATCATTTACCGGCGCCAGTGACGACGTGTCACAAACCGTTTTGTCCACCCGCGCGTGACGTCACAAATGAGATACAGATTGGTATGTCGGAACTGAATCTGATAGGTCAATCCAACCGATAATTAATAAAAATCGTCACTAATGACGTGCTGGAACAATTAATATATTGTATATGATATTTGAGACACACGGGAGATGCGGGCACATTGCAGGAGGTACCCGCAGATTCATATGTCGTGTTGTTTTTATAGGTTTTTGAAGGACGGTCTGCAACATCTACCGTTGCGGGGGGAAAGTGCATCAGTTTTATAATTGAGATTCACTAAATTGAATGCTCTCAAATTAGTAGTTTTCCCCTTAACTTTCAAAGATAATAAATTATACTGAGAAGATTTTTTTAAATTACTATCATTTTAAACAAAAATACCTTTAAATGGTTGAACACGACACTATTACAAAAGTACTGTGATTGAAAACTCTTCCTATACACAAGAAAATACGGCCAGAAAATTATCCTCTATTGTAAAGAAAACATCTATAAACCAGTGCACTTTTCTAAATACCGGTAATTTAGTTTTAAAAATGTTTAGATCTAATCCATTCAAATAGCTTTTCCGTTATAGGAATACCATGTACAAATACTTTTCCTTTTATACTTCGTAGTTGTGTGAACTATGGTAGACAAAGTACAGTGCAAACAGGTGTTCATAATAAAAGATTCTTTTCTTGTATCTCACAATTTCTCTTGAAAGGATATCATAGTTCCCAAAATCTTCATACAATACATTAAAATGGGGTATTCGGCAAGATACATTACACGTTTTGAGATATATATATATCAAGTATATATTGCCAAATCATTCAGTGTGTTTATAACCTTTCAGTCGCGCAATATTAAACTACCATTGTTAACTGTAGGGTCTGGAGCATTATCTTGTCGTTATAGCACATCTCATCCTGTCCATCGGTTCAATGTTTTCAATTCGCAGGTTTATTTCAGACATAAATATTAAACAAAGTTTTCGACCATGTAAGTGTTTTTCTTTCGCTTAGTAGAATCTTTAAATATTTCAGTTACTTGAATTTGAATGAATTAAAATTAAACTATGAAAAGTTATATTTAAAGCACACTTTACATGTTTAAGCAACAAACTGTACTTTCTTTGTACGTGTGTGCTTACTAAAAATTAACCTACATTTCTCGAACGCACTTTAATATCTTTCATTTTCAGCGTCTCTTATAGTGTGTGTGTATATATATATATATATATATATATATATATATATATATATATATATATATATATATATATATATATATATATATATATATATACGTCATAATTAAGCCCATTTGCGTCATCACAATTAATCTATGTGACCTTGACTTCATTTAAGGTCACATAATGACATCTCCTATCCTCATTTACCTACATCATTTATCTACATTTATCTACACCTGTTTTTCACTCAGGAAAAAATGGAATTGCTTTCGAAACTCGGATTATACCAATATGTCTGGTTTTGACTTAGTGACGTATTCAGACAATTTCATAACCTTTTCTCTTTCCAAGACTGTTCCTGATTCGGATTTATAATATATTATGGGCTCAATCTATTGCTACTTACGTATTCATTGCATTTTGCTTAAATAGCCACAAACGTAAATGAGGGGCTTATCTTTACAAAATGTTTTCCATCTTATCAAATCTCGATCATCCTAGGCCGATTCTGATTGGCTGATCATTACTGATGGCTGATGGGATTGGTTTTTGAAATGTCTGCATTTGGGCACTGCGTAACTAAATGGGGCTCCGGAGAGATTTCTGAATGGTCACCTCTAGCAATTGATTTCTGTCCCCAGTCAAATTATCCGTCGGGGAAAGAATGTGTATATTTCTACAGCTATGACTAGCCCGATGACCATTTATGTAACCCGGAATACGCGGGGGTGGATGCTTTTTTGTTCTTGAAATGTACTTTTTATAACATGTACGTTTACATTTATTGTCTGATAAACAGAAGCTTTAGAAGATTTCTCCCATAAACGGATACTATAGCTAGCTGGTAGATTCAGATCTATTGTCTCAGTTAGAGATGTTTATCGTAATTAAACATTAAAAAAGAATTACCAAGTCTCAAATAAATATGACCATTTTCACATTTTTATTTGCTTTACATCAGGGCGTAATATTGAATAACGCAACTTTATATTAGTTAATAATAAGCTCCTCGGTATACGATATTACAAGTCCAATTTGACAGCTTCATAGCTTTTAGCTTTATAAACAGTCATATGATAAAAATCAAATTACGATTGATAAAAGTGAGATAGATTTCGGGGATTTTTTTCTACTTGAGAGGTTTGGAAATAGAATGAACTTGACTGGCGGGATTTGGTTTCCATTCATCCAATATCTAGGGCGGTTTTTGTTTGGTTCAAGTTTCTCAATACTGTCAATACAGAAAGTGATATTGGCCTGGACAAAAAAAATCTATTTCTCCTTGTGTTATTCGATATTTCGGTTAACACAAATCTAAAAATTATAATCAAACCATATTCCCACCCATGTGATTATAAACACCCGACGTGCTGTACCAAGACTTCCCCACAACACAGTCACGATAATTCTATGATTATTTGTCATTATAGCAAACTTTTATTGAACTTCGTTATGTACATTTTGGTATAACTTTATTATTCGCAGTTAAGCATTTGACCCTTCACCAATCGCCATGCTTTAATAGAATATAGTTATAGAGTTATATATTTTTTTAATCAGAATACATAAAATGTATAATGATAGGAAGTCGTTATTAATTTAAATCAGTTTTGGATGGTCATGACCGGAAGACTACCCTACCATCAGGTGGATCTGCTGGATCCGATGAACTGTCAACCACCTTGAAACAAAGACCTGATTGATCAATCAAACATTCGGTTTATCATATCTTTTTATAACGATATAGCAGATCCTGAGTACACAAACTGTATCTATTTCCTATAGTTACATGTATATTATCATGTAAAATTTGAAAAAAAAAGTGTACCTTTAGAAATAAAGGATAAAACTGTCATGTTAGTGAGATTGTAATCATGGCACGCTGAACTCCAAGTGCGAAACTGCAATTGGTTTAAGTAGATAACAAAATGTTATGAATTTTCAGCTATAGTATAAGAATTTGTCTCGTATACAAGTATTTCTGTTTCTGTGTCAAAAATTCATTCTTCAAATGCTAATAATGTCACTTTAAGAAGAACTTTGCAGAATTGGTGCAATGCGTTTACCACCTTGTTAGAACTACAAAAAAAAAAAAAGTCAGAAGCGATGGTACGTGTAATTTACGAAATAATTTCTCCGTTAAATACAAGTAAGCACCACTTCGACCCACCTGAGTCTTTTGATAGAACGTTTCACTATCTTTGCTGATCGGCGCTTTTTCTCAGTAACATGAAATTCTACAGCAACCTTGAATAAAGTATGTCATATAAGTATATATATATATATATAAAGGTTATCTCTTCAGAAGCCCACTCCTGAATAGAGGAGTGAGTGCGCATGTGTGTCGGTCTGTATGGACAAATGGTCATGTCTGTTGGTTTAGAAAACCGTACGCGCATGTCTGTCAACCGATAGAAGTGCGCATGTTTGTCCATCAAAGGAAGAATTGCGCATGCTTTTTCAGACTTAATAGTGATTGCCTGTCTGTCACTCTACAAGCGGTCTTTTTTTAATTGGATTTTATCAAATAATTTCAGAAACAAGCATCACCATGTCAACCAGAGACAAGGCTACTGAACAACTCAACGAGTACAGACTGTCGCACGCGGTAGGCATTATCCTTCTGTTATTATATTCTGCTATATCATATTCTGATCTTATGTATTCTTTTAAATTATATATCAAAACTGTGCATTTATAAATATCAAAATTGCTTTATTGATGTTGAAATTCTTTGGATATGATGATTACAGTACCCACTTGATGCGCTTCAATCTTCTCACATTTAATGAATTTACCAGGCTTCAGAACAACATTAATTACAAATTGCTTAATAGATGTGGAAATCGTTTAGCATTAATAATCACAACACTTGTATGCTGGGTTCCTATTTTCTGCCTCTCTATATCTATTCCAGACCCCGGAACAATGCACCACGGGTACGGGGGCCCCGATAGGGCTGAAGACTGCGACAATGACGGCGGGGCCAAAGGGACCGGTCCTCGTCCAGGACTTTGTGTTTAATGACGAGATGGCGCACTTTGACAGGGAGAGGATCCCAGAGAGGGTGGTCCACGCCAAGGGGGCAGGTCAGGGGAAATCACCGTGTCAATCTAATGTCTGAAGAGATGATAATTATAAAATACATCCTCATTTAATTGAATTTATCATTAAAAAACATGGTGGAAACGATCGGCAAACAAGCATTCATTCAACATATAGATATCCTTGTTCCGATTGTGATATTCCTCCTGTTTTAAATAATGGTAAAACTAATTCAGCAATTGAGTTTACGCCCTCTTAGCTAACAGGTTAATGTAACTATTCCACAGGGGCCTTCGGGTACTTTGAGTGTACTCATGACATCACTAAGTACACCAAGGCAAAACCCTTCGAGTCGGTCGGCAAGAAGACGCCCGTGGGTGTTCGATTCTCCACCGTTGGTAAGTTACTAAAAATAGACTACCTTGACCGATATCTAAATTATCAAATTTATGTCGGTGAAGGATACCAACAATCTACCCCATAAACAAAATCAATTTATGACTGTATACACTTATACTTATCTTGTTCAAATAATTCGTGACTCACACGGCTGGTTATGTTCTTGTTTTTCATGTCAACGTTGATTTAAGTTTAAAAATAAAAGATGTAAACCCGTGTACAAGGGTAAAGTAGTTATAATCAGATTTTATCAGCAGATGTTTAAATGTACATATGTTTCCCACTGCAAGTGCAAACATTCACTTAGTATATAGGTAAAGATTCATCTTATCACTGAATGTAAAAAGTTCAGCAATTTAGAACATGTACAGAAATGTCCAGTGCAAAACCAATGAATAAGTTAAGAAAGTCCTTAAAACTTTCCGTCCATGTAGTTAAAATTTGCAATTCAAGTTTGACTTAAGTTAGTAACCAATAATGATTTGGATATTTAGTCACACTATTTCTGATTGGTTGAAGGTGGAGAGAGTGGATCTGCTGATACAGCCCGTGACCCCCGGGGTTTTGCCGTAAAAATGTACTCAGAGGACGGAAACTGGGACATTGTGGGCAACAACACCCCCATCTTCTTTATCCGAGACCCCATCCTGGTAACAATCACGTGATGTTTCCCTGTCACTGTCTCTTTAACTAAAGAAAAAAATAATAAACAGTTGCAAAGAATGAGAATTAAAACAATATCTATCAACATAGTACATTCCTAAACAAACTGATCTGTAAACATTTCCATTCCTATTCAGTTCCCCAGCTTTATCCACACTCAGAAGAGAAACCCGCGCACTCACCTAAAGGTAAGTAAATTTATACTAACATGTAAAACAACCCCCAACACAATTGGGACTTACACGATTAGGATAGGAATCCTGTTTATGTCTGTTAAATTTCTTTTTATCTGTGTGTACAGCTTCGAATTCCCCCTCGTGGCTTTTAAAGGTATAAATAACAGAAATATAATACAAGTAAGAGGGTTGGCCCAAAAGTAATATCACATTTATTTATTTAAAAAAAACATATAAAAGACGTACATTGAATGTTCTAGCCATATTATTAAATCTGAGGCGTGTTCAACAGAGCGAGCGCTCGCCAAAATTCCCTATACCCGATTTTGGCGAGCGCTCGCGAGCGCTCGCTCTGTTGAACTCGCCTCTGGTTTCTAGAATCTTGACGTTTTGTTTGAATCTAAAATTTAGTCCTTCACACAGAATTACCTTGATGCTCTAGTTGTATTTGGTTCATTCTTAAGGAAGTTCTTTGAGTTTGAAAGCATACGGTTGGAATCATTGAAGAAATCATCATTATACGTTAAATGCAATAAAAGGGAGTATGATGATTATATTAGATCCATCAATATACGGCGTTGTTGTGTCCATTTTTCTCTGTTATTTCGAGAATATTCAGTCATATATGAATTGTGATTTTGATCCAAAATAAAAGCAGTTTGGGTGAAGAATCGTAGATCTGTCAAAACAGTCGTTCAAGTGGTCTCAAGAGTAGATTGAGGGGGTGCTCTATTGAATCTGGGTCATTTTAAGCTCTCACTAAATAAACCATGGGTTAGTTACATAAAAGACAGGATGTGTCATAGCGCAGACAGAAGGAAAGGAAATATATAGATCATGGTTTTGTTCAAAGGCTAATTGTAGTATGTATTTGTATTAAACTAATTATAGTCTACTACAGTAGTACCTGCCGTGTATGAAAAAATTGTCTCTGTTTTATCTCGAAGGATCCTGACATGTTCTGGGACTTCATCTCTTTGAGACCGGAAACCACCCACCAGGTGTCCTTCCTGTTCTCAGACCGAGGCACGCCGGACGGTTACAGGAGGATGAACGGCTACGGCAGTCACACGTTTAAACTGGTCAACAAGGAGGGCAAACCAGTCTTCTGCAAATTCCACTTCAAGGTTCTTAAAACACTACAATAAATAAAAGTTCTCTTCTCCTAAAATGACCTAAAATGTTTTAAGAGAGTCTCCATACGTACCCCCACACACTGTATGTGTATATAATATATATATATATATATATATATATATATATATATATATATATATATATATATATATATATATATATATACACACATGTATAAAGTTTATGAATACGATGTCAACTTCCGTACATTAATTCCTACTAAGGAATAGTTGTCATCAGAAAGTTTACCTCTAATTGTTGTCTTGAACACAGTTCAGTTACATGAGTCTAGTATACTAGGGTCTTTGACCGTAGGTATTAACCAAGGGGACTCGTTGACAACGTGCTTGAACTGTTGAAGGGATACCCAGGTCGATTCCTTGTCCTGGAGCTTAGATATGATGACCATGAATATTATGGTGAAATGTCCCGTCGAATCTTGCAAAAACCTGCTTATAATTGTTTTGGAATCCCGGTCAACTGTTTAATAATTTCAATTGTTTTTATTTTTCTCGCAGACGGACCAAGGCATCCAGAATCTGTCGGCGGCCGATGCTAATCGTTTGTCTGCCGAGGACCCGGATTACGCCATCCGGGATCTGTACAACAACATCGAGGACGGGAAATACCCCTCCTGGACGCTCAAGATCCAGGTCATGACGCCAGAACAGGCCGAGAAATACAAGTGGAACCCGTTTGATGTGACCAAAGTAAGTTTAACACGTCATACATTTCTGATGCTTAACGTGTTTGAATAATTCCCTAGATCTATTGGCGTGTGTTTGAATAATTCCCTAGATCTATTGGCGTGTGTTTGAATAATTCCCTAGATAAATTGGCATGTGTTTGAATAATTCCCTAGATCTATTGGCGTGTGTTTGAATAATTCCCTAGATCTATTGGCGTGTTCCACATAACTTTGTAGGTGTTGTCCCAGACGAACCCATAATGGTATCTGTTACTTCTGTAAATTTCTTTTTATTACATACTTTTATAGCTGTGTGTTTTGTTTTTGTATGTGTACGTTCTGTTTTGTAGAAGTATGTTCTGTATATGGTAGGTGTTGGTTCTGTGTTTTGTACATGTAGGTGTACGTTCTGTTTTTTGTAGGTGTACGTTTTGTTTTTGTAGGTGTGGTCCCAGAAGGACTACCCTCTGATCGAGGTCGGGAAGATGGTGCTGGACAGGAACCCAAACAACTACTTCGCTGAGGTGGAACAGATCGCCTTCTCCCCCGCTCACTTCATCCCGGGGGTGGAGGCTAGTCCGGACAAGATGTTACAGGTATAACCAGTGTCAAGTTAACAGTCCATGTTATTGCCTGCGTGAAGGATTCTGTCAATCCCCTAAATTGATGATTTGATGATGCATTGCCATCTTGAAGGTTTGGTTAAATAGAGAGAGAGAGAGAGAGAGAGAGAGAGAGAGAGAGAGAGAGAGAGAGGAGAGAGAGAGAGGGGGGGGAGGGTTGGTTAATAGTGGAAGTATGACTGACAACTTAGTGTTATTTTAAAAAAAATAGTATAGCCATGACCCATGATGTACGGTTGCAAACCAATTACCGAGCCGGGAAATATTAACGTGTATGGGTCTACAGAAACAGTGTATCAGTTACTGACCGGTCGATAAGACTCTGGGTGACCGTTATAGGTGGATTATCAATCAGGATATAACTGTTAAAACTAAGTGTCATACCTGTCACGTGACCAATTACCTGGCCTGTATTCCATTTAGATGCGTTTCCTGCAATTAATGCTATCTTCCAAACATGGTTTGTTTATCACACAACCAACGCTTTACTCCAGAACATATGCAATCCAATAACATTAAATTGACGTCTTTGTTTGGTAGGATGTAGGTTATGACTAACAAATGTCCTTGAACGCCGAATCAAGGTCACTTTGTGATTGGCTGACTGTTGTTTTACATCACACTCAGGAATGTGTTCACTCACTGGAGATTGACGGCATTTAGTTCCGTTGGTATTAACGGCTGTTCGACGGTTACCACCATAATTGCTAAAATTTCTATCAAATTTTAATATATGAGTAAAAATTAAAGTAATTGGGTATTTTAGACATGTGGCGGTGGGTGTGGAAGATAAGTTTAATCTCTCAAATAATCATTCCATCGTAATCACATTTTTTGAATTTTGAAACATCGTTTTTGGTATAGTTTACGGTAAAATATCTAGCAAGTGTGTAATTTACAAGTACCTCTAAACAACTTTTTCAATTATCACTGAAGATTTCTTTTAGATAATCGTTATTTTTATTGCAAACCTTATCTGAGTGTACAGAGACGGGCTTGTACGGGCATTCATTTGTACAGGGCCGCCTGGTCTTTGTGGTGCTCATCAATGTATGGGCTTTCCTTTGGACGTAGTCGCCTTGCCTTAGAAATAACTCTATGATGTACAATAATGTGTGGGCTTTCCTTTGTACGTAGTCGCCTTGCCTTAGAAATAACTCTATGATGTACAATAATGTGTGGGCTTTCCTTTGTAGGTAGTCGCCTTGCCTTAGAAATAAGTCTATGATGTACAATAATGTATGGGCTTTCCTTTGTAGGTAGTCGCCTTGCCTTAGAAATAACTATGATGTACAATAATGTATGGGCTTTCCTTTGTACGTAGTCGCCTTGCCTTAAAAATAACTATGATGTACAATAATGTATGGGCTTTCCTTTGTAGGTAGTCGCCTTGCCTTAGAAATAACTATGATGTACAATAATGTATGGGCTTTCCTTTGTAGGTAGTCGCCTTGCCTTAGAAATAAGTCTATGATGTACAATAATGTATGGGCTTTCCTTTGTAGGTAGTCGCCTTGCCTTAGAAATAACTATGATGTACAATAATGTATGGGCTTTCCTTTGTACGTAGTCGCCTTGCCTTAGAATTGAACTCTATAATGTACAATAATGTATGGGATTTCCTTTGGACGTAGTCGCCTTGCCTTAGAATTGAACTCTATAATGTACAATAATGTATGGGATTTCCTTTGGACGTAGTCGCCTTGCCTTAGAACTGAACTCTATGATGTACAATAATGTATGGGCTTTCCTTTGTACGTAGTCGCCTTGCCTTAAAAATAACTATGATGTACAATAATGTATGGGCTTTCCTTTGTAGGTAGTCGCCTTGCCTTAGAAATAACTATGATGTACAATAATGTATGGGCTTTCCTTTGTAGGTAGTCGCCTTGCCTTAGAAATAAGTCTATGATGTACAATAATGTATGGGCTTTCCTTTGTACGTAGTCGCCTTGCCTTAGAAATAACTATGATGTACAATAATGTATGGGCTTTCCTTTGTACGTAGTCGCCTTGCCTTAGAATTGAACTCTATAATGTACAATAATGTATGGGATTTCCTTTGGACGTAGTCGCCTTGCCTTAGAATTGAACTCTATAATGTACAATAATGTATGGGATTTCCTTTGGACGTAGTCGCCTTGCCTTAGAACTGAACTCTATGATGTACAATAATGTATGGACTTTCCTTTGGACAGGGCCGCCTCTTCTCTTACTCCGACACCCACCGTCACAGACTGGGAGCCAACTACCTACAGATCCCCGTCAACTGTCCATACAAAGCCAAAACCTTCAACTACCAGAGGGACGGGCCCCAGTGTGTCAATGACAACCAAGGTCAGTATTATAATAGCAAAAGTACAAGAGGCACCCAGAATCCCGTGGTATGTTTGAAACAAGCGGTGACTCGCCATTGCTGCATATAACTTGCTACAGGTCTACGCTTGTTTAAATGTTCTGGGGTTTTTTTAGTGAAAAATACGTTACCGTAAGACTCATTACAACTATTTTAACTTCAGTTCATCAGTTCTGCAAAGAAAAAAATTGTTCTTTTTAAGTAGATTCTTCATATAAGGTCTAAATTCTAGTTGACTGCAGCACGCACATGTTTTAATGAAAGGAATAACTTTGAATAATTACAGGAGGTGCCCCGAACTATTTCCCGAACAGCTTCTCTGGCCCAATGGACGACCCCGTGGGTTGCGAGTCGTGCCCCTTCACAACCACTGGAGAGTGTAGGAGATACAACTCGGCGGATGAAGACAACTTCTCCCAAGTCGGCATCTTCTGGAACCAGGTTTGTGGAATGACGTCATTCGAGATTTATTGTTTAAAGTTTGTTTTAGTAATTATCATTTCAACGAAATTAATATCATAATAGGATGTATATAATAGGCGCACTTTTAAAAAAGTTGCTGAGATAAGCTTTAAGAGAACCCTATGAACTAGATTTTCATGTACAACACCATCTTTAAAGGTACTGAAGCCCGAGGAGAGAGACCGATTGGTTGAGAATATCGGGAACCATCTGATCAACGCCCAGAAGTTTATTCGGGACCGCGCCGTCAAGAACTTCGGACAGGCGGACCCAGAATTCGGCCGGAAGTTACAGGCGCACCTCGACTCCGTCAGCAATGTGAGCAAAATCAACGTGGTTTTGGTGGGTACATGACAGGGTGGGTGGAGACAAGGATTCTGTTGTGTTTCACACTGTTCGGTATTAATAATATCTATTATTTGTTTATTTATAGAATGGCGTCAAGGTGTCGGATAAATAAAAACCCAGTTGTTCTGGAACAGAGGGAATGCTTCAAAAAAGTGACTTGTGCTTTAATTAACTATTTCTTTGAATATGGGTGCATCTGTATTTCCTTGAATTGTACATGTACTCCAGTATTCTGTTGCCGTATAATTTATAGTGGACTCATTCAGTGCTTTGATTTGATGCTTTTCTGTATAGATGAAATCTGTACATTTATATATATGTTTAATATTAAACGGTACTCGGTTGTTTTCAAGTCTTCATCAATAAAGACACAAACTGAATTATTGTTATTTGGTTTCTTTTTTCATTTTTGTTTTTATTTTTTCTAATTGAATTTTAGAAGTCAAATGTTTTTCTGAGAAAATTGATTTCAAATTAATGGTTTACTTCAATTAATTTTGTCTAAGTTTGGGATCTTTTATTTTATAGAGCACACACCAGCTCGGCCTTTTTCCTCCCATTTAATTCATTTTTTATGATTTTTGGTTTTTTTTTTTACACCCATCCCCTTCATAAAAAGCATTCAGGCACTGATTGTTTCTTGTGATAATTACATGAAACTATTTACCTTCGTATATAGTGCCTATACCATGGATTACATTATAAACATATCACACAACTGCCTGCGATCCTTTAGAGCTTAAGATTTTCACCCTCAATCTTGAAATCAGTGCCAAGAATGCATTCCTAAATATGCAATATAAAATCGGTTAATTTCATATTGGAACAGAATTTTCTATCACTGAAATAAGATCATATGGTGCATGCGTCATTGATTATACTAGATAACTCTTTGTGGGGTGCGATTTACTGGCACGCACACAGTGTACATGCACATAGCAGGGGTCATTTTTTGTATCATAAGCTCAAAAGCTACATATACATTTGAAAAGATATATTTCAGAATACCTTGATGTATAAAAAATGTCCAAAAATGGTTGGGTGAAATTGTTATTTACTATGTAAATGAATGAAAAAACAGGGTTCATAAACTTCTTCCACTCGTACCTGTGTAGGGGAAACAAGATGATCTGTTTCAAGCAAAACTTTATCATTAATCAGGATTAATATCCTGTGCAAAAATTTAGATATTTCTATATCCTTCAAAAGTCGAAAAACATTTTTTCATAATAAATTAATTCCTCGCTTGGCGAAGAACTATACATATCATGTTGCGTTCAATCCCGTGTAAAATGACGTACACACAATACGTAGAATTCCTAGTCCTTGTAATCAAACTCAAGTGAGATATAAACCCCTGAAATGAACTAGAACCTCTGGGAGCCACTTGGTGGTACCCCTACAGCCCAAATTTGAGACCGGGAAATAGTAGCGCTAAAGGTCTCCTACACTGCCCTGTATCCGTTTGATGCACACTTCAAAGACATGGGAGATAATTGGCCACTCTTAAGCCCTATATCATTGTGAAATGGTAAAAAAATACCAAAGTTCGGGTGAGCTAAATAGTCTCTAATATATATTTTAGCAATTTTTTCTCGAAGGTTCACGTCAAAACATGGCTAACACAAAAAATTCCCAAATTCACCTTTGGATTTCTGTTTTTAATTTGGTTTTAGTTTGCGACAGAGGCTAACTTTTTAATGATAATAAAATCACCATGTAAGATTCTGAACGTCTCATTTTTGTAATAAAACGAGGTCTTTTTTAAATTTTCGATGCATATTATTTCAGTAGAAAAGTAAACAGACTCGGGGATCAATTTTTAACCATACGTATAGACAAATACCAATATTCAATTGAATTTCATTAGACACAAACGCATTTATGATTCTTATCCGGGCGAGCTTTACTGTCACCGAAGTTGTCAATGCTCATAGAAATAATTAATGCACAGATCTTCTTGATATTAATCAAAATATTCTGATAAGTCAGCCCGCGGGCTGACTAATTAAGTTAGGATGAAACTTTAAATGCGCTTGCGTAAATTGGAATTCTGGGAAGGAATTAGACAGTCCGTGTTTGAGAAATTCAAATTAGTTATGAAACTGATAAGATTCTAGGTCAAACTGCGCATCGTCAGTCACGCTGACTTTCCACGGGACAGTCCGGAGTCCGTATACATGTGATTATCCCCCAGACTCTGTTAGTAATATTGGAGAGGATAATTTATACATGTATAATGACAGTGGTGTGCGACGAGGGACGATGGATTTCAGAGAGCAATCTTTGTAAAGTTAAAATTTAATAATACAGCATGCACAGTTGCTGTAGATAACTTTATAAATAGTATACCGCTACGTACACGCTTGTCTCCTCACATAAAGTTGTAAAGTGTACATACTCATTGTACACCCGCATGTTATGCCGAGCGCAGCGAGAGGCGGACGAAGCCCGCCTCGCGAAGCGAGGCTTAATGGTAACACGTATATATAAGAAAATCAGTGAAAAATAAGAGTTGAATCAGGGGTACTAAGGGCCAAAGAAATTTCTTCCAGCTCTGGGCGCCGCCATATTGGCCGCCATTTTGTTGAAAAAAGTTAAGTCGATCATTAAATGAGTGCCACCTGTCATTTTTCGTTCTTTGCGTCGAAACTCGATCAAAAGCTTTTCAGTGTTTAATTGAAAGTACTTAAGATGAAAAAAATGAATTTGCAAGCTATACAACTTTTAACAGTGCTTTAATCAAGAAATACGACTAGTTTCCCGTATGTCTTATCAAATTATTAGATAGCAAATAAAATCATTAACATCGAGGAACCGATCTTTTAGAGACTGAATAAAGTAGAAAAATATCAATTAATCAACTTGGGAAAATTATAGGCATTGAAAGAAGAAATAAAAAATTATCGGAATCAAGAACTTTTCTTCGGCTATTTCCGAATACAAAACTTTTACGTTTTACGTATGAAACATGACGTCATAATGAAGACTGAGCACGCGACGTTCGGTTTAACTTTCAAATTGGCTTATGATTTGAGTAGATATGCGGATCCTAAATGTTTACATTTCAAATAAATTTCGTTCTACAAAAAACATTAAACTGCACTGTGTTAATTCTGCGCTCGGTCCAACGGTCACACCGTTTACATATTATGGATATATTGTATTTCAACACCTTTGAACTGAAATTAATATTCCGCTGGCTGACTTTCTAAGCTTTTTAAAAAGCTAACCTTGTAATAAAGTAAATTATAGCGAGCGCAGCGAGGCGGCGCGAAGCGCCGCTCGCGTAGCGAGCTCCATAGACAACGTGTATGAATGGAGGAAATTCGAGTTGAGATCTGCACATTGTTCAAAGAAATTTTTATCAGGCCACGTGAAAAAGTTCTACATATCCCCATAATCCTTTGCGGTGCATAGCAACATGGTGGAAGAGGAAGCGTTTCTATGGAATATGCTTACCAGTAAATCGCATACATCTTTTTAATTTAACAATAAAGTTAATAATCCTTTAAAAACACTAAGGTTAGCAACACATATGCTTACGTAAAAAACTGTACCTATCTGAACTTTTGCTGACATATGACGCCATTTCCTTCCCCGAATTTATCCGACAATTTACGAGAACTGTCGAGAGCAAAAGAAAGTTAAGTATGACGTCACAATTATCTCGCGCCTATTTTCCCGTGATAAAAATTTAGAGGTGGATCAAGCATTGTACTGGGTGTAACATGTATTACGTACTCGATATTTCAGTGTTAACGGCGACTCTTCGGCTGATTAGTTTTGTTTTGATATATTTTTGGCTTAGTAAAGACAGAGACATATATAACAATTTATTTATGTCTCTGGTAAAGAGGATAATACACGTGCAAGTCCATGTTTAATTAACTGTCATATTGATCCAATGCATACGTTAGGTAGGGACGAAAAATAAAAAAAAAAAATCTCTTATCTTTATTAGAACTAACTACGTTATTTTGTAATAAGTAAATATAAAAAAAAGAGAAAAATTAAACGTTTAAAATATCTATTTGTAAATTGCATATGGCCAAACCTTTTAATAATATTGGAATATCACACAAAAAGGGGAGGGCACATGTCTACAACGCATATATAGCATAAAAAAAAATTAAAATCAAAATGATGTAACAGAGGAAAATCAGATAACAACAAGGAACAAAAGAGAAATAACACTGACATGCAATTTATTGGTTATTGATTTTATTGATCAATTCTTCCCCAAACATGAAAAAAAGAATGATGATACATGACTGTATTTGCATAAAAAAACAAACGACTTTGTATTTATCAAAATATTTTGATATGTCTGCTTTACATCTAATTAATGCTCAGTGGTATTTGGTTTATGTATATTAGCTTTGCTAGGTCGGGACAATAGGAATAAATGTTTATTATAACTTCAGGTTCCTGGCGGGGGTAAAAGTATTCGAGAAAAAGCCAAAGTTTTAGGTTGGGGCAACTCCACGGGGTGCATTTAACAATGATAAGAGATGTGTGGTTCCTTCTGCGCTCGCCCCAACGGTCACACCGTAAAACATATTAATTTTCTGTTCGAGTACTCTCAGTACTTTGATGATTTTCCTTAAGGGCTGCTAGCTTCTACGGGCTTAGTGTCTGCTGTTAGTGGCTGCTAGCTTCAGCCTGCTACTTTTTTCACCAGTGTTATGTTAACTCAATTTGGTTCGATGAAAAAAAAATATCATGTTACAATGTTTTTAAAACATACTTGGCCTAGATGATATTATTTTCTTGACGCTCAGTAGAGAGCGAATTTGTTATAGTACAACTTAACTCAAGTTTCATAACAACACATTTTCTTCCCTCCAAACACAGAAGATTCAATTTTACCTCTGACCTATTCGTTTGGTAAACCAAGTTACATAAAATAGGACGCTGTACCTGGACTTCGTCATATCAGGTTAACTTCTGCACTACCTCCCTTACACAACTAACAAAATGGCAGGACGTGACAAGGCTACTGAGCAGCTGAAGGAATTCAAAAAGACCCAAGTGGTAAGTGGAACACGAAGAAGCAGGCACCGCGGTGGACGTGCTGACCAACTTGTGCGTCGTTTACGTTATCTGACCCAAATAGTTGTCACCATATTCCCGACATCTGACAGTATTTTTGACATGATTAAAATGCATTCAACTGGCAGTTCTATGCAAATTTTGGGTTTCATCATTCCGTCAGACTGTAAATTATTTTGTTTTAATCAAATAAATAACATCCTATCGATATATTTTTGCAGTTCGAGTGTTTTTGCAACTGCTAGGTGTACAGATAAGTTTTCACTGTATCACAATAATCTGATTTCAGAAGGAAGATGTGTTGACCACTGGAACAGGTGCCCCTGTGGGTCTGAAGACGGCCACTATGACCGTGGGTCCCCGGGGGCCGGTCCTTCTCCAGGACTTCGTCTTCACTGATGAGATGGCACACTTCAACCGTGAAAGAATCCCAGAGAGGGTAGTCCATGCCAAAGGAGCAGGTCAATCAACTTTTCTATGTCAGCAACTCCAATGCTTCTTTGCTAACAATATCTCGAAGATACAATGTATCTTGTTCATTGATTCATTTTATTTATATTTACATTTATATTATTTATGTACTTCGAAATTAATATTCTAGGTATGGCAACTATTTAATATGGTTTTAGAATATGCCAAATTGGCTTGTTTGTAATTTTATATCAAAATCAACACACACAAACACTGAGGATTAATGTAAATGGTCAAGATAACAACTCTTTGAAAAAAATATTGCACATAGTATTTTACTCATAGCAGTTTATAAGCATAGTGGTAATGAAATTAAATTGTATTTTCTGTATTTAGGAGCATTTGGATACTTTGAATGCACCCATGACATTACAAAATACACAAAAGCCAAGCCCTTTGAATTTGTTGGCAAGAAAACACCTCTGGCTGTTAGATTCTCCACTGTTGGTGAGTTTATTCATCAGATAAGTCTCATTTCTTATGATATTTCCACTGTTTATGTTTTTTCTGTTTTATTTGAATGGTGACTTTTCATTAAGGTAACAATGAATTTTTATGATATAATAATGTTCTGTTTTGCTTGATAAGGTGGAGAGAGTGGATCTGCTGACACAGCCCGTGACCCCCGGGGTTTTGCTGTAAAAATGTACACAGAAGAAGGAAACTGGGACATTGTGGGCAACAACACCCCAATCTTCTTTATCAGAGACCCTATGTTGGTACAACATGGGATGATTTTATGGAGTTCTTCTGCTTTACATTAAAAAAAAAAATCATTGCTTTGAAAACAGATGTTGTTATACACTATACATGAACCATGTCTTTTTCTTATTTGTTTTCTTATTTTGTAGTTTCCCAGCTTTATCCACACACAAAAGAGAAACCCCCAGACTCATCTCAAGGTCAGTTCTTTTTTTGATCAGTCATTTGAAGAAGAAACTCTGTATTTCTAGCAGCTCATTGATGTCCTCTGTACTCTCCCACAGGACCCCGACATGTTCTGGGACTTCATCACTCTGAGACCGGAAACCACCCACCAGGTGTCCTTCCTGTTCTCAGACCGAGGAACACCGGACGGTTATAGGAGGATGAACGGCTATGGCAGTCACACATTTAAACTGGTCAACAAGGAAGGCAAACCTGTGTACTGCAAATTCCACTGGAAGGTGAATTATAAAATCAGTGCAATATTTTTACTTATGCAAAAAAATATATCACTTAGTTTGTTTGGAGAACAAGCCTATTATTTAAATCAAGAGTTGCATTGGAACAGAATTTTGTATAAATCAATCTGTGATATACAACAGAAATATATTTCATAGATACATTGAAATTTTGATACTTTCAAAGTAATTATATGAATGTTATCCTTTAATTAAATTAAAGCATTTTTTTTTTATTATTACAGTAGATTTACTCTTGAAGCATGTAAGATATCCGAACCTCTCAATGTTATCTGTGTTTGTGTGTAGTGTGACCAAGGCATCAAGAATCTGATGTCAGATAAAGCTGCCCAGCTGGCCACAGACGACCCAGACTATGCCATCAGAGACCTGTACAACCATATCTCTGAGGGAGACTTCCCTTCCTGGAGCCTCAAAATCCAGGTCATGACCTTTGAGGAGGCAGAGAAATTCCGATACAATCCATTTGACCTTACCAAGGTACAGTGTTCTTTATTATCTTTTATTTACATACATGTATTTTGTCAGTAGAATATTGATTTTTAATATGAAGATAGTAAGATGGATATTATTTTAAATATGTTAAGGTAAAAAACACAGACCAGCTAAATTAATTTTATAAAATCTTGTACTGTTTTTTCTTGTTCTTAAGATTTGGCCACAGGGAGAGTTCCCCCTGATACCTGTGGGAAGAATGGTCCTGAATAGAAATCCAAAGAACTACTTCGCTGAGGTGGAACAAATTGCCTTCTCCCCTGTTCACATGATTCCTGGCGTTGAGGCCAGCCCAGACAAAATGTTGCAGGTATAGAAGCAGTCTGCAATGTAGTGTGTACAGAGTAATGAGTTCAAAGCTAAGAAGTTTTTAATCAAGTCTTTGTATAATGCTAACCTGTAGGGCCGCCTGTTTTCTTACTCGGACACACACAGACATCGCCTGGGCAGTAACTACCTGCAGATTCCCGTCAACTGTCCATTTAATGCTAGAACCAAGAACTACCAGAGGGATGGGCCACAGTGTGTCGATGACAACCAAGGTAGGGTACAAAGGAAATAGCTCTGTGACCTTGTTTGTTTTGTACAGGAACTGAAAGTGATATCTCCCAGCATGCACAGGGGTGGACCTCAAAATGATATCTCCCAGCATGCACAGGGTTGGCTGCAAAGGGATATTTCCCAGCAGGCACAGGGCAGGAACTTAAAGTGATATATACACTATAACAGTACTATGAAAGCCTTTTCAAGAACATACATATTGAGAGCTATGTCCTGTACTTGCTCATTGCAATGAACTTGTATTCTATTTCCATTTCAATCTTACACATCCAACCTACATCAAGGATACGGCACCTAGTCAGATTATTTTTCTCTTGCTAGGTGGTGCTCCTAACTACTTCCCTAACAGCTTTTCTGGACCAGTAGACAACCCCTCCAGTCTAGAGAGTGAATTCTCCATCAGCGGAGATGTCAAGCGTTACAACACGGCAGACGAGGACAACTACTCCCAAGTCGGAGTATTCTGGAGAAAGGTAATGTGTTCATTGTGTGCATTTCATGTACAGACATGCATTTCCTTTAATTTCATTGAAAAGATTAATGTTAATTATTGAGTCGGTTAGTCATGTATATAATTTCTTATTATGTGCAGTGGGCTGACTTACATTTCCTTTGTTTTTTTAAAACAAAATAATGATAATTCATCAGTCAGTCTATCATTCATGCTATTTCTCATTATTTGATTGGACAGGTTCTGAAGCAGGCTGAGAGACAGAGACTGGTCGAGAACATTGCTGGTCACGCAATCAATGCCTCAGACTTCTTACAGAAGAGAGTGGTCAAAAACTTCAGCCAGGCAGACCCAGAGTATGGGCAGGCCATTCAAGAGAAGCTTGACCAGCTCAAGGCCCAAAGAAAGGCCAAGGTCAGTCTCAAGGTCAAGGTCATATAGTAATGTTATGGTTATGAAAGTTTTTGCCACGGTTCATGACTCATGGAAGTAGGAAATGTTTTCTAAACTGTGTACATGTGCCTAAAATCAGGCGGTGTTAAGGTTTGATCATTCATAAAAAATTTTATCCAATCAATAATGGTTCAGCATTAAAATGTGATCTAAAAGTTCAAAGGCTGCAAGTATTTATTTGATTTTTATGTTTATACCTGAATATTGACCAACATGGAAAGCATTTCTGTTTGCTAACAGCTATCTTGTGTGTAATTCAAATCTCATTTTACATCCTGTGTTACCAAAAGTTTACAAATTCTTTTTCTGAAAATATCAGAAATCTGAATAGATAGCCATGATCAGCTTATCCATCATTGAAATTTCCTATTGAGGAAGTTAGATCATTTGTTTGCTGAAACTTAAGAATGTAATCTTCAACTTTACTGGTATTTCAAAGTATTATCTTTTGTTTATTGTCAGAGTGGGGTCTCTGCCCAGCTGTAGAGCAGTTCAACAGTTGCTGTTTGTGATATAGGGCTAGACAGTATTGATTCTTTACCTGACGGAGCTACACACCATCGATTAGACAATGTCATCATTACTATGAATATGATGTCATCTTCATTGTGACATCATCTACCGTGATTCATTGAGGACATCATCATGCTATTGTGACATCATCTACTGTGATTCATTGAGGGCATCATCATGCTATTGTTACATCATGTACTTTGATTCTGTAAGGATGATACAATGAAATCATAATGACCTTGTGATTCCAATATATTCTTCTGTGTTCGTATTATCATACCAGTAGTTAAAATCTTCTTTGAAATTATAATATATATGTTCATTTATACACTGAAAATGATATAAATAATATTTGAGTTATTATAATGAGCACTTTTACAGCTGTGTATTTAATTAGTACTAAGTTCATGTATGGCTATTGTTATGCCAAACTTTTGATTTTAATTATTTAGGTTTTCCTGTCAAGGTTTTAAATAGGTATGTATTTGAACATTGATTGATTGGCTTTGTATTGAAACAGGAAAGAATTAAAAACACATTTTTTGCCTTGCTCAAGTGGAGAGAAATAGACTTGATCCTGGAATTGTGATGGAGAACTTCCTTCCTGTATCAAACTACTATTTTACTGATTTATGTCAATTTACAATATATATTATTGAAATAATACTTATGTTTTCCATATAAGTACAATATATTTTAAGCTTTGTTATGTCATCTTTAAACTGTACTTACATATAGTTAACTATTGAAAGTGATGAATAAATGATAGACAATCTACAACATAGATCTATTTATTGATTTTAGTAAATAATCTTTGGAATAAATATATACACATGTATTAAACATTGTTTGGTCTTTTGACCATCAAGTGTAAATTCTACATCCAAATCATTACTTTCTGTAGGCCAAATCTTATTCCATTCACTGTTTTCACTTACCAGTATTAATACATTTACAATAAACATGATATGCAATCAGGGATCTATATACTTTTCTAAATGTCCCTGATACATGTACAATATATTTTTGATTTGCATGATTATTTGATGGCAGAACTTCATGGTCCCAATGATAATGATGGCAGAATCACCCATGACGTCAGGACAGGATTTTGAGGTAGTCCTCTTCACCTCGACAGGGTCTGGGGGTTGGGGCAATGTGAGATGAGGGTGGTGGCCTGTGTTGTCTGGGGGGTAACCGGTGACAGTTGGGGGGTTTCCTGTGATGAATTGGGGGTGTACTGGAGTGATAGGGATGAGGAGACAGAGGCTCAATGTTTACAGGGATTGAGAAGGTCTGACAGACTTTTGTCCTCTTTATCTCCAGCAGTTTGCGAACCCCCGTGTTGGCCCTCTTCCTCTGCCCTGTGGGAATGTCCCTGGGAAATGTTCTTTTGTTATGGCTCTCTTTTGCTGTTTTATATTTCTGAATGTACATGGCATGGTTTCTCTTCAGAGTATCAACGTAATCCAGGAAGATGTTGTCAAAATACATTTTGTGTGAATCCCTGTTGTCGGATTCCCCGCTGTCGTCACTATCGCTGCTGACGTCACTAGATGGCACGGACTCGGGGCTGAGAGCGTCCTCTCCAGGCAAACAAGAGTTGCATTGATTGGGGTCAATGTAATGGATTGGATCATTTATATCCACGCTAGGACTGGCCATTCTCTCTCGACCACACGGTGGCGGTGCATCATGAGGTAATTTAGGGGCCTGTTGAACCGGTCTGTGTCGTCTGCTACGACGGACTGAGCTTTCCAGTTTTACATTCGACCAAGTTGATCCATGATTCAAGGCATAATCGTAGTCCATATTGACACTCTTCCCGCATCTCATGGGCAAATCACAGGTATTATATCTGTAAAACATCAAGCATAGTTTACGCAAAATACTTAATGTGACAGACAATGTTCGTAACAAATGGACTAAAATATCATAGTTAATGACGTAAAATGTAATCAGATGTAATCTTACTATGCAACGAAGCGTCGTAAAAAACAATGTAAATAGAGATCCGTGGATATCTTGAAAACCAGAAAGCATTGTCTGTTCTATATACACACCCTTTCCTACTTCTCCGACGAGTCAAGGTATCTAGCGTTTGGTGGTGAAGATAGTTCTCGTATATCCACGTGCCAGATATCGTCTGCGTGCTTTTGTGGACGCTACAGAGTCCCAGTATTCTCTTTTGATCTGTGAACACACAACATGGCTTTTATAGATTATTTTAAAACGAAACCAACTCCGATGCACCGTGAGGTACGCAGATCACGTTCTTGCAATTGTTATTATCAAGTATATATAACTGTAGCATCGGGGTATCACGGCAAGTAACACTTATTAAAGTAGTCACAATTCTTATAAAACCTGATTATAAAAGAAGTACCGGAGTGATAGATGATTTGCATACGTACCATAGTTGAGAATTTCCTCTTGACTTTGGTAGATCTCGCATCCACTGCTTACTTCCTCGACAGTCACGCTTTCTGTGCTTTGGTGCCCATACACAGGATTCTCTCGTGACGTCTTGGACTGCACTTCGTGAACTTCGTACTTCACACTGCAGCAGAGAACGCTTCCACACTTCCTGTGTGCGCAATGAATGACAATCTTACAAATACTAAAAAATAACATTGTGTACTTTGCAATTCTTACATACTGGTTAGTATTCCTAGTTAGTTAGAACGCAAAGTTAAATATTGTGACGGTACATTTGCTTATTACTCACAACTTTCTCTTGCGGTATTTCCATGTCACCAGGAAGATTATGAATACAACACAAACAGCCGCCAGTACCCCTGTAAACAACAGATTAAGCTACATCTATATACCCTAAAACGGATTTTTTTCTGAGGATGCATTCACATGTATTTGTATTTTGATTCCTAATATGCACTCTTTGCGATTTTAGGTATTGCGAACCTTAAAATGACGGCTTTCAAGATAACCGAAAACATATTTAAATATGATTGTGTTTTCTATAGTGGAGATGATACCGTAAAAGTTTACAAAAATTGCGTCCTGAAGAAAAATCCAGTTATACGTTAAAGCTTTACTGTAATCAGAAAGAAAACGTTACTGTGATCAAAACATTTAGGTTGCATCGCATAGTGACTGCATCAACTTGATACAGTCAATAGGCCAACCGTACTGTTCAACGTTACCAAAAGGTGTCAGTGTAAACCGTTCAATTTATCGTTTGTTAAATGAAAGCTAAATAAAACAGCTTTAAGTAATGCAAATTTTGCTCACGATTTCGGTACTTACCCAATACGTAGTTAAGATCTAAACATAACTGATGCTTTTTGTCCGCTTTATCCAACCGTCTGTCACGGTGTCCTTTCGATTTCATGGTCTGTGTCAATTCACCGTGTTTCTCTCCAATACCTAACTCAATAAAACGGCCAGAATCATGCACAGAAAAATAGCTCCGAAACAATCAGTTCCTCGCCATTTTGTCAACGAATCTATCACTGAGTTTTCAAAATCAATTGAATCTATAGTCAATATTTTTTATCTCACCCTTTTCCATAGTTCCTTTTTTTGACATATGAGTTTTGCTTCAGTTTCCTGATATGGTATTTATAAACTGCAATATACTTAAACTAAGGCTGTATTGTAGGTTATGAATATCCTCTGATATACGGAAATTAACCCACAATAGGATTATATCGTGACTGAATGTTCTGAAAATATCATTTTCTATTTCATCGTTGCATTTCATGATACGGAAGTTAGGTCAGCTGTTTGCTGATATTTAAGAATTTCACTTTTCGTTTAATCTTTACAATTATGTATTTTTTGTTGATAAATTTTTCTCTCCAGTTGTGGAGAAAGACGAACACTTGGAATTTTATTAAATAAAGTTAAATAAGTTCTTAAACTTACTTATGTATATGTAGTTGAACAGCACCGTTGCGAGCTGTTGCATAATAACAACCATGGCATTACAGACTCTAAAACTTTGATGTCATCATAATAATGATACTAGTTTGATACGATGTACTTTGATTATGTGAAGTTGCTGACATTATAATGACATTGTGATAGCTTTATTCTGGGTAGATGTTCTCCCTTTAATTTGAGTTTAGTTTAGCTTCTCTTAAATCAAACCAAACTATCAATTTCTTCTTGACTCATTAAATGATTTTTCGAATAATATTTATGAGCAGGTTTATAAATATTATGTATTAGTTTTTGCAATGTCTATTTCTAATTAATTGGCCTTTTGATTGTAATTATTGAGATTTTCCGGAAAATTATTATGAATAACTATAAATGCTGACTAACTATGAAATATTGGTCCAGGTTTAGATATTCATGATAACCTCAAGTGGTTTATTCCGATACCAATTCATATCCATCAGTATAAAAAAATCCCTTCGAAAGGTCGAAAGATTAATTACACATATTATGCATTTTCACATACATTTTAATTCGTCCTTTTAAAAAAAATCATAAACTTATCAGAACTGAGTCTTACATTTTACTGGGAATGGTGTCATCTACAGACCATATTTATATATTGACCAAAGGAGCCATGTGGTTCATAGGTACATAATACACACAATTAACTGGATAATGGCGGAGGATTCATGATATATAACAGATGGGCTAACAATGTATACTATTATTGATATGTAATATATACGTAAGACAGATAACATATCATAAGGAATGAAAAGAACCTGGACACGATTTGAGATGAAAATTTTATTTTCAATTTTTATGTTTAAAATGGTTTATTTTGAATGTTTCACCAGAATTTGAATGTTAGAAGTCAAGTTACAAGCGAGATACAGAGGAAAGAAGTCGTTGTTATGTAAACAAAGCTCGAGTCTTATAATTATAGTATTTGTTTACAAATAATGTAAAGAAATTACCAATTCTTTGACAAAATACCACGTGGCAAACAAGATAAACTGATTCAATGTGTTCATAATTACGGAATAAGGAATCATTCTTTGAGTATTATGAGGTGATAATTTCGGTCAGGGCATGATCAAATCCAATAAAGCCCGAAGGGCTTTATGATAGATTTGATCATGCCCCGATCGAAATTATCACCTCATAACATTCAAAGAATGATTCCTTATTACTTATATTTATATAATGTTCAGCAGTTGTACGATTAAATATTATAATATTAATTATGCAAACCCGCTTGCGCCCCCAACAATACGTCGTTTGAATTTATTGGGCTGTACAGTACAAAATCGATTCGTAGTGTTATCATAGAAAAAGACACAGAAAAATGTAAATATATAATTTTATCAACATCAAAAAGCAAACATAGACTGAAACTGATTTTTTCTGAACTTGTGTAACATGAAAAATGTATTTAAAGTCAAAGATTTCTGAACATAACTAGATTTTAGATTTAAAATGTACCAGCTGCTATGAGAACATGTTTCGATTTTTTTTTTCTCAGTTAGATAAACGTGCGTGATAGTTTGTATTTGTGGTCAACAAATTAACCATCAGATTTACCTTTTAAATTTTAGATAGGATTTTAGCCATAAACTATTATTTACTTAATAAAAAATCCTAATATTTTGCTATTTGTTAACAAATCATTGATTACAAATGACTCATTTTTCCAGTGGTCAGTATGCCATCCAAATCATTACATTTTGAAAATCTCTCTACATTAACTGTTCACATATTGTTAATTTTTACGTTTACAAAATGTATGAATTATTTTGACTTGCAGTCTTGTAGAGTACATTATAATTGACCAAACAATTTCAGGGCCCACAATAGAAGAATCCCCGCGATGACGTCACGACAGGATTTTCAGGTAGTCTTCTTCAGTTAGACAGGGCCTTGGGGTTGTTGCGGTGTGACAGGGAGGTGCTCTGCGATAACTTTGGAGCGGCTTGCGGTAGCTAGGAGGTGTTCTGTGACGACTCGGGGATGTGTTGTGGTAATAGCTAGACCCAACAGACGTAGCATCAATGTTTACGGGGACCGACAACGCATGGTGGACATTCGTCTTCTCCATCTCCAGCAGTTTGAGAACCCCCGTGTTGGCCCTCTTTAGTCTCGGCTTGGTGGAAACGTCGCAGGAAAATGGTTTTGGGCACATTTTTTTATCCGATTTATACTTTTGAATGTACAATTCATGATTTCTTCTCAGAGTATCAACATACCCAAGAAGGGTTTCGTCAAAATACATTTTGTGTGGATCCCCGTTGTTGTCGGATTCCCCGCTGTCGTCACTATCGCTACTGACGTCAAAACATGGAACGGATGCGCTCTCTGGCGGTAGATAAGAGTTACATTGGTTTGGGTCAATATAATAGACAGGATCGTTTATATCCAAAGCAAGAATAGACAATTTCTCTCGACCACCAAGTGGCGGCAAGTCACGTGATGATCTTGAAGTTTGGTGGGCCGTTTTGTATCGTCTGCTTTGCCGTCTGTTGTATACGTATGTGCTTTGTTGTTTATCGTTCGGGCGAGTTGTTTCATGATTTGATGCGTAGTCATAGTCGTATTCCAAACCTACATTCTTTCCAAATCCAACTACTGCATCATATCTTAAAAACATTGAGCAAACGTAAATTACATGTATATGATATCTTACTGTTATAGTGACAACATCTGAAACATAGATATGTTATCATATTTAGTCAATGGTTTATGCGATATTATACAATTTTATTGTTATTGTCTTGATTGACGGATCGACGCGTTTGCTATACACACCCTGTCCGACCAACCACGCCATCTAGCGTTTGGTGAAGATAGTTCTCGTAAATCCACGTGCCAGATATCGTCTGCGTGCTTTTGTGGACAGTACAGAGTCGCAATAGTCTCTTTTGATCTGTAAAACATACAACATGATTTTGTAAATTTGAGATGCAGACTTATTCGGACGTTGTAATGAAAGCAGCTAAACGAGGCCCAAAACCATTGATGACCTTAACTTTGCCTTGATCATCAATGGTTTTGTCGACGTGACCCTTTCAAAGGTTTACATCGCATGCAAATATTTTTTAATGCTTAATAACTAACCAATGAAACCACAAATTTACAGTTTGTATGCTTACCATAGTTGAGAATTTCCTCCTGACATTGGTAGATCTCGCACCCTGTTGGGGCCTCCTCTACAGGCACGCTCTCCATGCTTTGGTGCCCATACGCAGGATTCTCTCGTGTCGTCTTTGACTGTAGTTCATGGACTTCGTACTTTACGCTACAGCAGAGGACGCTACCGCACTTACTGTGTAAAGATTGAACATCACTGAGTCTTACAGCGCAAAGATTGAACATCACTGAGTCTTACAGCGCAAAGATGGCGTTGACGTTTTGTACTTTTATTTACAAATTCTTGAATTTATTGAGGATCATTACTGACGAATTACTTACAATTTTCTCTTTCGGCATTTCCAAATCAACAAGAAGATAATAGATAAAATCAACAGAGAAGCTAGAACACCTGTGAAAAAGAAATTGAGTATAAAAATCAAAATCAGTGTTACAGTACACAGAATAATAAAACCAGCCCAGGGATTGAATTTTGTAAGCATGCAACCAACAAAAACGGCAAGAAGTCCTATAAATAACTGATCAAATGATACAGGAACTACGAATTAAAATTAAGTACTAGTGCATGTGTACTGTTTACAACCAATCAATTGCTGTAAACGTTCTTGTAAACATCCTATCAAAACTGCTAAAAATATTAAAACTAACGAATAAAATGCTCCTAGAACTAATTAATATAAACAAACGAAGCAGTGCCGCACGAATTCCTGGGAACAATAGTCATTAAACAATAGTCGTTAAACAATAGTCATTAACCGACTTAAAGGGGTCTGTGTTATGTTTAAACAAATCAGTGCATTTTTAGTGCATTATTAGTGCATGCTTGTTGACGTCACTATTTGGTCATTGTTTACCGCACTGACACTGACCGATAACATAGTGTAGATTCACACAGTATTCTCCCATATCCCCCGTCCGTCCCTGGTGCTTTGACGAGCTCCTAGGTCAGCGTTTTACTTTGTTTCATCTCTTAAAAATAACGTATATTTAACGTTCAGGAACATCAGATTCAAGCAGATTTCATTTTTTAAATTGTATTTATAAAAACCTACACATTGAATGTTTGTCTCCTAATATATAATGGCACTTTTCATAATTGCTTTTTAAATCAGTTAATTTATATAAGTTTAACGTTACTAATTACTCACTCTTCTGAGAGTTCCTCGATGCCTGTAGCCCCGGATCTATTATATGATACTGTACTAGGCAAGTGACTATATTGCATATTTTTAATGTCTTCTCAATCTGATACATGGTAAAACGAAAACTGGCCTCTTCTGTCTTCTTATTTTATTTGTGACTTCACCCTGGATAAATGGAAAGAAAAGCTTGCTTTGATAAAGGAGACTTTATTCACAATTGTCTGCCTTATGAAGAACATCTTTGTTGATACCCTGATGATATAACCGTTATGTCCTGTGCTAATGTTTTATCAGGATCAGTTACAATCAAGCAGTTGTTAGAGATTTTCAGGGTTTTGCTTTCGGTAACACATTATATTCGCTGTTTTTCTCTCGATGGACACTTTATTTCTGATTTCGTGCCATCTTTTAGTAAACACCCTTCCGACAACTGAGTACAATAAAAATATTTTTTCTTTTAAGAGGCTGCATGGTCAACATATTAACCATCAGATAGGATTAGATAGGATAATTTTAGCCATGCATAAACTATTATTTAGTGAAGAATAAATCCTAATATTTTTGCTTTAAAATTTTAACATTTCCTTATACGAGGGTCAATCAAAAAATACGAAGACTTTTGCCATAGCTATGTTATTTAACGTCATGTTATTACTAAATTTAGCAGACATAATTAAGCAATTGTTTCAAACAATTTGAAATAAAAAAAATTAATATATTCCTTTATTTCTAAGAATTATTAAGAATCTAATCCTGCAAAAATGAGGTCACGGCGCACGGTCAAACTTTGTGTTCTGTCAACAATAAACCATATTATGTTGAAAGTAATTATATCTCTATAAATTGAGCTTAAAACCAATTAATATTGAAACCTAAAATTAAGAATTGTCATGATATCCTATGTACCAAATAGCGACGGGATATATAGATTCTATGAACATCTATCAGTAACTAAAGACATATAGTCTTCTTTAAAATTGACTGAAAACATTGGCGCAACGAAAAGTATAAACAGTATGGATTTAACTCGGGGGGGGGGGGGGGGGGGGGCGATACAAACTGTGAAATTGGTGGAAAAAATAAGTCAAACATTCTTAGCACATTTGTTTTTAACTCTAACACATTTTGTGGGGGTTGTGGTAAATGTATTTTGAACATCAAGCACTATAATGAAAAAGAGTAGAATCTCCGTAAATATTTGATCAAAAGAATAAACAACGTCATCTGACATTCAGCGATTTTCTCACTGTAAATGAAGAGACATGCAGTAAAAATATGAAAACTTCGACGAACTAGCTTATGATTTTCGAACATATGTGAACAAAATAGATGTCAAGTGATATGGTGCCGATTTAAATTGTATGGTGGAAAGCACAAAAGACTCAGGGAGATATAAAGATTGAATATTTCTATTAACTGTACGTGCGACATTTTTACGTCATGTTTTCAACGTTACCGTGCGCCGTGTAGACAAAATATGTTGATATTAAAATCGGGTAACAAAAATACATTTTCATTAAATGGAATGAAACTTCGTATATCAATAAAATAAGTGTTGTTGCATAAATTAATCTGTTAGCAATGACTTTAATGAAAAATATGTGATAAACAGGCACATTGTCTTCGTATTATTGATTGACCCTCGTATGTACGCAGAGCTCTTCTTCTAAAGGATATTAATATAGTCTAAAAATATCCACTCTTTTAAAGAGACATGGTGACTCAAAAACCCATGATTTAGCAAATATCGAATTTTTACACGATTTCCACTTTTTTTTTTATTTATTAAGTGTTGAGCCAACACAAAAATATCGAGTTTCCCTTCCGCTTTATAGCCACGCAAACGCAGGGGAATGTAAATAATGCAGCGTGGCATATATCATGCGCTAGTGGACTCTCATTGAAACCTGATGTCTTCAAGAACTATAAATTTATTAAGATGTACTCTCTATGAATGCATATTTCTTACCACAGACATCGAATAGCTTCACATTCAAATTCTTTTCTCAGTGTGTCAATCCCATCAGGACCCATGTAACTATTTTTAGACAGCAATCGCAATCACTTGACCTAAAATCAATGTCCAAAACAACTCCGTTTGTTTAATGTGCGTTTTCCGGATGAGTTATTATTGACTTGTAAACTGATAGATGATGACTTATGACGCGTGAAAATTTCCGTATGATGAAATTCAGTATATTTTTTCTAATTTCTGTTGTCATAATCAAAAAGTGAAAATTAATGTATTTTGAGTCACAGTGTCACTTTAAAAGATGTTTGGCTAATTAGAACAATAATACGTATATCATTGCACATCACAGATCCAGAGCTCCGTTTTACATGTAATTTTTCCACAGTAAACTTTTTAATTCACCTGAACCAAAGGTTCAAGTGAGCTTTTCTGATCACCCGTTGTCCGTCCGTCCGTCTGTCCGTCTGTCAGTCTGTCCGTCTGTAAACTTTTCACATTTTCGACTTCTTCTCTAAAACCACTGGGCCAAATTTACCCAAACTTTGTACAAAGCATCCTTATGGAAAGGGGATTATAGTTATTAATTGTTGAAATAATGGGCATAACCCTTTTTAAAAGGGAGATAATTTCGAAACAGTGAGTATAGGGTATGTGTTTTTAAAAATCTTCTTCTCAAGAATCACTGTACCAGAAATGCCAAATGTAGCACGCGCTGAAATTAACATTTGACATCGGGATATTTTTAGACATGGTAAACAGAGGCACGCTAAACATCAATGAGGTATATAATAGAGGAAACTCACAATAACATTAGATTCTGGAAATATTTTCGTATTGTATCCTCATATTCAAATTATGAACCTGTGAAATTTGTTCAAAGACTGTTTAAAGCAGAAAGAACATAATTTGTTTTTGAACTTTGAAATTTCTTCGATTTTTGAAACCATGATGAGTTATTGTATTACAGATGCATCACTACATGTACGTATTTTATAAGGAAATATACTGAGTATACATTCACATGGTGATGTAAAAATTGCAAATAAAAATATATTTGTTTGGTTTCTTTTTAAAGCAGCAGTTGCATATGGACAAATTTATTAAGCAATCAAGAGATTAACACCAGACTATATAATTCATTTACTTTTTTTTTATTCTGATATTATTTGATATACGACTATTGGTACAGAAATTCAAATTAATGATATCTGTATTAAAGAAAATGTCAGCTCGACACAATTGTGGCCGTTCCGGCCTTTGATACATGTATATAGTGTATATTCTAAATTGTGAACATCGTGACCCCTGGGCCAAAACTGGGGTTCAAAGTTTAACATAGAAATACATAGGAAAATGTTTAAAAATCTTCTTCACAAGAACCACTGCACCAGAAATGCCAATATTTACACAAAAGCTTGTACAGTATATATAGTGAAGATTCTAAATTGTAAAAATCATTACCCCCGGACCAAAACTGGGGTCCCAGGTGGGGTTCAAAGTTTAACATAGAAATACATACGAAAAATGTTTAAAAAATTTCTTGTCAAGAGCCACTGCACCAGAAATGCCAATATTTACACAAAAGCTTGTATATATAGTGAAAAAATCGGGACCACCAGGCCAAAACTGGGGCCCCAGACGTGGTTCAAAGTTTAATAACATATATAGGAAAATGTTTAAAAATCTTCTTATCAAGAACTACAATGCAAGAGTTTGGGATATTACTATGTATACATCCTTGGCTATTGTAGATTCTAAATTGTTCAAATCGTGACCACCGGACTAATACTGGGGCACCAAGAGGGGTTCAATGTTTAACATACATAGATAGATAGATAGATAGGTAGATAGGTAGGTAGGTAGGTAGGTAGATAGATAGATAGATAGATAGATAGATAGATAGATAGATAGATAGATAGATAGATAGATAGGAAACATGTTTAAAAATCTTCTCGAGAACTACAATGTTACTGTTTGTGAGATTACTATGCAAGGATCCTCAAATAGTGAAGATTCTAAATTGGAAAAGCCGTGACCCCAGGACCAAACCTGGGGCCATGAAGGGGTTCAAAGTTTAACACAGAAGTATATAGGAAAAGTGTTTAAAAATCTTCTTCTCAAGAACTATAATGCTACAGTTTGTGAGATTACTATGCAAGCATTATTAAATTGTGAAGATTCTGAATTGTTGAAGCCGTGACCCCCCAGACTAATACTGGGGCCCCAGAAGGGGTTCAAAGTTACCAGAAATATATAGGGAAATTTTTTCTTCTTCAAAACTACAGTGCAACAGTTTGTGGGATTACTATGCAAGCATCCGTGGCTATTGTAGATTCTAAATTGGTAAAATCGTGACCCCCGGACTAATACTGGGGCCCAAAGAGGGGTTCAAAGTTTAACATTGAAGTAAATAGGGAAAATGTTTAAAAATCTTCTTCTCGAGAACTACATTGCTACTATATGTGAAATTACCATGCATACAACATATAATAATGTAGATTCCATTTTTTAAAAATAGAGACCCCTGGACTAGTACTGGGGACCCAAGACGGGTTCAAAGTTTAACGTAGAAGTATATATGGAAAATGTTTAAAAATCTTCCTCTCAAGAACTACAATGCTTCACTTTGTCAGATTAATACGTAGGCATCCTAAAATAGTGTAGATTCTAAATTTAAAAATCCGACCTAAAATCGATCTAATACTTGGGCCCCAGAAGGGGTTCAAAGTTAAACATAGAAATATAGAGGGAAATGTTTAAAAATCTTCTTCTCAAAAACTACAATGCCTCAATTTGCGATATTACTATGCAAGCATCCTTAAATAATGTAGATTCTACATTAATAAAGCTGTGACCACTGGACTAATACTAATACCAAGAGGGGTTCAAAGTTTAACAGAAATATGTATAGGAAACATGTTTAAAAATCTACTTCTCGAGAACTACAAAGCTACAGTTTGTGAGATTAGTGTGCAAGGATCCTCAAATAGTGTATACTCTAAATTGTTAAAGGCAACCATAAACCCCGGACCAATACTGGGGCTCCAGAAAGGGGTTCAAAGTTTAAAATAGAAATAGCATATTATGCTACGAAATAGAATGTTACAAGGAACTGTTGTTCAGGTGAGCGATGTGGCCCATGGGCCTCTTGTTTTCTATAGTTTGCCAGTCATGTGAATTTCAAAGCACGTTTTTACAAAGACTTTGGGTTAATTTTAACATAGCAATACTTGTACTCAATAAACACGCGCCTTGAATTGTACCTACCGGGAAATATACGTAAAAATTAAACAAATCCTATTCTTTTAGCATGAAAAAAATTGTTTTAGAATATCCTTTGCCCTGATCCCTATGCATTAATAATACAAAGGCAAAATTTTAAAATCAAATTAAATGGCTCAAATTTTGAATTAACAAGTAAATTAATTTCTGTCATGTTTATGTGGCTGAGTAAGATATGACTAGAGCAGACTCGGGTATTTAGCATCGGTTTTGAAAGGGAGCAAACTTATCCGCCATATCTTGACAAGCAAAAAAACCAAAAACACCCTTCCCCCGATTTGATGCTACGTGCCTGTAGAGCTAGCAATATCAGTCTTCTGTACTGCAAGGTGCGCGCCTATATTTGTACCCGATATATCAAAATACTAGTATATTATCCTAGGATTGACAGATACCATGATGACCCGTTGGTTACACCAGAAGAAGCCACTGAACTACCCGGATATAAAACCAAACGGATACACCAAATTATGAGGGACTCACCAGATCTGAACCATGGACCAGACTGGACCAAAGTGGGAACCAGCTCCAGGACCAGGACCTATCCTGGCATTAGAGTCATCTGTGAGCATATCAGTGCCTTTCGTTGCAGCTTTGATTGTCAATTTATGCAACTATCTATGCTGTGTAGTGGAGTTGTCGTTTGGAGCTACCGGTAAGCTATTTTGGAAGTACATCATGTTAACATGTGCTTCATCTTTCAACCGATCAAATCGTTTTGTCAATGACTTAAATAAAACATCCAGAATAAATTTTAATTTGGTGTTTCATGTAGGTTATGAATGTATATGTTTCAGAGAGAGAGAGAGAGAGAGAGAGAGAGAGAGAGAGAGAGAGAGAGAGAGAGAGAGAGAAAACGTGATTTGAAATACTTGTCATTGTATTATCCTGTAAATGACAAGTAAAGAAACAAACATAGAACAGTTCTTTTAATTAAAACGACAAACATCACATTGAGGCAAATCGTAGATCGATTCCAATAACTTTCTTTGGTTTTTTGCTGGAATGGCTTTGGTGTGTGTAGTCGGTCAGTTCCAGGGGTTGAGTATTTGGAAGTGTTGGAGATATTCCCTTGGGTGGAGTCTTAGATATTTTCTGGGTCAGTGCCTGGGACTGTCCCTGGGAAAGTCCTAATGGTAGCTGTTGTAAAGATCTGGAAAACTTTCGATTTTCTCTTTCCATACAAGAAGCACAAAACCTCTTCCCTAACACATCACAGAAATGCCGTCTCTCTTTCTCTGCGTCTGAGGGTTTGAAACACTTGGGATCTCTGTTGTTTCGACGTACGTATTGTTTTGTAAACATTTTAGAAACGTAAGCTGTCCTACACTCCCTGCAGGCGAAGTACTTGGAATAAACACTGGGTATGTAGAGTTCGTCTCTCTCGAATCTGGACACGACTGGCTGGCGGTAGATATCGTCCAGAACGTATTGTTTCTCTCGAACCTTATCCTGGTCCACGGTGAGAAGGTCCCCAACCCTCGGGCTTTCTGAGGGGGGTAGCGCCACGGAATCTTCCCTGTGGGATAGAAGAACGAACATGTCACTTATCGTTGGGTTATAGAGCCCCGTCTCCCTGGCCTCGGGACTGGTTCTGTATCTCCCTCTTCCGTCGTCACCCACGCCCCACGTTATATGACGTCGGGTTGACGACAGCGACTCGGTGGGAAATAAACGCTCATGATTTCCCGTTGGATCGGGGGAAGTTTTGGCGTTTCTTGACGTTGACGTCTGCCACTGGAATCCGAAACGTCGGGGTGATTTCTGAGGCTGACTCTGAACACTTTCTTTGACGTCACTGACTGGTTGAATTCCAGTGGCAAAGTTTGGCAGACGGATTGGTTGTCGTGGAGGAATGAAAGTCCTTCTGTTCTGTGACATGCTTCAATCTAAGGCAAGAAACCAGGACGACTACAGATGCTTTGAAAACTTATAATTGATTTCATGCCCAGCTATGTTATCTGTAAAGAATCGAAAAATTAGAGTTGATAACTCTATAAAAATTTAGTTAAAGTCGTAAAACTTAGTATGAAAAGAGAGTATCGCAATATACTGGGTTCCTTATCACTGGAAAACAGACAAACAGAAATGTCGATTTTCGTGCGCTTTGAATTCTAACAACGGTATTGTCAATAAAACCAATAAGTATAAGATTGACTCGTCCATCGCCAATCTTATTACAATTTCTCCAACCATCGGAGACACGGGAAGTATTATATATTCACAGAATGTTTCTATACAATTCGCATGTAAACATTGCTACAATACATTAAGTGTAAAAGAAATCGTAAAAATAACTTTACAAATAAATAATTTAATTACTATTGTAAACAGGGTCATGTTTCTTCAAAATGGAGAGGACAATTGACTTTGTGATTATATGCGTCGTGGAAATTCTGCTATAATATTGAATTTTCAAGACCCTTCATCAATGCCGATTTTAGGTGACATATTTACTTGTACAGTTTTATGACCTCAAATAGACAGTCTTATTCATTAAATTGAAAATTACCTGAAGATATGAAACATTTCTCTGGTATGGAATCCCGCTTAATGCTATTTCAGCTATCTGATTAAAAATTAGACTTGTAAAACCGCTCCTCTAGATAATACGCTATACATCAGGAGCCATTCTAATTAGATTGATTCAATTGCCAACTGTTAACTACTTACTGCTAAATGCTTGCTTGTTGATTGCTTACTAGTATTATGTTCTCGCTTTTGCAATTCCAGACTGTTTTTATAGCAAAAATAATGTTGTTCTATTTTTTTTCTTCTGGAAAATACTGGAAAATAGTTCTCCTCCCTAAGCATATTACAACAATGATTGCAGGGCAGGGTAATCAATTTTTTGGTCATAATTATTTTTAACAATATATAGTTCAAGTTTTTGTATACACTAACTGCCTTTGTAATAGCATTTATTTTAGCGTTGATCGTGCACATGGTTATTTAATATGTATAACCTAGCTTCGCCTATCCTTACCTCATTAATGCAATAAACCAACGTAACAACTGCATTCTGGGAAGCAATTTGGATGCAGGCGGCCTAAGAAAAGCTCGGTCAATGTTAGAATTTAGATCCACTTGGTCAATCAAATGGCAGTCAGAAGAAAAAGTTACTTTAGAGTTAAATACGTAAGTAGCCGGCCCGGGGTAAGAGTAGTCATTTCAATAGCCTTTGAATAAACAGTTTGTTCGCAATCAACAGCTGAAGTGTTTGTCTTTGATTATGGCTGTTGTTACACCGAATACATGGTATGTGTTTTGATGTATCGACCTATCCAGATGTGAATTCCAACAGGTTCCAGTTGTGTCGATATCGGATTTTAATTAATAAAATTTGCGCTGGAGTTAAATTTGACCGTTCTAATTTTGATATATTATTTGAAAAGGTTACTTGATATGCGTTGTTCATTTAAATGTTCTTTGCCTCATTATACTTCTGTATTGCATGTTTCTATATTAAAGCAAAATAAAACAGAATCTAGATCTCAGACTTTAAATTGCGACTATTTCGTTGCGGCTCTTTTCTCTTTGATTTCTAGCACAGAACACAAAACCTGATAATCTTAGCAAATCTTAGATAAGAAAAATATTATAGTAGCTAATATAATCTATCAAAGAATCTATTAATTTTAGCATTCATACTTTCACTTACCCCATACAATGGTACATGATTAATTGTTCCTGCAGATATCTAATTTCTTATCGGAAATGTTCATCAATTGCAACCTCGTAAACCTATCGACTTGAAGTAGAATGATTCATTCCTGTAACTGTGGTCTCCTTATTTGTCAGAACATGGAACCATTCTTATGTAAAACTCCACGTACACCCCATCGAACCCAACCCGGCTCCCCGCCACTGAAGAACACTGGGACTGCAAAGATTTTTTTTTCAAAATTCAAATTTGAATTTCAAATCTGAAACTGGAAGTTTAAATATATCATGTTTTTTTTTTAAACATCGAGATACTCAGTGACCCCCGACGAGTTAATATCTCATTAAATAATGTATTCTAAAGATAAGTCAAGAATTCATTTGAATTTGATTTGAATCAGACACAGTTATCAATCGGATTTGTTTGCATACTTGATTGTGTCAGGACCCATTTGTGATTTAGACACCGCGGGTCTGTATTTAAAGCCTGGTGTAATTTGACAATCTGGACGTGTGCAGGTTCATGTAAATCACTTCTAGCCGCCACAGACTTTAAATACACAAAACACCAGGCTTAAACGTTCATGAACCGAAAGACATGTCTTGTTTGTGAATATTAATGTCCTTTAATCAGGAAAGCAAACGTAATCAAAAGCAGGCACATGGCAGTGATTCTTTTGGAAGGTGGTGGTAACCACATTAAAAAGAAAAAGCCAAGGAGAGAGAGAGAGAGAGAGAGAGAGAGAGAGAGAGAGAGAGAGAGAGAGAGAGAGAGAGAGAGGCTGGTTGGTCAACAAATTAACCTTTATATCTATCTTGAATTTTTTCATTGTTAAGCAAAGAAAATTTTCATATAATTTAACTTCAAAATATGAATGTTTTCCTATATCTTTATACAGATCTCTTCATCTTAAGTAGATTTATATAATTTAATGGACACGACCATCGAACCCTCTTGGAAAGACAAAAATACCCCCCCCCCTTTTCCCAACCTTTTATTTTCATCGGGCTCGATATTCCATATTCATTGGAACGAGGTCCGGTTTGTGAGCGAAACGCGAGATTCTATAAAATCTATTTTTAAAGTTCTGCTTTATATTGTCTTCTGTTAACGATGATTTTGTCATAGAAAAAGAAAATCATATACCATACAAGAAATGTCAATATCCATGTTTGGTGTTCATAGTGCATGAATTCACAATGCTCACCGGCATATGATTATTAGCCTATCATCTGATCACATCTAACAGTCTAAGAAATACAGACCTGTAACCTACTATAATAGAGTCTATGTAACCTCTTTTATTTATTTTCGGATTACAGTAACTGCGAGAATGTCAGAGCGTGGCAATGTGGCCACTCGAGCCCGAGCCTGCACGGAGACGTATCAGTTCGGACCGTGGAACATGTTGTCTGTAAAGAGCCACATACTGACCTCGGAGGGACCAGCCAGGCAGAGGTAATCACTAATAGATGCAGGAAATTACTACTAGAGGGGGAGGGTGACATATCAGGAACTTGTAACCTGACTGATGCTCCGTTATCAACTGGTTGTCATGTGTATAGTTTAAGAAACATTACAAATTGTTTTGGACGGCCAAAGTTTTGTATGGTCCAGCCAGAGAATAGTTGTGAACTCTACCCACTGAATTTGCACATTCAGGAAACTGTATATGCACCTGAATATATAAGATTCGCTTATGCTTATGCACTGACTTTATACTGAATTGTTCCACCCTTTCAGGTTTGAGTCCCAGCTAGAGCTGCCACAGGTCCCGGAGATGATTTTTGCTGACAACGTTTTACGAGTGGTCCATTCTGACGGTTATGGGATTGAGTTTAAGGCGTTGGATGCATTGAAGGGAGTAGACGCCCGTCACGATCCTCTTAAGGTGGCTGTGTCTCAGGCATGGAGGGAAGCCAGGTCAACTCATCTTACTATCTTTTAGTGTCAAATCAACACTGGATCTTGAACCATATCAGTAAAATTTATGAAATGAAAAAAGAAACAAGTAAAACCAATGTAGCGAAAGATTTGGATCTTATTAGAAATTCTTTTTGTCTACTTAAAAGGGTGTGGTTTAGATATTTCATATTGATTTATTTGCAGTTTTGTGTGAATCTTCTTAAAATATTTCTGGTTTATTTCTCTCAAAGAACTTTGTTGTTGTTGGATAATTTATATGTTTAAAATTTTCTAGAAAAATAAGATTGATACCGTTCATTTTCAGGTCCGACTGTGAACATATCAATGATGTTGTGAAGCCATTTGATTGGACGTTTACAACAGACTACAAAGGAACCCTCATTGAAAATGCGGACAAAAAGATCACTGTAAATATCAAGGGTCTTCTTTTTATGTCCTTTCGACATGTAGAAGAAGACAGAATATTTTACAATTGTTTTGCATATTTGCATAATGAAGTTGAAAACAACTCGGGCTTATTTTATCCAGGTATCAGAGACAACAGAGAGAATAGACATAGAGAAGCTGAAGGTTCGGGAGAAGATCCTGTTTTACGAAGATATGCTCTTGTTTGAGGATGAACTCGCAGATAATGGAACGTCTCTCTTGAATGTCAGAATGGTGAGTAAAATCAACTCCATGGAGTTATCTCCCTTCCATTGTATTTTATTGCAGTGACTAATGTCAATATGGTGAGAAAAATCAACTTGTTCTGCACAACTTCATGGCGTTATCTCCCTTCCATTGTATCCTACCTGTGCTGCATTGACTATGTACTCGTATCTTTAAACCTTGTATCATATATTTTACATTTGCAACACCTTTATAAGTTACATGTATGAGAAAATGCATATTGATATTATATATCTTAATATTTCAAGACCTGTCTTTGAATTATGGTGACAGTATGAAATGTACTGAAATATTCTTAGTACAAATCTTCTACCATTGGTGAGACAGCTCTCGGTGTTGTTGAGTCCTACAACATGGATGTCTGAAGTTCACCTACAGTGAAAATGGTGTGCCGACAGGTTCTCCTTGAGATAAGAGGATCTGTGCGATTAGCCATGACATTATAATACACCTAAAAGATATCTCCACTCCCATCAATCTCTCTATTACTTTCTGATGTTATTACTCCAAACCAATCAACCTTCCTCTCTCTTTCTATTGAACGACCCTCACCCCTCCACGTTTATGTAGATACACCGTTGCGGAGGTTTGAATCTTCTGATCTTTACTGCAGAGAGTGATGCCCTCTGGTTTCTTCATTCTGCTGCGGTTCTTTATGAGAGTGGACAACGTGATGATACGAGTGAACGATACTCGACTCCATTACCAGGTAACTATGTTCTCGTTATTATTAGTTAATAATATTTTAATCATAAATAATAATGAAAGAAGGAAAAGTGAAGTGTACCATCCATTCCATATGTGTTATAAACAAGAAAAACATGTAGGTTCCCTCGTTTATCTGTTGGTGTTTTGAAGCTGAGTAATGGTTTTACTTTCAAGGCAGGCAAGAACTATATGCTGAGAGAATTCTCCACCAAAGATGACCAAGTGAAAGATATCAAGGTAGTACATGTATCATTTTGTTTGGAATGTACTGTGGTTTCATCAATATTCGTTGATTACCAATATTTGTGGATTTCGTCTTTACATTGATCCACAAAATTTAATGTTCATTGAAGTGCAATTTTTACATTCATATTGGATTAATAGGATCATTGACAAGGAATTTATATATCCTTGTGATTTTCATTGAATCACCGAAAATTGATACATTGTACCCACGAAAATTGATGAAACCACAGTATGTGTTGTACCTGTAATAACTGAGTCTCAAACAAATGACCAAGGTAAAACTTTAAGTAATAATTTCTTGATACCAATTGTTCTGATACACATCACTATTCCTCACTAGTTGGAGCAGCTGATGTTAACCAGATTGTTCCACATATAATTTTTCAAAAACCTAATTCATGTTTCATGTTAAATTATAGGGTTTTTGATAATCTGTTTAGGTGTCGCCCCATCTTTTTACGGATCCCAATGAAATCGCCAATCACCTGACCCTGAGAAAGGAAGTGTTTGAAAAGCTGCAGTTCCCCGAAACTTCCAGTGATGAGAAAAGCTAGCGGTGTTTGTGGGTAGCAGTGTTATCATGGAGACGGTGTCAGGCACAGACAGTGAGGCTTGCTGAACGGCCACAGCAGCTAGTGATGACTCGGCCTCTTATCCTTGGGTGGGCGTGGCACTTTGTTTATGTACGAGTTGTCTGCCCCTTCATTGAATGGCTAAGAGCTGGCTTCTGTGATGGAGTGGGTCATTGATTCTCGCAGTTTACGATTTAATTCACTTGTGATTCAGATGCGTTTTTACAAACTGTTTTAGCAGATATATTCCTTGGGGATTAAAGTTTGTTTACTTTATTTATAGCATAATGAACTGAAATAAATCATATGGTTGTATGTTTCCCCCGAAACCTATTTGGTTTACTAAAACAACAAAATTTTATACCAAGGATAATTCCTGCTGTAACTGTACTTTTATATGCTGAACATGAACTTTCTATAAGGTGTTGAATATTGTATGCATGACATGTATAAAAATAAATACATGACATGTATAAAAATAAATACATGACATGTATAAAAATAAATACATGACATGTATAAAAATAAATACATGGAAATATATATTGCCATAATTGACTGAAATGTTTTACTGATCAACTCCTTAAATTCTTTAAATTTCTATTCATTAATGTGAAGTGTATTTTCCACCTAATGCTATATGGTTATTTGTCCAACGTTTATGCCCTTTTAGTAATATTTTGGACGTATTGTTAAGAGACTAGATGGCCTTTAATAAAATGTCAAAGGTAAAGTTGCGTTCATCTAAAGGTCAGATTGATCAATGTCTTTATAGGTTGCTATTCAGTGTGGTATAAATAACAATATAAGCGCTATTAAACTTAACATGTTTTATTTTTTGTTAGTTTTGTTTTGGGCAAAACCCGATAAATTCAGTATGATGGAAAGCTGAGTGAGTTACAGAGGTTCAGTGTAGTCAATGATCAGACACAAGTTATCTGGTTACAAAATAGAGTCATTTTTACAAACCATTTCTTCAGGGTATTCTTTCTAAATCTACATTATGCTATCAATTCATCAAAAAATAAATATCTCAGCATATTGAAAACTTGCTCAAAGACTCGAGAAAAAAAAGTTCAACACATGAAAAATCCACAGAGAAATCACTTTCGTAGCCAGGGCATGCGCACTATTTTGTTGCTGTCTGGGAACTCGTAGCGGGTCTGGTACTCAGTGCTGTGTCTCTCGTAGGTTGTCTCCCCTAGCGGGCGACCGTGCAAGAGGAAATTCGGCTTGGGGTTAATGTTAAAGTCACTGGTGGGGATATCCATGGGTGGGGTCTGGTACTTGTGCATATACTCGGTCCGGCCGGGGAACGTGGTGTTGATCCCGGCTTGTTCCTGGACGGAGAGGGCTACTGGTCCCTTGGTGGCGCTCATTCTGCCGATGTTGGAGTCGTCCTTTGTGCTGGCGTTATATGCGTTCATAGACTTCAGGGCCTGCAGACCGCTGTTGTGTGTGGCGCTCGGTTCGACGTAGAAAGTGTTGCTGCGTGGGTATAAGCTATCAATGGTCTGGTAACCTGCAATTGGATCAAATATATGTAAAAGTTCAATAGTAACAACGCCCTCCCCCACCAAAGGCAGGTAAGATCACGGATATATAACAGTGGTATTAGAGATGTTCCTAACATAATGTGTTCTATTACAGAATCAACCGATTATCTTTGATAACGTGTACACAGCTTACAATATATGCCGATCGAACACTCCTGAATGATTATATAACGTTAACTGCCGATCGAACACTCCTGAATGATTATATAACGTTAACTGCCGATCGAAGGCTCTAACGTGATTATATCTAACTGCCGATCGAATACCCACTCAATGTAAACAGGTAAAAGCCAAAAAAGCTAAAACGTGAGATTAGAATGGCAATTTAATGTTCACAAGTTATTTACTGTTATCGTTGGTAATTATACATCTCTTTCCCCTAATCTTTTGATTTCGACGCCTAAATAGCAGTAACTAAATATACGACAAGTGTACCATGATAGGCACCTGACCACTAGGCCTAATTTTTGATACATTTGTCTATTTCTTAAATATATCCTTTAACAATATCTTTTACTTTCAGACAAAATATTACTTTTGTTGTGCATTACAATTAAAATGTGTTGCAAAGCTTTTAAGTACAACGTAAAATATCTGAGCCAGTGATATGGCTAGATAATCTTGAATCCCTCTATCCCTTCAGTAAATAATGACGGAACAATCTGGTAAATTGGAAAATTTAAAGTATTTGGTTTAAGTAGCCTGAGTCAGTGGATGCAAAACTTTGTATTTTTTCTGGAATATAAACGGCTTTGGTGTATTACTAAATTATTTAACTGACGATTTGTTGTTTATATGAAATGGCAGTTTCTTCGGAACTCGAATTAAATCCGAAATTTCCGAATATTTCTTTCTTTCACTGGTCATGTTCTAAAAAATGCACGTTTAATTATTTAGCAGAACATTAAAGACAAGGCATCGAGATCGATTATTGCCGGTTCCTGGATACCAAACACAATGCCTTGTAGTGCAAAAGAAAGCGGAATGGTATCGGCCTACTTATTTATTTAAAATGTAATTAAATATCAAAAACACAATGATTGAACACTCGATTTTTTTTTTAGATCGATCTAAAAATTTACATGCATATTTTTCTCGTCTTTAGATCTCTAAATCTTATGTTTGACAATGAAAATAAGACAAATTGCCCTGTCTGGGTCTGAAAGTGTTCCTCTTACCGTGGCATGGCTCCCAGAATATTGATACTCCACGTTACTAGGCAGACTGAAGCGACCAAAGGTTTAATTCGCACACTTAATCACCCCTTGGTTTTTGTTCTACCCCCGTTGTACAGTTTAACAATGACCGCACGCTTCACTGCAAGGTTTTAAAATCCCAATATTTAAAGTCTTAATAACTGGTCCTGAATACGGTTTTAATTGACAGCTTTTTTCCTGTTAATATGTTTGTATGCATACCGTACGTTTTATATTTATATACCTATATCGATTGATTGGCACCTGATATTAATGAGTGTGCTTTATGTACGCGAGATAAGTGTCCAGATACAATTCAATATTTTTACCTTAACCTCCCCGCTAAAAGCGTTCTTACGTATGTCAGTATATCTGTAATAATTTATATTCTTTTAAACGAGTGCATTCTTCCTTTCCCAAAAACGGGACTGGCGTTATTTTTTGGCGTGCGTTATTTATGACGCTGCGGTTGCGTTGGTCGACAATTGTTTCAAACTGGTGCCATGTATTGCGTTTATATTAGCTGGTGGTGACGTTAAAATTTCTGACCTCTGGTGGTACATGAATATCTTATACACAGATGTTGCATTTGATTGAGAATATTTTTACAGTTGCGTTTATATATAGATAGCTGGTTTCTGGCCTCTGATGTTGTGTTTGGTAGGTGGTGTTAGATATCGGTAGTCCAGTTGTTGCATTAAGGTACCTCACTACACCTTGAAACAGTTTCTCAAATCACCAGAAAAAATACTTGATTATGATAGATATCATGTTACATATGAATTATATGTCAAATTGGCGAAAAAATATGCAACTTTGGATAAACAATTATGATGTTCAAAAATTTAATTCAGTGTATAAAACAAAAGCTCCATGCGGATTCGAACTTATGATCTTCGGTTCACAAGCCCGATACTTAAACCACTAAGCTATGATGATACACTACCATATCGAATGGTATAAAAAAAAAATTAACAAAACATTTAAATCGCCATCTTGTGACGTAGTGTCTTAAAAAGTATAAGTCTTGATGTATAGTTAGTTACCTAAAATTCGACGTTGGCGTTGTTGCAAAAGAGTATGCACTGTGTTGCATCTTGTTGGCGTCGTTTAAACACAACGATGTGCATATCGAACTCTCATATTCATTTTGTGCTTTATTCCGACCTCTGGTTCTATAAACATAGGTAGCTATATTTTGCGTGTTGCATGTGTTGGTTTTAGATAACTGAACACTTAACCATTGATGTTACGTTTTGCAGTCGTTTTTAAGAATATATATACATGTACGTAGCTTTATAGTTTATATACAATGTACTGAAGTTGCAATATATGCAGCTGTGTGTGTTGCGTATTGCTGGCATTT
>CM065919.1:55932719-55962719 GCA_033439105.1 Magallana nippona | reverse complement strand
TTTAAGGTGGGGGGGGGGGGGGGGGGGGGGTTGTAATGTTCTGTTATGTTATGTTCTGTATAAGCACACTGGCTTGAACACTTTGAGTACAAGTATGCCTGTCTGATAGACTGTGCAGGCACCGTCCATTGGTGCTCTCTGTTTTCAGGCCACCTTGTTTCTATATAGTTGCACTATCATGTATTATCTTGCATAGTTAAGTGTGTATATCTGACAATATATTTCATTATATTGATGAATCATTTTGCATACGGTTGTTTGTAATGTGACAATTCTAGGCTATTATTTTATTCATTAATTGTTATAATCATGATTTTTTTTAATGTATATGCCCCTGAGGGGCCCTTGATTGGTGAATAATTAAATAATAAAAATATGAAATAATTAATGGAATAACAATTAATTAAGTACATTTGGAAACATTTTCAAATGTATGGAGGCAATTAAAGAACAATAATAAGTTATACTATTTGCCTTACTGTGATATGGACAACACGGTACCAGCTGTTTGGGAATGATTTACACGCCCTCTATAAAGTGACAAAAAGATTTATACTTACTGACACCCTCTGGGACGCTGTTTCTGGGATCATAGAAGCGTTTAAAGCTGTCGGAGGTAGACATGATGTTTCCGTCCAGTTTGAGATGGTCCACAGCATTGTTGATCCTTGTCAGTTCGTTGGCCAGCTCGTTGGTGCAGTAGTACTGCCCACTCTGCATCAGATCCTGAATTTCTAATTGGACAGAGTAGGCTGTTGAAATTAAGCCTGGATCAGGTCGCCCCGTTCTTTGATACATTGTTTTATAATTTCTGTCTCAAATTTTGAATCAGCTGGATTTCTCAAAAGTCACTGTTTCATTCCCAGTATCCACGTTAAACGTTAGCAACGACCCTGTCTTGTCTAACCTCCGGTGTAAACAAAATCGGGATCGTCTATCTGTCACGGTTGTTGATATTAGATACAAACGCTCGTGTGAGCCAGATGAGCAGGTGCGCGACACGGGGGATAACTCGCTTTAATATCTTTAATATATTTTCCCCATATTTTTTTCTATCACATATCCTGCATGTATTTAGAAATTCTGAATGGAGTTTTAACTGTAAAGCAGAGGCATTATAAAGGTACCCTCTCTCTCTCTAAAAAAAAAAAAATCGATATTAAAAAACCGCAAAATTTTCAGCCTAAGTATGGAAACTTTAATTTTACAACTCACATTTAATGTCTCTGCCGCAAATAGGGGGGGGGGGGGGGTGGGGGGGGGGGGGGGGGGGGGGGGGGGGGGGGCTGGTGCCCCACTTTTACTCACAGCAAAATTTTTTCTAAAATTTACATATAAAAAATTAAAATTATAATGGAGTTGCTCCCCCCTCCCCTTTTTGGGGAGATAAAAAATGGAAGTAAAATTAACAGTGAAATTGAAGTTTTATGTACAACGCACCCCCCTACAACCCCCCCCCCCCCCCCCCCCCCACTCCCCCACGGATTAGAATTTTCGTGAATGGCGAATATCATTACTATGTCAAGATTTTTCGGATGAATTTCCACCCTTTCAAAAACGATGCTATACCTGTTTTAAACATTGATTTGCAAAAGAAGTACAATCAGTCCTTCTATCTGTTCGTGCATGCACATCTTGTTGATAAAATAGACTGTGAACACCTGTGTCAACCGAAACTGTGTGTAAAAAAGAAAGCCACAGAGCAGATCAGATTTTTTATTTTTTTTTTAAACAATGGTCCTTTAAAAATAATATTGTAGACAATTTACAGTATGTAATAAAGTATTATTATTGTAGACAATTTACAGTATGTAATAAAGTATTATTATTGTAGACAATTTACAGTATGTAATAAAGTGTTATTATTGTTTCCAGTGATAAGAGGAAATAATTCATTTTTAAACTTCATTCACAGAATAAGGTCATGTTTGATTTTTTTTTCATATAAGATACCATTCTGAGACGTCTCTCTGCTCTATAGTTCGGTTCATGTCCAATGTATGTAAATATTAGCTTTATTTGTAATGATAAGGAATGACGTCGGATTGAAATAATATAATCCGAATATATCAAGATAAATATAAAAATGAAAAAGAAATATATGATATATATTAACCTGGTGGGATAGGATGTTGGTTGGATTCTCTCCTTTGGGACCTCTGTATTACAGTATTACAGTATTACAGAGGTCCAAGAGGACAGAATTGAATTTGTATTACAGCCCCCCGAAACATATTGAAGACATTTTATTGCATTTAACTACTGTATTCTGGAGAAATAATTATAGATAGGGGTATATTTTCATTATTAGAAAAATATATAACGTCAGGTGCATATGACGCCAAAATGGATTCGGTGTGATTCACTGCATGGCGGGAAGAGACGGGCGTCCTTTGATGACCACTGGATTCGTGATGGAACAATTAGTTTATATATTTACCTTGGTCTGCTAGGGTTTTTATGATTTTAGGAAGGAAGACATTAATTTCTTGGTAAGTTCTGGTGACGATGTATAACAATACATGTTTACGGAATAAACACTGGTAATTACCGTGGTAATAGATTAGGTGTAGTTCTAATCACCCACATTGTCATGTCTCGGATCATTCTGTCATATATTGTAATGAATTAACTGTAATTTTGTATCTACACCTACCAAGTAAATTTAAAATTCAATATGGAGACCACCACCCCCTCCTCCCCTCCCCCCCCCCCAAAAAAAAGAAGTTAAAAGTTGAAAGGGGCGGATTTTCATCGGTTGAAACAATGCATTTTGTTAGTTGTTTTATTTACTTGGAAAGAGTGGATACTAGTAGTAAAATCATTACCGTGATTAAGAACAATTATTTTTTCCCACTACATTGTATACTCCTATACTATATCAGAGAGAGAGAGAGAGAGAGAGAGAGAGAGAGAGAGAGAGAGAGGAGAGAGAGAGAGAGAGAGAGAGGAGAAGATAGGAAAGAAAGAAAGAGAGAGAGAGAGAGAGAGAGCACTGATGGATTGAGAGGGGGTTGGGTGCCGCACCCCCTCCCCCTTTTGTGATCAAAATGTAACTCCCAAAAAGTAGAAGTACAGGATAATATGTCAAGTGTATCTAGAATAGCTCCAAAAAGGTGATTTTAAAACCCCCACTGGAAGCATCAAGGCGACCCCAGACCCCTGGCTTTTTGCCCCCTTCCCCTTTAAAAAAAATCCTGGATTCGCCACTGAAGAGCATTAGGACTTTGAACAAAGTGCATCGGTAAAGTACCTTATAAGTAACAAAGAGATGTTTTGATTTTGACCTATTTTTTGCACAGGCTACTTCAGACCCTCCTTTGCTGGAGGAGACAAAGTTCTCTAGAACCAGACGACTCCGGTAGAAGTGAGTACAATCGAGACAAAATTTTCCCCGCAGTCGAGAGTACGCAGTTTAATGAAACTGGGTTATGTTTGTAAATAGTGTGCATCTATATAAAGTGGCGGAAAGTTTCTGCTGAACTTCATTTAGGATACAGGCCTTCAAGATGTTGTAGTCAAGTAGGAATTAAAAACGCAAAATGAAAACTTACTTTACTTAGATTATTGTTCTGTTGATTTTCTTTCATTGGGTGTAATTAATGATATTGAATGTCTAAAACCAATTTTAAAACTAATTTTCTTAGTTAATTAATCTTGCTGTTTTTGTTGTTGTTTTTTGTAAAGTGAAATTAGATTGATTGTTGTGTGGGTATTTTTTCACAGCATACAATGACGGTTTTCTAAACATTCATACATGAAATAACTTTTTTTTTACGGGAGAAAAATATGAATATTTGCTGCATGTACTTGAGAGATTAACTTTTTGAAATAACCCCAATTTGTTTCGGGAATTACCTACCTAAAGTCAGTGGTATTGAATAGCAATGTTTGGAAGTCTGAGAATTTAACAGGGCTTGATGGTCGTGGTCATTTTTTAGGTTATATTTACTTCCTTTAGACGGCGAGCTCTGTATAGAAATATAAACAAAATGTTCAAATTTAAAAGCTAAAACATTTGGAATTTTTCTTTACTTGATATTAGTATATTAAAAATAGTTTATTTAAAAGTTTACGGCAGATCTATAGTTTGTTGACCCCCAGCCTCCTTTTAATGACTGTAAACTGTACAGGATGGATAAATATGGATGGATGGATAGATGCATGGATGGATGGATGGATGAAAATATAGATGGATGGATGTAAAAATAGATGGATGGATGAAAAAATGAGATTGATAGATTGGTAATTATGGATGGATGGATGGAGGGTTGGATGGATGGATGGATTGGTAAATATGGCTGGATGCATATGGGTAAATGTATGGTCTTAAGCTAAATTAAGCTTTTCTTTCATATGAATAAAATCACTTAAATAAAAGTTACCATATTGCAATTATATTTCATTGAACAAATCATTTATTTTTGTTCATTTAAAACCTTTCTGTGTTACTATTACGTTTCTTGCATAACAGGTTTTGTCGGCTGTTCGTGGCCTTGATTAAATACATATTTCTCCCTTTAATTACATCTAATTCCAGAGAGAGAGAGAGAGGAGGAGGAGAGAGAGAGACGAGGAGAGAGAGAGAGAGAGGAGAGAGAGGATATTTCAATGTTTAAATGATTGGATCACCTTTTCCATTTAAGTATAGGCCAATCAATGATATGCTTTATAAGATAAAATGATTTTAATGATTTATTTTCAAATTTGCAACACTGCCATCTGCAATCTGTGTAATGATAACCAAACAGGGGACGAATTTCATTATTCGTTAGAATGCAATGTATTTTCAATTAAAAGAGATTTTTTAGCAAGAAAATACTAAGTCCAACCAAATATCATTATTAAGTTCTGTAATCTATTGACAAATAACAATTCTTTATTTAAAAAAAAGTATGAATTTTCATAAACAAAATTTATGAGATATGTTTTCCAAATGCAAAATTAGCCAGCTCTGCTCATCAGACTGTTTGTATATATATAAATGTTTTATATATATATATATATATATATATATATATAATATATATATATATATATATATATATATATATATATATATATATATATATATATAATGTACCTCTTGTACCATTTACATCGTTTGAGATAATAAATGAATTAAATTGAATCTTCGTGAAAAATATGAAACCCTCTATAAAATAATGTTATACTTCTGTTCATTTCGAAATTGTTTGATTTAAATTGATTCTTCAAATATTTATTTCCACAAGGACGTATTATTTGCTCTTTTTCTTTGAGGGGGGGGGGGGGGGGGTGGTGTCAACCAGGGACGTATATTTAACAGAAAACATTTCCAAGATCAATTATACATTTTATTTTGATAATTGTCATGCGCAAACTACCGAAGTTAAGAAAATCTTTTAAAATTCTTTATAATTTTCTATGACGTGAAAAATTTTCCCTTTGACAACAAAATTTTTATTTATTTTCATCAAGAAGTGATATCGTGCGATCTATTATTATTGGATTGAAGGAGGAGCTACTATGTAATGTTGTAATCTGATTGGTTTAGGCTCATAGTGTGACCTGTCAATATGAGATGAATGCTTAAATACAAGTTGGACCACATACACCGCTATCAGAACAAATTTGCAGTGAGGGATAAAGCACCGACTTTAGAACCAGATCAAACCAGCCGATCAACCGGCTCAAACCAGACTAACATCTGTCCTACAAACATCCACAGGCAGGTACGTGCGAATTTGTGTATCTACCATTTTAAGGAGTGTCGTTCAAAAACAAAGAATACAATGTATAAATTGGTTGCACAGAGAGAGAGAGAGAGAGAGAGAGAGAGAGGAGAGAGAGGAGAGAGAGAGAGAGAGAGAGAGAGAGAGAAAGCTAGTATTAATAAATGTTTTAACTGAAAAATATTTGTTCGATCTCATTATTCGTTTATAAAACGATGACCCTGGTGGTTAATTTTTTTTATTAAGTTCTTTTCATAACTATATCTCAGTTAAACACATGCCTTTATAGTTAATGACACAATACCTGAATACAAGGTCAATGAGAAAAATATCTGGAAAAGAGTCCAATGTCAAATCCTGCTATCCCTCCCATTAATCAGTGTACTTACAGTAACGTATGATGGTTAGAGATGAAAAGTACATACTCCTCTCTCTCTCTCTCCTCTCTCTCTCTCTCTCTCTCTCAATATATATCTTTTGGATCAATTAGGCTTGATACAATAGATGAGTTTGTGAGAGCTAATACCACTATCTGCGGAATATCCTGAATAATTCATGAAAATCACTTCTCCTGGGGGCCTTCTCTGGTAGAAATGTAAAAACATCCTCACTTATTATTGTTGGTCTAGCTGCCTCTGTAATCCAAATATTGACCCAAGTCTCTCCCAGGCTGACTGTTCTGTGCATCGTCTCTTGACCAGTCCTTTATGATAAATCTCGGGAAGACAATAGCTCTTCTCAGAACTACTTGCCAAGGATCATTTCTTGCCATTGCAACAAAATTTCACAATTTTACACACAAAACTTGTGGTTGGGAGAAATGAATCTTCCTTGAAGAGAATTGGTCCTTGGCCAGTAGGTCTCTAGAAATAATTTGGATCAAACCATTCAATGACAGAGCAGCTCTATTATTGGAGTTTTTTAAATAAAGACTTACATGTACTGTAGAGGATATGGCTTTATGATACAATGACCCAGTCATGTCTGCCAAAGTTTTGCTTCACAATATCCCTGCTTCTAGAGCTACATTACTGAATGAGATTAAGGATTAAATAATGAAGAATTGTAATTGACATGAATAAAAATGGTGTTGTCATGCTATATGTACATGTTATAACAGAAAATATTGTTGTACATTGGATGTTATGTCACATAAAGTGTATGTCCACTAGAGATTTGGACTTGTTTATGAAGAAGAAATAAGGCTTAATCAGTTAGGACCAAGAGATCAATAGGACACCCTTTTGTTTTTGTACACTGTGTTGACTTAAGATTGAGTATTAATCAAGTCACAAGTTTGTGAGTGTTGTGTCTACAGAGAGATGAGAGTCGATGGCCTCAGTGCAGTATTAATTGAATTGTTTTCCTGATCAGCTGGTATACTTCTGATATTAAACATGAATGACCTATGTCCATAAACCTGGTCAAGTTCAAATTACTGTAGTCATGTAATCAGTGTGAGGTTCAAATATCTCAAAACAAGAAAAACAAATACTGATTAATGAATTAAACATTAAATTAGTCACCTGACCAAACATTAAGCTTTGGGGGGGGGGGGGGGGGGGGCATGCTAGCCTTAGTGGAATTTCTAAAAAGAAAAAAAAGAACATTTTTCAGAAAATGACACATACTGCTCACTGAGCCTTACATAAAGATGATATTGTGATTGATTCCAGTGTAAATATATATTTCACTTGAAAATAATATTTTGCTCCTAACAGAAAAGTAGGCATTATAATTTTTTTTGTTTCATGGCATTTTTTGTATGTTTTTGTAAGCAATTAATCAACTTGAGGATCAATTGGAGAAATATAATTGGGTCCTAACTTGCACATATAGCTGAAAGTATAACTCTCTTTAAACTCCTGTCAAATGATTTACAAATTTAGTTATAGAAGAATTCACTTAAAAGTTACATGTCAACAACTTCACGAAAACCAGACCAAACATGTACAACCCATACTGTGCCAAAACAACTTTGGTACCGTACAATGAAGTCAAAAGGCTTTGCATTTAATGAGATGGAAATAGAGAATGTCCAAGTCATTGTCAAAATATTTATGTTGACCCACATAATTCGGTGTCAGCTATAAGATTCTAGTTTCAATTAAAGTTTCAGTCTTTAGATTTAATGAAGTGTGGGGATATCTACATTAAATATTGACCTAGATCTTTACCAGAGGCATGGACAGGGATGAGGGTGAGGGGGGGGCCTGGTACTGCATGTGTTTACTACATTGTTCTTCCCAGTCCAAGGATCACAGTGGATTTGAGTCAAACAGAGGTTAGAGAGGTGAGCCCTGGACTTAGTATGTACTGTATTAAATAGCAATAAAGCCTGTCACTGCCCGTCTTCAGACCATACAGTGTGCTGTAAAATTCGGCCCTCGAGGGGGATAGCTAGAGTAGACCGGTTTTTCTGCTTTAATGCACACTTGTACTGCATGTGTTTCTAAACAGGACGGGTTGGGTTGTTGCACCGATTAAAGATTTTCTTTTACAATTTCATTCTGTGAATCATAGCCCATGCACCTGACATGGTGAGATTTAAATGTTGCATAATTCGGAATTAATCCATATATTGAACTTGTGCACAACGTGATCAGAACATAGGAAGTCATTGATTATATGTTTGAGATACATGAAGTTCTTTTAACACAAAACTTCTTTTTTCCTGCTAGTGAACAAGAATAGTTTGTAACCTAGACAACATGCAAGGTTTTAAATGTATTGAAAGATGATACTTGCAGATAATTTTCGGATAGATCTGTGTGTAATTTATGGTCAGGAGGTGATGGGGGTACTAGATAAACAGAAGATGAAATATTGAGTAGGTGTAATAATGTACACGTGAAACATTATCTTAGAATGAAAATAAATCGATCGATCACCGTGAGTGAAACAGAGGACAATGGACGTTGACAGTAGAGTTCACTGAGAGAAAATTCGTTGTTCAGATTTGCAGAAACAGAAGACAATTTAACGCATCAACATGTCGGCATCGCTTTGCTCTTGAAGCTGTATTGAGAAAGAGAGAGAGGGAGAGAGATTGAGGGGACAGAGAGAGATTTTCAAAAGTTTATTAATAAAATAAAATTCTTTCTTTGATGATACAGTGCTAGTCAGTGAGAGATCTGTCTTGGACACATGTCAATTTTTTTCCATGAATCACTCCTTAAGATATTTGTGAACTGCTACACTTGACATGAAAAATGTTGTAACCAATTGAAAACATTGTCTTGTTGAACTATTTTCAGAACACTTAAATTTCTGGCTAGTATAAGTAGATTAGTACTGCATGTTTAATTGTAAGAGTATAACTGTCTGAATTTATTGGGTCTGTCTTACAGAATGCAGAGCAAGATCTTATTGGTGTTAGTCGTCATATTGCTGGCCGCCTCGATCACCGAGGCTGGGCGCAGGAAGAAGAACAAGGGAAACAAGGGTACGTATCCATGCCTTCATGGACCGTTAGGGGTCATCAAAGGTCAAACTCATCCTAGTCCTCTTGAGAAAAGTATCTGACTTCACTGAAATAAATAAAAAATTTCCTTTGATGTGAACCTTAAGTTTTCCTTAATGCAACCAGTTCAAAATACATTTTATATACCAGTTAAAGAATCTCTCAAAAATGTCATGTAAAACCAACGGAGCAAAATTTGGCCTATCGTAAATTCATACAGTTTTAAAGTTTAGAATGTTCTAGGATTAATACAAGGTTTAATTAATGTAATTTAGAACTTTATTTTGCCTTCAGCTGACAGATGTATCTACAAGAGGGACAGAAGCCTGGGAAAGCCCGAATGTATCAAGAGTGTAATGACCTTCAACCTGCAGCTCAAGTCTGGCCCCTCAAACTGCAGCGCCACCATGACAAAGACCAAGCGATGCAGAAACAAAGGTACGCCCAAAGTCATAAAGTCATGAAATGGAGCATACAGAAAATCTCAACTCCCAGAATCGTAATCAGTAGAAAATGTGATGGTTACAGTATTTCTTGTAATTAATATTGTATACATACCACTTGTAGAAATATCGTTCAAGTTATATGGTTCTATTTGGAGTTCTATGTTAATTATAAAAAAAAAAATATGTACTGAAATGATATTCTTTTCCAAAAATTCCATTTTTTCACTTGAATTGATTATATGGAAAATAAAGATAGCACCTTTCACTCTTGAACCTCCTTTTCAGAATGCAAATATGATGTGGTCAGCTCCGAGTGTAACCAGGAGACAAACCGCATGGTGAAGGTGATGCAGCTGAAGGAGGGTGGGGACGAGACCAAGTGTGAGAAGACAATCACTGTGGAGAAGAAGAAGTGCAGGAACAAGGGTAGGTGTCCTCCATATATCCTCTCTCTTTCCATTTCATCTCACTCTCTTCTCTCTCTCCTTGCTCAGTCTCCTCTTTCTCTCCTATCTCTCCTCCCCTCTCTCTCTCTCTCTCTCTCTCTCTCTCTCTCTCTCTCTCTCTCTCTCTCTCTCTCTCTCTCTCTCTCTCTCTCTCTCTCTCTCTCACCAAGACCCTATATGCAGTCAGTCAGATAAATGTTTTGGTAAATTTATAAAAGGAGTGAAACATCAATTAGTGTTGTTATAATCAGATTTCCAATCGAGGTTGAGAAAAAATGTTGCATTATATAGCATGGCATTAGAACACTCTCTCCATTGCCATTTAGGAGGTCCATATGGATTTTATAGGGCATCAGATGCAGTGGTTGTATATGAGACTTATTCTCAGAGGGATCTACAAAGATAAAACAACAACATTTGATATAAGCAATGCTTTTAAGGAGTTCAGATCAATGTCAATAGAACTAAGTAATTGTTCTTAATGATCTATCATCAGGGTCAACAGTGCCTCCAACAAAAAAGCAGAGGTATGTTAATATGGTCCTGAAATAAAAATCACTCAAATTGGTGTGCAATGTTATTGATCAAAGCAAACTGATATGTTTATGAATGTGTCTGTGGAATAGGCCCATTTAGTTACTAGAGGTATGCTGTACAACAACAGTAAAGGCAGTCTAGGCTGGTTCTGATGGAGAGTGTTCCTTACATCAATGCAAAATCATGAAAAAATCTGGAGGGGACTGTTTAAATCTGTTTAAATTATTACCTTTATAAGGTTGCGCTGACGTACAAAATCTGATGAAAGACAGGGATATTGAATAACCCAGACATTTCTGCACAGGTCCCTGACAACCAAAACAGCCATGAAACCTTATTTACAAGAAAGTGTTGTGTCGGGGTGCACACAGGGACGAGAGGGACCCAATCTTATTGATCCCCAGGAGAACTTCTATAGGGCCTCTGGTTTTTTTGTAGCTGCAATAATGTAGTCCTTTCCCATTTTATTATTATGCGATGTTTTCAGGAGAAAAAAAAAATTAAGGAGAGAGCTACATTATTGCAGCTAGTAGTTTCAGTTTTTATGAAAGTGGTCTTGCTGTGGAAGTGTGATCTATTAAGATGAATCCTGTGAATCAGAATCAATATTGTAAACTAACTGCACTCAACACAGACAGACTGATTGAATGTCTGTAGGTTCGACTAAGTCAGATTTGATTGGTTTGGTTAAAATTGAGGGTTTTTACCTGCACCTCGGGCTAAGACAGGAGATTTTCAGCAACGATTGAATTGTCTGGTATAATTAGGAATTGTAGATTTACGTTAATATCTTTTCATTCATGAATAATAGATGTGCCAAAATTGCACTGCAGAGGAATTTATTGTGATTTAATTGGGTCTGTACAAACAAGGATAATATCTTTTGATGGATATTTTGATATTAAATAAGCATGCATATTATTGCAATGTAGAGTCATTTACAAGTAGATTTGATGATATTTGAATGAATATATACAGATTTAAGATAATTAAATCTTGGAATTTCATATTTTGAAAAAGAGAGAGGGAAATTCTGATATTTAGAAAGTAAACCCCCACCCCCCCCCACCCCCCCAACCCCCAATTTTTTTTTATGGTAGTTGAGCTCAAACAATCAGGATCAAAATACATTGTGCATGGTTAATGATACAAGATGGAACGACTTCAAGATCTTCATAATCAGAGGACTTGAAGCAGATAAATGCTTGACACCAAATTAATGCACTGCCGAGTACCTTTCATATATACTATGCTAAAACATCTCCTTTAGATAAAATGAGTCACTCTGCAAGTCTCCGCTATCAAAGACAGTCATAACTAACATACATAAAGAGAAATCTTGCACTCCAAGCAGCTAATGTTAAGTAATTCCTGCTTTGAGGAAAATTGAGGTTAGATTGTTTTTTGTTCTCATAAAATATTTAAAAAGTACATGTTACTAGCACTGAAATATTGCGAGAGAAATCTATAAAATCTGCTGTGAGCGACCAACTTTCACAGAATGAGGTTTCACACTAATAAGACATCTGCTCTTCTTGCTTTTGAGGCTGCTGATGTTAAGAATTCAACTTAATAAGTGGAATGACAATGCATGGGACTAAAAAGATGAAATTATTACATTGTACATGTATTAAAATTAGTATGATGAATATGATTTTTCATACAGCAATGTTTTTCTTTCTCCAGCTGACAAAGCAGCTAAGAAGGCTGCACGAAGAGAAAGAAACAAGGCCAGAAAAGCCGGCAAAAAATCCAGGAAAAACAAGAAAGGAGCAGCAAAAGCAGGTACCGGGGCCTCCCTTCAGGAGCCCACAGCGTGAGCGCGCTCAGACCGAGCTCACCGCTGACCGGCTCGCTGGCGTAATGACAGTTCATAGTACTTAACTTGTTTTCCTTTCTCTCTCTCTTACTTTCAAGAAATTTTGTTTAAGGTTTAGCAATCTTTTTTAAATGATAGACACTTTAGGATTTTTCTTGCTTTTTTTGAACCACCATTTTTACTGACATTGCTGGTATACCTAAAAGCTTTATGCCAAAGCTAGTCATATGACGTGATTTTAACAAGTATTAATGGGCTAAGAAAGTCCTCCATGGCTACTTAAAGAAGTCCACCATTTAGAAAGAGTGTTCATACATTTTACTATCAGTTTTATTTTGTACAAATTCCTAAAGATACTTAGTCCCATATAAAATTGTAATTTAATATTTCTATATTTAAAAAATATTTTACATCATACGTGCATGTATGTCATAATTTTACATTTTCACCAGACCAACAATTTAGGATGCAAAAATGCAAAATTTTATATTTTGTTTTATTTGTTTTTAAATGTTGTTGACATTTGTAACAATGGTTGATTTTATTTTAAATTTTAAATATATTTTCAAAACGAATTTGTACACCAAACATTACTAGCGGGCCAACCTACCATTTGTTGACTGCGGCTGATCAAAATCGACCACCTTGTAAACTTTGAAAAAAATCTCTGATCATTTTACCCCACAGAGTAAAGCAAAAAAAAAAAAAATCTCTCACAAGGCAAAAAGAATGAAAACTGCTGGGTATTGTTTTACACAATATCCTTTACACAACATCCCAGTTTACTGCCCAGTAACCTGAGCTCCATTTGACACCCCTGGAGCTTAAGCAGCCATTAGTCAACAACTGTAGGTCTGCCAATATCTTCTTTATTGGCTGGTGGGGAGTAGCCCTGCTTTTCCATGTTATCAGGAAAAATTTTTTTTTACATTACCAAACGAATGATCTTTTGATTTGACAAATTCAATGAATGATTGTGCTATATTGTAGTGATGCTACAGTGTTTGTAACAAGTATTATGTACTTTTTTATACTGGATGTTACTGTGCAGTTTCTCTCTTTCATCAGTCAATAAAGATAACAAAACTCTGTATTGGTGTTGTAGTCTGTAGTTATACTATCATAGATGATCGTATTGTCAAGTGTTCTCTTGTGTGATAGCTCGGTGTCGTTATAGCTAGGGTTTCTGAAAATATTCTGATCTGGAGACACAACTTCAGATACAAATCTGTAGGGACATTTCGAGATCTGTAGACACAGTTCCAGATGTGTAGACAATTCCAGATCTTTAGACAGTTCCTGAGATCTGTAGACACAGTTCCAGATCTGTAGACACAATTCCAGATCTTTAGACAGTTCCTGAGATCTGTAGACACAGTTCCAGATCTGTAGACAATTCCAGATCTTTAGACTGTTCCCCTGAGATCTGTAGACACAGTTCCAGATCTGTAGACAATTCCAGATCTTTAGACAGTTCCTGAGATCTGTAGACACAGTTCCAGATCTGTAGACACAATTCCAGATCTTTAGGCTGTTCCTGAGATCTGTAGACACAGTTCCAGATCTGTAGACAATTCCAGATCTTTAGACAGTTCCTGAGATCACTAGACACAGTTCCAGATCAGTAGACACAATTCCAGATCCAGATCTTTATAACACATGCAGTTCCAGATCTGTAGACAGTTTCAGTTTCTTGCTACTTAAAGAAGTAGATGGTTAAAAATTGCAACTACCAAATCACTTAGATTACTGCATGTACAAAATTTTTCAGTTCCAGATCTGTAGACAGTTTCAGTTTCTTGCTACTTAAAGAGGTAGATGGTTGAGAATTGCAACTACCAAATCACTTAGATTACTGCATGTACAAAAATTGATTTTAATTAAACTTAAGCTGTACAAATATATTTTATGCAGCAATTGCCCCTTTTTACAAATTTAATACTGAATGAGGTACTAGTATGTTTCTCTGTAACAGTCATGTGGCCCACAGTGTTGCTTGATTTAAATTAATTTATGTGGGTAACCCTACACATGTTAAACCTAACCAAATCCCAGTGTAGAGCGGATTTAAATGGTAAATGAAAATATTAATCTCTCGCATTTTCTTTTCAAATGTGTTGCATTAGTTTAGACTACTAGTCATCACTGAAATTGCCGTTTTATTGGCTGCTCAAATATTTTGTGAAATACAGGATAAAGACAAAGTTGTACAACTGTTAAAAAATCTGAAGATGTCATAATAAGGAAAGATTCTTATGTGTAACATCAATTTTATGAGAAAGCCAAAAGGTTTATATTATTTAGAATAAATCAATGATTTCTTCATGAGGTTGATATAATGGGACTGAGGAAGTTGAAATACTAGCTTGGTCTCGTAAATATTGACTGTAAATTGGGTACATTTGGTACTCGTGAGGGAAATTAGAAGATGCAAGTATCTTGGCAACCCTCAAAAATCCAACCTGTGTCTGGAATTTACACTGGGATAAATAAGGGATTGATTTCGTGGGTCATTGATGGAAATTGCTAAAACATTTTGAACCATTATATGGAGTCTGGGTCCATATATAAAGGAGAAGGAATAAGATTTACATTGTCAAAAGGCCAATCGATTTACTTGCCTTTTTGTCCGCAGAATTATGATTGACAGCTCAATAGAAATGGTGCTATATTGAATCAGATGATCTCCTGATAGATTAGTTTGGGAAGAAAAGAACTGGCCTCTTGAGTGACCTGTTGTAACTGTGTCCCTAGATAATTACTGTTATTAATCTATTAAGTCTTTGGGAATGATCCCACGGGATATTCCATGACATAATGGGGGGGGGGGGGGGAAGCACTGTGTACACAGACATTAACTAATATGACTGATTTATAATGACCTAGCTAGTCTTGATACCTCCCATCCATTACGGAAACAGAAGTGATCATAGCAGCAAATAGTCACTGTGTGTTATTAATACCAGTTATATTTAATGGTGTGAGATCTCAAAATCTGAGAGTTCCATGATTTTGTTAGCAATAAATTGTCCAAATTACACAGTCTCCCCTAACCAGAGTTAAATTACTGGTACATCGTAGAGGGGAATTTTACTCTGGATCAGGTTCTGATTAATGAATTGCTGTGAATTCTCCAACCATAAAACATGTTAGAACATTGGGACAAATTTAAACTACATTCGGTTGAAACTGAGTTCATTGTGTCTGGTATGCAGATTTAATCAAAGCAAAAGTTGAAAGGGTAGATTTGCTGCACATGCATACATGTATACACAGTCTTAAAGAAACGAGGAGTGTTTGATATGTAATCTCATTTTGCCAATAAATGTTCTGATGATTAATTGGGTACACATGCAAAGAATTCAGCCAAAACTGTAAGTGGCATTTATATACCACTGCAGGTAATATCACTCCTTTACTTTCCTAATATGGTTCCAGGATAAATAATGTGTCAAATTTAAAATATAGCTAATGAAATTCTTATCTGCAAGTTATAATTGCATCAGCTAGGTACTACATAAATTAAAAAACACTTAACATTTTGATCTAGTACACAAGGATTTAAGCACAATAGAAACAAAAATTTAATTCAACCAAAAATATATAACATGCACAAAAAGAAAAAACCCTCTTGGAGTTGAGCATTCAAGGAGCATGACAGGAATAATACCAGTTTACTCTTGGGATATCATATTCAAATTAATATATAATTTTAATAAATGCCTAGAGCATGCTCAGTGTTTTGCAATTTATTACAATTTACAAACTTAAATTTTCTCTCTCTCTCTCTCTCTCTCTCTCTCTCTCTCTCTCTCTCTCTCTCTCTCTCTCTCTCTCTCTCTCTCTCTCAGAGATATTTGTACAATACATGCTATATCTTGAGAGTATATATAATTATTGCATCAGATGCAGCTAAGACTAAGTTATTGTAATGTTTCCTTTACTACATTGTATCAGTAAGTACTGTACCATCTAAGATTTTAAGATGCTGGAGACAAGCTCCATTGATCAATAGCATTCCTCTTTTTACTGTTGTAACTTAATCTTTCTGTGAATCTATGAAGAAGGAAACTCTCCCTCCTTCAACCCTTAAGATACATAATGTAGCAATCATGTTTAAATGGCAGCTCGGTTGTCTGACCCCTAGTGCAGTATAAATTAATGTATTTTTAGAATTCCTTATTAATTAAAACAATAATTATGATTTTACTGTAATGAGTCATTTGATACTTTTACAGGAAAACGTAAATGTAGATACAAGCCAGGTCCCTGGGAAGCCTGTGATGAAACCACGGATACTATGGCTAAAATACTGACCTTGACCTCTGGTGACAGTAGCCACTGTCAGCCCACCAAGGTCATGCGAAGGTCATGCCGAAAATGTTAGTAACCCATGTAAGGAACTTTTTCGATTGGTCAATTAAATTTTTTCAGTAGGAAAGATAAATTTTCATACAAATAAATTGATGAATTACTATCATTTTATTAAGTCTATTAGACTTATATTTTTTCAGCAGCATTTTGTAGGTTATCTGTCTGGATATAATTTAAGATTTCAGTTTAAATATCAGACATTTTTTACAGCATGTCAGTACAGGCGTGGTAGGTGGGGGCGCTGCAATTCTTCCACTGGACTTATCCAAAGACAGGACCGGCTCAAACCAAACAGCGCCAAATTCTGTGCTCAGTATCGAACTCTCACTAAAAAATGTAAACGGACCAGAAAAAGTAAGTTTTTAAAAAAAAATTCCACCTCTTGTATTTAATGCAAATAAATACGTCTATCCATTAATCTTAAATCAGTGATAATCATATGCAGCTAAGAACAAAATTATTTGCATCTCTTGATTAAATGTAAAATTAACTGTTATTTCTCCATCTGTTTCAGTGTTTTTCTCAAGATTATAGCCATGCAATTGTGTAATGTTATTTCAAGCAAGTAATTTTCGATTACTATGATGCATCAATAACTTTATCATGAAATGCTCTCTCCAATAAAACTGCCACTGGTCGTTAGGAAACTTATCTGTATCCAGAAGTGAATTTAAACCTTTCCTTTTGGTTTTGTCCCTGAGTGATACTCACTCTGGCGAAGGACCCCTTCAGCACGAAAACTCGTGCCTGCTTTACATAAATACAATTCTTTGTTGATTCTTGTAATGAGAACAAATGTCACCATCTGAAGCAGAAGAGGCTGACTTCACACACAGAGCCAGGAACCTCAAGTAATTTGTCAGGAACGAGAAGCAATCACCATCAGCAGATCAAGTGGTTGCTTCCATTCCCTCCAAATTACAGCAGGAGTTCCTCTCCCAGTCTCATAATGATGGCCCCACATAGCCCTGACCTGGCCACACATTAGTCAAGCCATTGATTTCTTCATCACTACTCAACATTCCTAGAGTCCAATATGTCTGGTATCAATGGGAATCATTGCATGGCATATTAGAGACACTTTTGAAATGTGATATATGTATTGATATCAGTCAGATCTAACAGACTGACTAAATTGATATTTCTTTGGCTTGTTGTTAAGTCAGGGGCTTTATTAATGAAAGCAAACCACAATCTTCATTTCAATTTTAACTTGGAATTCATATCAATGAAAACTATAATGATGAGACTATACACTCAGCATATTGAACTGAGCTTGAGGCAGCTCTATAACATTTATAGCATGTAAATATAATAACAGGATGTGATATTACATGTGACACTGTCACAGTGATAACAGCGGGGACATAACATCTATCCGTAATAAAAAGGTGTTATTTAACATGCTACTGTAATAAGATGTGAATTATCAATTAAATTATTGTAGTTGAAAAAAACAAAAAATTGACTCAGTATGTACTATTTATACAAGGTGGTATCAATTTGTACAAGGTAAATGTCTGTGTGATTAGGATGATTGATTGATTCTATTTATATCTGTAGGGAATTCCTGTAAGTACACGGTGGGGGAGTGGGGACCATGTGACCCGTCCACACAGAGGAGAACCAAGGTCTTGACCCTGGTCCGGGGGAACGCCATCCGCTGTAAGCCAACCAAGGAGATCCGCCACAAGTGTGTCCGACCGGACGGCAAAGGTACGCTTAATCACAATCCGCGATCTGCATGATTTATGTACTGTTGTATGCACTTTGCCTGACTACCACGGAGTCAGGTATATGGCATTCCTACTAGCGATCAGGAGGGTAACCCATTATTTTGATCGGTAGAATGCTGGATTAGTTTGCCAAAGGACCTAGGTTCAAACCCCAGGATGGGCAATTGGTTGTCACATAGATGAATTAAAGTACACTTCTGATCGGTAAGAATGCTGGATTAGTTTGCCAAAGGACCTGGGTTCAAACCCCAAGATGGGCAATTGGTTGTCACATAGATGAATAAAAGTAAACTTCAATTCGGTAAGAATGCTGGATTAGTTTGCCAAAGGACCTGGGTTCAAACCCCAAGATGGGCAATTGGTTGTTACATAGATGAATAAAAGTAAACTTCAATTCGGTGAGAATGCTGGATTAGTTTGCCAAAGGACCTGGGTTCAAACCCCAGGATGGGCAATTGGTTGTCACATAGATGAATTAAAGTACACTTCTGATCGGTAAGAATGCTGGATTAGTTTGCCAAAGGACCTGGGTTCAAACCCCTAGATGGGCAATTGGTTGTCACATAGATGAATAAAAGTAAACTTCAATTCGGTAAGAATGCTGGATTAGTTTGCCAAAGGACCTGGGTTCAAACCCCAAGATGGGCAATTGGTTGTTACATAGATGAATAAAAGTAAACTTCAATTCGGTGAGAATGCTGGATTAGTTTGCCAAAGGACCTGGGTTCAAACCCCAAGATGGGCAATTTGTTGTCACATAGATGAATAAAAGTACACTTCTGATCGGTAAGAATGCTGGATTAGTTTGCCAAAGGACCTGGGTTCAAACCCCAAGATGGGCAATTGGTTGTCACATAGATGAATAAAAGTAAACTTCAATTCGGTAAGAATGCTGGATTAGTTTGCCAAAGGACCTGGGTTCAAACCCCAAGATGGGCAATTGGTTGTCACATAGATGAATAAAAGTAAACCTCAATTCGGTAAGAATGCTGGATTAGTTTGCCAAAGGACCTGGGTTCAAACCACAAGATGGGCAATTGGTTGTCACATATATGAATAAAAGTAAACTTCAATTCGGTAAGAATGCTGGATTAGTTTGCCAAAGGACCTGGGTTCAAACCCCAAGATGGGCAATTGGTTGTCACATAGATGAATCAAATTAAACTTCAATTCGGTAAGAATGCTGGATTAGTTTGCCAAAGGACCTGGGTTCAAACCCCAAGATGGGCAATTGGTTGTCACATAGATGAATAAAAGTAAACTTCAATTCGGTAAGAATGCTGGATTAGTTTGCCAAAGGACCTGGGTTCAAACCCCAAGATGGGCAATTGGTTGTCACATAGATGAATAAAAGTAAACTTCAATTCGGTAAGAATGCTGGATTAGTTTGCCAAAGGACCTGGGTTCAAACCCCAAGATGGGCAATTGGTTGTCACATAGATGAATAAAAGTAAACTTCAATTCGGTAAGAATGCTGGATTAGTTTGCCAAAGGATCTGGGTTCAAACCCCAAGATGGGCAATTGGTTGTCACGTAGATGAATAAAAGTAAACTTCAATTTAAGGTCTTAGGATCTGCATGATTTATATTCTGATGAAATGTTTACTCAATTAAATCTAATGGGCAAGGGTACATGGCAAGGTCTAATGGTTTGAATGAATTAATTTTTAAAATTTATTATCTAAGGACTCAGAGAACACACAGTAAATGCCTCGTAATGATCACATAAGCAATCTATTAATAGCCCTTTACATATTGTAAACCCACCAAAAATATGCAGACTTTATTTTTTGTTATTACAACAAGCATTGATTAATAATTACCTTAGAGCTTACAGTATGAAAAGCCAATCTGGTTCAGGTTGCTTAATAATAGAGCATCAAGCAACTCATTGCAGGGTACCTAGGTTATGTTCACACCCTTATTACAATTCAATTCTGGTTGTAATGCGGCATTTGATTGGATAGAAAAATTTAATTAAATTTGTATAACTCGGTTTGCACGTCACAAGACACGTCACAATGCACAAACGTCAAAAACGTACTAATTTACAATTTACGTTTTTTTATAATCCGCAAAGCGTATTAAGAGCATAAACTGCCCCAAACCAGGTTATACTTGTATAATTTGGGTAGACATCGAGTTCATTTCTGAAATAATTCAAGCTACAATATTCAATACTCCTCCGTGTCACAACAGTAAAGATATTGATCTGTCTTTCTGGTTAATCATAAATGAATCAACTTTTTGTACATGGTGTGGGAGGTATTATCACCACTTTGTATATTGTTTGATGGGTCAGATGTCTGAGGTACAGACACCCTTGTTCATACATGGATTGTGTGTTCTTTTGTTCTTAATGTGGGGTCAGATGTTGCTCTTATTATTGGACAAACATTAAAGCCACAGCTGAGAACAAGTTATAAAAAAAGAACCCATTATATGTTTCATTTTTCCCCAATGGAAGAAATGATTTTCTGATTGTTCCATATAACGTACAATATCTCCATGTTAACTATGGATCTGAGGTATGAAGCAGTTCTGTTGATGTTACATTGTTTTTCTGTAGTCTTTCTCTTTGAATATTTTTTTCTCAAATGATGATCAAAAACAGACGTTTTAGTCAACTTGCAATAAATTGTTTGCGGCTCTTAAATTACCAGTGCTAATAGAATGGCTTCAGGTCAAACATTTAAAGGTTGTATATGCTGAATGAATCTGTCTCACAGGAAAATCATATAGATTTTATTCTCAAGGATTTTGTAAGCTGGAGATATATATATATACTTTTGAAAAGCTCTAGTCAGTGGGAAAAATGTGTACGGTAATTCATTAAATAAGACATTTTTTACACAACTTGTTCAGTGTACATTCATATTTCTGTGCATCATAACATCAATGTTACAGGTAATAACAGGGGTAGTAGTTAGGGCTATATCAGGACTGGGGATATTGGCCTGGGAAGCTCAGTGGTAGAGCTCCTGACTAAAGTTACAGGGGTCCCGGGTTCGAGTCCCGGTCCTGCCATATGTTTTCAATATGTATATGCTCATTCCTCCTTTCCTATTAATACATTTGGTGCCATGACCAACCCCTAGAACTGACAGGTTAACTCCTGCAAGGGAAAGAACCTGGGGTGATCTTCGAGGGCGAAGATCATTTAAGGAGGGAGGAATGTAGTAGTTGGGGCTATATGGACCATGGATATCGGCCTGGGTAGCTCAGTGGTAGAGCTCCTGACTAGAGTTGCAGGGGTCCTGGGTTCGATTCCCTGTCCAGCCATATGTTTTCAATATGTTTATGTTCATGCATAAACACAGGTAATGTCATATTGTCAATATTTTGTACTTCTGTTCAGATTATTACCGGTACCTTTGATCATAGCACACACCATCACCCGCATCAATAGCATAAATAAATTTTGAAACATCACTGCTATTTAATGGCCATTTCATTGAATTCATAGACTTTGCAAGGGAACAGTTGTTCTTAATTTAATCATTATAGATATTTCACAAGACATTAATCATTCTAGCTATCAATCTATATTAACTATGGAGACCATTTTTCAAAATAGATTTAATTGCATAATATGACGAAGTTGATTAAGTTTAAAATTTTTAGATTATATACATATTGGCGTTTAATATGTCCTCAATATGACTTTTGAATATTTTAAACAAATATTGAATTGTTTTAATGAAGTTTGACACGAGTCTCAATATTAATGCTTTCAGATCGGTGTTTCTTTGGACAATGGAAAGAGTGGGAGGGATGTTTAAATGGCGTGCAGAAGAAGCATAGAGAGGTCTTACAAGGGGGAGAAGAGTGCCAGAAACGGGCGGTTAGAACCCGAGGCTGTTAGGGGCCCAACAAGGGGTTAAAAACATTAATTGTCAAGGTCCAACAAGGGGAAAATATAGCAAGGCCCATTCAAGTTACAAAAGTTACAAAAAGGAGAGGAGTAGATTTTTTTTCAATAATTTCTTTTTCAGTGCCAGGGTTAGGAACAATATGCTAGTGGGTATATAACCATTATTTTTCCTGAAGGACTTTGATGTATATTATTCAGAGTAGCATTAGAGGTGACATTGTCAAACTCTGATGATTTTTATGTATTTAGTTCCATGAACTATTATTTTATTTGTAATGTGTTCAGATTTTTACTCTGATAAAGGTGTGGTTACACAAATTGAATGTATCTTTTTCCAAAGTTCTTTAGAATTGCTCAAATGGTGATCAAAGCCCTTAAAATCAACCAACTTTTATCAGATATAGTCAAACAAGAGGCTGACACCAACAATGTATTATAAGAGTAAAACTTGCTTATATGGGAGTCATGGAAATATAAATTCTTTGCATATACGTAACCAATATTCTTTAAATTCAACAAGAAAGTATTGATTTATGAGGAATGATGTAAAGAATAATCTCTTCCATGTAATAGGAATTTCCTTTTATCAGAGTTTCTTATAAGCAAGTTTTACTGTTAGTACATAAATTTCACCATGTATTTTTACACTAATTGTGAAACAGATTGTTATAGATAGTTCTAAATTCTTTGAATTACAAAACTTTAATGTAACATAAATATCAGTTTTGTTTGGATTTGAATTTTCAGCTTGGAAAGCTGTGGTTAAATAATATGGCAAACAAATATAGTGTATAGGAGGGAAACATTGGAACTAAAAATAAAGTAAAACTCTCCTTGTGTGACTGCATGTTAAACATTGTTTAATGAAAGAATTGTTGGTAGTTATGTAAACACTTCTTATCTAGATATATTGGCATGGATAGAATTAAAATTGATATCATCAACATTCCTGCAGGGCCAGGCTTCCAAAAAAACAAAACAAAAACAAATGCTTTATATCTCTAAGAGTGACATCTTTCGATCTTTGCTATTCCTCTCAGGCTGTACACAAGAATATATGGTGAAGTGTAGTGCAGTACAGATTTTAAAATAAAATTAATTTAAATGTATTGAAAATCCTTAGAATAATATACTGCAAGTAGATCTGCTTAGAACTCAATGAATTCAAAGATCTTTACACAGTTAACTGCAGCAATTTTTTATTTTATTTTATGAGAAAACTCTGAAAAGTTGTACTGCTTTCAAATGTTTTGATATTAGTACATGTATTAAGCTTTGAATATTTTGGAAACAAAAGTTTACTTCAATGTAAAGTGGACTGAAAATCCATGGCTTGCAAAGATAAGCTTAATGATACGTATATGCCAAAAAAATCTTATGAATAGTACAATTTAATATACTTTTTAAAATAAAAATATAAAAATCTAATAAACCAGTTATTTTTCTTTAATATGGATTGATCAGTGATTGAAAAAATCTCATTTCTTAAGATGGTTGGATATATATATCAAAATAAGAAATCAATGCAGCTAATGGGGGACCGCATTTTCATGGGAATGTTGACCAATCATCTTCCAAAGTTGTCAGTTTAGAACAAAGGGACATAACTCTCATTTCCATACTCCTGTGACATGAGCAATGAGCTTCTAAATGTGAAAGGGTGGTCAATGGTCATGACACTCTTCTAAAATTCATGATTATTAAATCCATATGGTAAAGTTATATATAGTAGGCTTGACACCCCCTTCCCTCAGCAAACAAAGACCTCCCTTTGACCTCCATGGGAAAAATTCTGGATTACTCTAAATATATACATGTATAAACTTCTATCTAATAATTGTACCACCATCTTAGTTATTTTTATTCACAGTTCCAGGTTTTTGGCATTTTGTACCATTCTAGACAGCGATCAGTAAAAAAGGAAACCTGCACTGACAGAGGTACAGTCTAGCAGATTTTCAACAGCTTTTCAGCTAAGTGAGAACATAAGCTTAAGACAGCTAGAATATTCATAATCTGATTTTAATTCTAGAAGTAATGATTAAATATTACACATTGAATGTAAATGCACACTTGTTTTCCCTCCATATCACAGTCAGAAATCAATCTCAATCTCACAGCTACAATACCTCATTTACACCAAACTATCTCATTCACAACAAACTACCCCATTCACAACAAACACAATAGCAATAACAATAATGCCCCTACAGTCCAGTAGAGGGCACTGTATTACAATAACGTGAATCAATGTTAATCTGTACTTAGTTAATTACTTGTATAACTGTCACTGGTATACCATGAAACACAGAATACATTGCTTGGCTCCAGTACCAGATGAGGAATAATGGTCTGATAAAAACTTGTAACTGTACAACAGTCTAATGATACTTAAACATGTAATGCAAAATAAATCAAACAAAACAATTAATGCAAGTTTTTCACTAAATCAGAAAGAAATACATAACACATTACAGATCCATTATGCTTTTCAGAAGTATATACCATACTTTATGCAGTATTTTTAATCTACCACCTGTCCCTTGGTTTAATTTCCATTTGATGCCCCTCCCCTGGGCCTCCGTCGCTGATGCCCCCTCCCCCAGCCTCAGTCGCTGTTCATCTAATCGCTGTTCATCTGCAGCAAGGAGTTAATGGTGGCGTCCTTGTTGCCGCGGTTAGCCTCCAGGACTGACCTCACGACCTCGTCCTCCATGTTGGGGAACATGTCCTTGACCTGTTTAAGGTCGTCCTCAGTGAACAGGGGGCGCTGTGTCTGGGGTGACCCCACAGTCTGTGGAGGGTAGGCGGGCATTCCTGCTGGTACTGGTTGAACTGTAAGACAGATATGTTGGTCAAAGAGACATTCATTTCCAAAATCATACCTATGATACTACTGAATAATTTCATTACATGCACTTCTGCAGATCTCTTCAATTAGCCATGTTAATAACATTACTTATACTTCCAAACTTGTCCTAAATTGCTGTTTGTGAATGTGTTCCTGTATGCTTAATATTTAATTTAACTTTCATAATTTACTACTGGTATGAAATGTTTGAATGCATTTAACCATAAATAACAAAAACTGTGCAAACCAAAAACCAGCTTAACTAAACATCTGTTGAAGAAATCATGCAACAACCCCCAAATCATTGTCCAAAACCAAAGAATCTAAAGAAGCATTGTAAAAAGACTTCATGAGATGAACTACAGTAAAATGTGGTGTACACTGGTATAGAAATGGACAGATAGGTTGACTGGTTGATCAATGTGGTGTACATTGGTATAGAAATGGACAGATAGGTTGACTGGTTGATCGGGAGTTTATGCTGGATTGACCTGGATGTTAAGTGAGTTGGATTACTTAGGCATCGGATAAAATGGATTTACTGTACTTCATATCAGCAAATGTTTACATCATCTTAAGACATGCTGAGTAACACAAATAAAAAAGGTACATATCTGTATATTTTGTATATCATGATGACATAATCAATACTCCATGTGCAAGATGCATGGATGAAAGGCAAATCAGAGAGATGTACATGTATAAAAATCACACACACCACTTTATTTCTAACATCTAAACTCAAAAGATAAACTAATATAATACCCCTCCACCCCCACCCCCACATAGTAAACTTGGGTAGAAATTAAATCTAAACAATTTTATGGAAAGTTGTTTATTTTTAAAGTTTATATCGACACAAAAAATATTATCAAAGCTTGAAATTACCAGAAAGCATTAATTTTTCTGCATTCAAATTGCAAACTTCATGGACTTTCATAGTTTGAGTAAACTGGCACTTGTATATCTAGAGACTTGTATATCTAGAGACTTTTTACGGGATTAATTGCTTCGTTACATTATTTATCCCATAATTCATCAAGGTGTTAGTCAATCAAATTTATAATTTTAGATATATAAATCAAAGGCCGGAACGGCCACAAAGGCGTCGAGCTGACATTTTTTTCTTTTATATAGAATGATACCAATAATTTGAATTTCTGTAATAATAGTCATATCAAATGATATTAGACTTAGAATAGACAGTATATGAATTATGTTTTCTGCTGCTTTAAAAACAAAAATCAGTATATTTTCTTATAAAATAGGTAGTGGTGCTTTTTTAATACAATAACTCATCATAATTGCAAAAATCGAAGAAATTCCAAAGTTCAAAAATAATTTGTTTCTTTCTGCTTCAAACAGTCTTTGAACAACTTTCACAGGTTCATAATTTGAATACATTAACAGTGTGTCCCTAATTATAATAATAAAACATACATTTATTTATTTCAATTCCCGTTTGAAACAAGATTTCCTATGGTATGTTTGTTTACAAACAAATCCACAACACGTGCTATCTAAAATGCTCGACCAAACTAACTGCATTATCAAGTTTATTTTTTGCAACGAAATTACTAAATACGTTTATCGCTTACATTTATTTTGGAGACCGTGCCCGATAACAAATAAATTTACATCTAAAATGTTATTTCTATCGGGCACTGTCTCCAATTAAAATGTAAGCGATAAACTAAAATAATATCTAGTGAAGCCTGATTGTATTCATCCGCCATTTCTTGATTAAGCAAATTTATTCTTATGCAATGAGTTGTCAATCACCAGGGAGGCAAAGTTGGGTTTTTTGTACACAATTTAGTTGAATAAATGGAAAAAAATCTTGTAATACGTTTAATACTTTTAGGAACTTATTTCTTAATAATGCGCATTTAAAAGGCGGTGCAGCGCGTGAATTTTGGACGATTGCCAATCCAGACGATCGCTAGAAGGCTGCCGAGCATTAGCTCGACGCCTTAAAAATGAATTTATTTTAAAAAGTATCACAAGTTTATATACTAAAAATTAAAATATGAAGTACACATGCATCAGGATTCAATATTGATATGTTGTATATATGTACATGAAGTATCAAATGCATATAAATACATGGTAATGAAATATCAACAGAGGATGCTTTACCTGCTATTGGGAACCCTCCTGTAAAGAGCGAACCAAAAATGTCATCAATGTGTGACATCAGTGAAGATGTGCAACATGTGACTCTTTACAACATTTAAATGCTGTGCTTTCTTACCAATGAATAAACAGTTGAAGTATTAATTTTTAAAAAGAATTCCACAGTAACCCTGAATAATGTACAATGTATAAGTGTGGCTCATGTGCACATGTGCTCAGAAAATCAAAAATTCACGTGCAATGAAAGCAGAAGACAATCATAATGGAGGATGGCAATTAAGGTGATTTTTTTGTAAGACAACCCACAGGTAAAGGTACTTGGGATCTATTTTGTACTTAGGTGCCTAAATATTGCAAGGAGCAGAAGCCTGCAGAAAAATTACATGTTTATAAAATATGCCTATGTAAAAAGTCATAACACTAAGGACTTTGAATAAAATCCTGTAAGCTCTCTGAAACTCCGTACAAGGTATTGGTAAAAGGTATTCTGGGAAGCATGTGAAAAGTCTAATAATGTTGTATCCATGTCTTATGTCTGGGGCCTCAACAAAAATAATTTGTACCTCATTTCATGTATCCTTTCTCCAATCTTATTCAATATAACACAGCTAAACAACTACGTGATAGATGGACACAACATGTAAATATGTAGCGGGCCAACCAATTGGCTGGAGAAGATAATACACCAGGCCCCGGGGCCGTAAAACTTAGGCAAGCTCACTCTTGATCTCAATCTCACTCTTCCAATAAATAAATTTTGTGTTAAAGCGAGACTGAGATTAAAAGTGAGCTCATCAAAATTTTATGGCCCAGGGGCAGTTGGGGGGGGGGGGGGGGGGGGGGGGGGGGGTGGGAGTGTGGGGTGTGGGGTTTTGTTAACCAGTAGTTGGAGAGGGGAGTGGAGTATATCAATGGCTGGAGGGGGAGAGTTGGATGACTTACCGATTGGCTGGGGGTAGTAGACCATTGGTTGCTGGTACAGGACGGTGGGCTGGGACACAGGCTGTTGTACCTCCTACAACAATGACAGAAAATGGCGGTAAGACAGAGAGAATATAGGTATGTACATGTCATACATACATTTCACAAACATGTAAAAAATATAGATGTATATTGAACATACCGGTATGCATATATTCAATACGTACGGTGTCTAAAAGTATGTTTATGATATAACCAATAACCAGGCATTCAGAATGTTTACCATATTCACATTCAATGCCTCTCTATGTTCACTGATCAATTTTAGTAATTCATGACATGAAAGAAATACAATTAATTTGAATTACACAAGTTTCTTTGAGTACACACACTAAAAAATGGCATATATATACTGGACATGCAACATTCAAAATTCACATAGTATACTTGGGTAAACCAATTTCTTTTGTTGCCATGTTAACACAGATTATAGATTATGGATCAATACACTATTTGTTGAGATACTTACACTGAGAGACATGACCAGATTAATCATCCCTTCCTTCTCGTCACCTTGACGACCACTCAGGGGGAACCACTCGTTCATCGTGTCCCCATTAAGGACTGACTCAGGAATGGAAATGTAGGCCCAGGCGATACGGTCATCCATTGTAAACTGCCTCTATTTAGAAAAACAATGTATTGGAATCTTTGTATATTAATCTATATTACATTTACATCCAAAGCAAAACAGAGGTTGGGTCTTTTCAGTACTGTAGTTATTGGATTGTTCAGATATTGCACATGAACCTTTACACAGTAATAATAAAGAAATTCTTACCTCATCAAATATTTCGAGGTACATAGATTCAACGCCATGGGGTAGATACCTAGGTAACAGAGAAGGCTCAGGGATAATACCCAGAAAACAAGTATGAAATTTATACATATGTATATGTGTATTGATGAATGCCAAAGCTTTGTTCATGTGATACTCAAGCAAAATTTTCTTTTAAAGTAAGAGAGTATACATAAATTAATATTAACAATTCCCTTCAATGACATTAAATCTATTAATAGTATGAATTTAGAGCCTCCCCACCCAGCCTCCCTATAAATGAAGCAAACTTATCAAACAAAATACGTTCATGCTATACTATTTTCCAGCAATGACTATCCACTGATATATGTCTGCTATGCTAATGTACTTGTTTAAAATCCATAAATAAAACCTGTGTGACCGACATAATTAGCCATGTGTTTCGCAGTCCTTACAAGTTGATATCTTTGTTCCACCGAGGATTTTTGGCTCCGTTGTACGCTGTCGGAGTTTCTATCACAGAGTGACCAATCCTTATCCTTACGTATGGGTCCATCTTTGTTAACCCATAGTTCTTTGCAAGTTTTGCCTTTAATAGAAAAATTCAAAATACCAGGATATTATAACCACAACAATCATTTTAATTGTACTTGAAGGTACCTAGCTATGAATGTGAAATCACATTAGTATAAGTTCTAAAGAGAGAGAGAGAGAGAGAGAGAGAGAGAGAGAGAGAGAGAGAGAGAGAGAGAGAGAGAGAGAGAGAGAGAGAGAGAGAGAGAGAGAGAGAGCCGAAGAGAGGTGAGAGAGAGAGAGCCAAAGAGGAAAGAGAGAGAGAGAGCCGAAGAGAGGAGAGAGAGAGA